>CM069906.1:32709738-33038338 GCA_036172215.1 Camellia granthamiana | reverse complement strand
GTTAGGATAGGTCCGAAAACCGTGAACTGTATATTCATTGGTTATGCACAAAATAGTAGTGCATATAGATTTCTTGTGCACAAGTCTGATATTTCAGATATACACAAGAATACTATCATGGAATCTAGAAGTGCATCTTTCTTTGAAGATGTATTTCCGTGTCGTCCCCAAGACAGGGTTCCGAGTTCCATGAAAGAAATAGAAGAGGTTGATGATGATAATGATCACATAGATGATCACGAAGACGATCACATAGATGATCACATGGATGATCAAACAGCTGATCAAATAACTGATCAAATAGATGATCAAGCTGATGAAGTAGATGAGCCAAGAAGGAGTAAAAGGGCTAGAACCACAAAGTCCTTTGATCCAGACTTCTTGACTTATATGTTAGAGGGAGAACCTCGAACGTTCCATGAAGCTGTGACTTCACCTGAAAGTCCCTTATGGAAAGAAGCAATTAAGAGTGAGATTGACTCCATCTTACAAAACCATACTTGGGAGTTAGTTGATCTACCCCTAGGCAGTAAGGCCTTGGGGAGTAAGTGGATCTTTCGAAGAAAGATAAAAGTGGATGGGTCAATTGACAAATATAAAGCTCGGCTAGTTATCAAAGGATACAGACAGCGAGAAGGCCTGGATTACTTTGATACGTATTCACCTGTGACAAGGATTATATGCATTTGCATGGTGATTGCAATAGCAGCTTTACGTGGTTTAGAAATACATCAGATGGATGTAAAGACAGCTTTCTTAAATGGAGATTTAGATGAAGAAATCTACATGGAGCAACCCGAGGGGTTTTCAGCTCCAGGACAAAGTAAGAAAGTCTGTAAGCTTGTCAAGTCATTGTATGGTTTGAAGCAAGCTCCCAAACAATGGCATGAGAAGTTTGACAATGCTATGTTGTCAAATGGATTTCGAATCAATGAGTGTGATAAGTGCGTATATGTTAAAGACACTAACAAAGGTTATGTCATTTTGTGTCTATACGTTGATGACATACTCATTGTTGGTAGTAATGATGAAATGATTAAAGCTACCAAAAGATTGTTAAACTCTAAGTTTGACATGAAGGATATGGGCCTTGCAGATGTCATTCTGGGTGTTCAGATCACCAAAACATCTGGTGGTATTGTACTTTCTCAAGCTCATTATGTTAATAAGATACTTGAGAAATTTGGAAAGTCAGATACAAGTATGTTTAGGACACCGGTAGACTTAAGTCTATATTTGACCAAGAATAATGGTGAGAGTGTCTCTCAACTAGAATATTCTCGGGTCATTGGGAGTTTGATGTATCTGATGAGTTGTACAAGGCCGGATATCGCCTACGCTGTTAGTAGGCTAAGTAGATACACGAGTAATCCTAATGCTACTCATTGGAAGGGCATTATACGGGTGTTGGGGTATATCCGTTACATCCTGGATTATGGGCTGCATTATACCAGATACCCAGCGGTACTAGAAGGGTATAGTGACGCAAATTGGATATCTGATATAAAAGATTCCAAATTCACTAGTGGTTATATGTTTACCCTCAGAGGGGCAGCCGTGTCTTGAAAATCTGCCAAGCAAACGTGTATCTCGAGATCAACGATGGAATCTGAGTTTATTGCTTTAGATAAAGCAACTGAAGAAGCTGAATGGCTTCGCCAGTTTGTTGAGGATATTCCACGTTGGCCGAAACCTGTGCCAGCTATCAGTATTCATTGCGATAGCCAATCAGCGATTGGTCGAGCACAGAGTAATATGTATAATGGAAAGTCTAGACATATCCGTCGTAGACATAATTCCATACGACAACTACTCTCAAATGGAGTTGTCTCTCTAGACTATGTCAAGTCTAAGGACAACATTGCGGATCCGCTAACCAAAGGGTTAACTCGAGAGTTAGTAGAAAAGTCGTCAAGAGGAATGGGGTTAAGGCCTATAGTAAAGGTTACCGGAACGGAAAACCCAACCTAGTTGACTGGAGATCCCAAGATAATGAAATACCGTATCTAGGTCACCTATGTGAGTGCGAAGTGAGGCCGCTTTTTTAAGAATTGCCAAGGCCGAATTCTTTAAAAACACTCACAGAACCAGGCTAGTGTTCCAGGGCCATACCGGACACACCAGTGAGAACAAGAACAGTGGTTGGACTAACTCCTGTGTGAGGTCTATTGTCTTGGTTTACATAAACAGCAGAACAGTTCAAGACATCACGTTCACTGGTCAGCCAGTAAATCCGATAGGCTTTCACTACGAAAGGTTCAAGGCCAACAGCTACATTTTCTGATGCAGGGTTAGTCTGTGTGCTCTCTCTCTTTCCGAGTCTTTGTTGATAAACATTGAGCGTTTGCTGTATTCGGTCAATTTTTATTTATGTGGGGGATTGTTGGAGGAAATGGTTGAATCAGAAATTGCCTCATAAATGTGTATATAACTCACACATTTAAGGCTCATCAGTTTTACAAAATTGATTGGGCAGTTTTGCTAGCATTAGTTGCCAGCCTTGATGGCTAGAGGCTCCTCCCCTCTCCCTCATGGTGTATAAAAGGAGGCCCTATTCCTTGAAGAGATATAGAATTTTTCCTTGGCATCCATACACTGTCAGTCTATTTCTCCTATAATTTTCTTCCTGAGAGAGAGTGCTGTCGTTGTCCGTTCGCTAAGCTAATTAGAAGGTGCTTCTGTTGTAGCTGGTAAAAACCGTCGTATCCTGGGAAGTAGACGCTGGCGTACCTCCAGCACCCAACGGTGAGGCGGCGAATCTATTTTAAGGAGACTGTGGTATCACACAGGCTTCGGTTTGCTTCCTTTAACCATTTTATATTTTATCTGTATTTTATTCAGCATGTTATATTTTCTAGGATTGAAGGTTTGTTTTGTTCATCTCATAATTTTGCGATATGCAATGTGAAATTATGTAATGTGAGTAGTTTTTCCCAACAAACATTAGTTGGTATACTAGTATGTATATTAATTGGTGCATCGTTGTTTTATTATTATGAACTTAAAAATGCTAATTGTAATACTATAGACCTTGAACTAAACTTAGTAAACTCAAAATAAATTTGATTAAGATTAGGTAGGGGCTCTTGCAATCCAAACAATTTAAATTTTATTATTAATATATAATTATATATAATAGATATGAATATGCATATTATTTTATTACTATTTGATCGAAAATTTCAATTTATATGGACCATTTAAATTGTTAATTGGATAATACACATATGATTCTTAAACTATAAGCTTCATGTCACATTGGTACCTAGAAGTTTAAATTTTGCCACTTTAATCCTTAAACATGAAGATGAATATAATATTTCAGTGTTGTTGAGCAATGAAATTAATAAAATTACAAAATTAAGGATTAAATTAACACAAAATGCATAGAATTGTAGATGAATTTTATAATTATTTTAGATGGTCATCTATTTAATTCAAACTAATTAAATTAAAACTTCAAGAATAAAGGATTGCATTGTGTTTCAAACCAATCATATAATAAAAAAAATTTATTGATAAAACATATTAATTCACTTTTGTTAATTAATTTGAAAATAAAGAATAACTTAATTAATATGAGTTATGTTTTTTTATTAAAAGCAATAACAGCTTTTGCTTCAATGGTGAATCTATTATGTGGATAAAGGCGTATTTTAAGATGGTTAAAAATCATCTTCCAATTTTTAACTCATTTTAAGTCACATCATCTCTCACATTTTTTACATATTTTTTCAAAAAAAATAAAAAAAAAACCCAAAAAACTACCTTCTAATCATCTTTCCGAAATAACCAAAGAATGTAGCATTTTATGTGACCAGGCAAATTATTCATTTAAAAAAAAAATTATTACACCAAAATTCTTTCTATTAATGAATGTCATTTTAGTCCCTTATCTATCAATCCCTACATTTTCACTAGGGGTGTGCGTGGAGTGGTTCGGGCGGTTTGAGAGTAAATTTACAAACCGAATGACAGTTTGGCGGATTAGCGGATTGACAAATTGCGGTCTGGGCGATTTTTTGCGAATTGACGAATTGAAGAATATTCTAACTAATTATCATATATTTCTATAATATATTACACTAATTTGTATAATATTTTCTAGATATATAACACAAAGTAATTTTACATAATATGTTTCATATATATAACCACTAATTTGTAATAAATTTCATATCTTAAATCTCTCTCACACTCATTTTTACATTGATATTTCATTGGAGGTTAAAAAATATATATGTATTAACTATAGCGGAGCGAAGCGGTTCAGTTGGCGGATTATAAATTTTAAAGTTTAAACCGCGATTAACGGTTAGAGCAGTACAGATAGATGCAAATCGGTGCGGTTTTAGCGGATTATACAGTATTTTACACAACCCTAATTTTGACTACCTCAATTTCAAAATGGTACAAATATACCCTTTTTGAAAGTAGCATGGAGGAAGTGAAAGTGATATACATTTTTATAGTTGAAGAGTCAATATGTACGAGATAAAAGATTAAAGTGATATTTATTAATAATTGAAGAGTATTAGTGTAATTAGCTTAAAAAACAAATTGTTAAAAAAAAAAAAAACCCTTAATCTCTCACAATCACAAACTAGGGCTGGACATTAGGTTATCTGACCCGCACAACCGACCCTACCCAACCCGAATCGTACATGTATGTGTGGTTTCACAAATTAAATAGGGTATGATGCGGTTTGAAATATATAAAATTTTCGTGTTGCGGTCGAATTGTGGTTTTGAATCGCACTCGTCACAACTCGCTAGCACTTATAGCCGAATACAATTTTTTTTCTTTTTTTTCTTTTTTTAAAAAAATGGACCGCTCGTTCATCATCTAGATCTATCTATCCTATCTATCCCCGTTTGTTTTCAGAGATAGAATTGAGGGGATTAATAGTGAGGGGATTGTTAGTGAGAAGATTAAGTAAAATTGTGTTTGTTTTGATGATAGTTGTTAGTATAGGGATTGTTAAATTATTTTTATATAAAATAAATATAAAACAATAAAACAAATAAAAAAATACAAAAACATTAAACATTAATGTTTTAAAGAAAATGCCCAACATATAAAAAAATTTAAAAAAATAAAAATAAATAAAATAAATAAAATAATGATATTTACTTAACAAAAAATACAAAAAATTAAACATCAATGTTTAAAAAAAATACCCGACATGTAAAAAATAAAATAAAAAATAAATAAAAATAAAAAATTTCTAATCCATCGAACTATTTTTCTAATATCAAGTCTTGGAGTCCCATCCAAATCCCATCTACGAAGCCTATCTTAAACCCTTCGACTTAACAATCCCTTCCTCAACCCTATAAATAAACAATACATTAAATGAGATTCACAACTACCCTAATCCCAATCCCCCACTCATACCCAAAACAAACGGGCCTCCTTTCTGTTTTGCCCAAACAAACAAAACCAAACCCTAATCCCGCAGCTCAGCTCTCATTCTTGCATCTCTCTCTCTCTCTCACTCTCCCCGATCGACCAGAACCAGCGCCGATCCGTCTCCGTCTCTGGCAACTCTCAGGTTACTTCCTTCTCTCTCTCTCTCTCTCTCTCTCTCTCTCTTAGCTATTTTTGTTTTGCCTAAACAAACCAAACCCTAATCCTAATTTGTTTTGTGCGCAGCTCTCATCTTCTTTCTCGTTCTTGTTCTTCCATCTCTCTCTCTCTCTCTCCCCCCGATCGACCAGAACCAGCGCCGATCTGTCTCTGTCTCCGGCAACTCTTAGGTAAGCCTTTCCCAGTCTCTGTCTCTCCTCTGTATGTATGAATCAATGTTGGTTGTTGTTCGGATGCTGAGAAAATGAAAAGAAAAATCTGGAACGAAAAGAAAAATCTGAGACTGGAATTGTATGTTATTTTCTCTAATTTTGCTTCTGCCTTTTACCTCTTTTAATCTTGGGTTCAAAGGAGCAATGAAGCGGTTACCCTGGCTAATGATAGTAGGATGGTTGCTACCTCCAATGGCATACATGTTCCAATGAGTGTAGTCATTGTTCACGATGTGGAATAATCCCCATCGGCATCTGGGCATTCTCTGTATTAGTCTCTTACCAAAGTGGTTGAATGCGACCGTGATTTGCATAATTGCATCTTGTGAGCTCGAATCATGTGCCCCAAATAGCATTACCTGCGCCATTCCAAGCATTTTCCTTATCATCGTTAAATCCATTGTCATCTTATACATTATTACACTTGCGATAATTTGAATTTTTATTAGTTCATTATATCACTTAGCTTAGAAGATGAAAACGCATCCAACTAATACAAATCAATTTTGTTACCTCATTATGATCTGTGAAATGGCTATTTGAAATGGTGATAGCAGTGGATCCCTCAATGGCATCAATGAGGCCTTCCACACAGTTAGACATAGAGACATGATCAATCCAAACATTGGAAGATCCATAGATTGAAATGCCATCCCCATCACTCCTCATCCTAAAGCTAATATGGTCAACGGCATCTATGATGTTGCCACCATTGGCAGAAACAATATTTCGTATATGAAGATTATGAATGATCACATTCTTTATAAACTGGATGGTAATACCAGCTCCACCAATAATGTTTACATGAGTCCCACGGCCATTAATACTTTTATCACCCTGCATGATCAACTCCTCAGTTAGCCTAATATTCATGTTGCGTGCGAATATGATCCACAATGGCTCCTTTTGGAGCACAGCATGGCGGAGGCTTCCGGGTTTTGGTCTACTAGAATCGTCTGAATTATTTGTCACAACATAAAATTTTCCAGCCTTACCACCGGTTGTCTTGTAACCAAAGCCAAGGACGCAATCTGCTAGTCTCTTTCAGTTAAGATGCCAATTTGGTTGGCATCTCCAACACCTATCAATTGGGTTGGTAGCCAAGCATGGACCACCTTATCGTTTTCCCTTTAGGTACCTTCTAGTGCTGTTTCTTGTCAAATGGATGTCGCTTGACATAGTGGCATTGCTTGTCAATTTGATGCTCTTTAAAGTCCTGCACAAAATATATATATGCATAAATATCAACTATCTATATATTGATTATAATATGTCAATGATATATATTAGCCTTGATGTCAAAATAAAACACCTACCTGTGAACTTCTTTGTTTAAGCTATCAGTGACTATTAAAGGATCTGATTCATAGGAATTAAGGGCGGCCTCTTTTGCTTCCTCTGTTCGCCTTTGCCACACCTCATCGAATTGGCCAATGTTGGCCATTAGGGTCGGAAGCAAAGTAGCATGGCCGAAAAATAAGATAAAGTACCAGTTGAGAATAGTGGTCCCCATTTTGGTGTGTATGTATCTATGTATCAAGAACTAATTAACAGGAAATTGTGATAGTATAGGGTCGAGCCTTTGGTGCTATCTGTAGAGAATAGGTCAGACCAACATTTCCTTTCTCTAATGACCGCCACTACATTTTCCATAAGACCCTTGGCAACTATGATTCCTACTCCATTCCTGCTTCTATCCTTACCACTATAATACAGTTTAAAACCGGTATCCTCAATTTTCATAGCTTTTTCACCCGTCCACTTAGTTTCTTGTACGCATGCTATACTAACTCTCATCCTAATCATAACATCTACCAATTCTATCGTCTTAAGGTTCATATATTCCAAGTAGCTACTCTAGACTTATAGTCTTGGACTAGCTTGTTTAGAAAAATGCGGGAACCTTTGCCCATTCTCCACCACACCCAGGCGTTAATACGGCGCCCCTTGCTCACTTTTCGAAACACCCGGAGGCAGGCGCAACCAAGGTTGTCAAGATCGCGACCCGGATTGTAGGATCGTACGATCCTACGACTCAATATACACCATTCGATCCGACTCGTACCTTGGATCGACCCCAGATCAGGATCGTGGTGGGATCGTTCTGGGATCGGTAGGATCGCATCTGGATCGTGACTCCATGCGATCCAGATTTGAAGGGTTTTTTTGGCCACTTAAAAGCAAAATCGGGAGCAGAAGTGAGAGAAGTAGAGAAGTAAAGCAACAGAAGCCTCACCTACTGCGATTAGGGCAATACGAATTGGGAAAGAGAGATTCAACATCAAACAGAGAGAAGCCTGACCTGCTGCGAGCCTGCGACTCCATCCAGGTACGCTTCTTCTTCTTCTTCTTCTTCTTCTTCTTCTTCTTCGCTGCTGCTCAGACTGTGCTGCTCTCTTTTTTTTTTTTTTTTTTTCGTCGCTATAAGCTCTTGTTCTTCTGCTGTTCTGAGAGCTCTTTTTGGTTTGTGGTAGTCGTATATAACAAAAGTCCACAGCAGCTTTATGTACCATTTGCCTTTTGTTTTTTTAAGGCTATTTTTAGCAAATGCCAACAAAAAAAATCTTGTTGAGTATTGTTTAATATTAAAATTTAAAATCAATTATAAATATGTTTCATAAGTTTATTTAAAATATAATTTATTTATATAGTTCAAAAAATTATAAAATTATAAATATTTCATTGTTAAAATTTATTATTTAACAAAATTAACTTAAAAATAAAATTTCTAACTACTCTCTCATATAATAATAAAATTATCAAAATTAGTTCTAATTAAAATAAATTTATGACATCATCAATAAAAATTGTTAATTATTTGACTTTATAATTTATTAAAAAAGAACCATTTGTTATGAAATTAAAAGTTTTAAAAGAGGAAATATAATTTACAAAATCATAGAAAGAAAATTCGTATTTTCAACAAATAACAACAAATATATTTGTAATTTACCTTAAAATTTATATAAAAAGCGTTTTAAAGTAACAAAATTTATATATTTGTAATTTAACTTGTTTTTTTGAAAAAAAATGTTTGAATGCTACATTGAATTGCTATATTTCTTTTTTTGGGACTTATTCTATATATATTTTGATAGTATTATTTAGTCATATAAAAATTATTGCATTTTTTTATCATTTTAGTAGGATCTTACGATCCTCGATCCGATCTTACGATCCGATCCGATCCAACAGACCCCCAAAACGATCCTGTGTAGGATCCCGATCTTAACAACCTTGGGCGCAACGCGTCACTTGAGGGGAACGACCTAGATTCAATAATCACACGATCGCATAGCGTAGATTCCACACAGCCTTCAAACCAATTAGGTCTTCCAACTTCTGGCATTAAAGTAGATGATTAATACTGGAATATAAGCTTAGGAGGTGAATGCAAAAGCTAGTTACATGCCTTCAGAAGGATGTGTTTTTTTAAGAGGCTAGTGTTTGTCAGACAAGGGATTAATTGTTTACCGAGTGATATCTTCTGTGGGAACAAATAACTGGTTGAATCATGTTGATTCTCAACATGCAATATAAGATTCTTACATGTCCAAATTCCATATTTCTATATTGCTAGGATTTGTTTTTTTATTTATTGAAAAATAATTTTCTTGCATTTTAAGGGTGTATTTTGCTTATTATTTAGAGTTGCTTGTGTTTTGAAGAATGATTTCACCAAATTACTGTTGTGTTTCAACAATTAGTGGCCATTTGTTTAATGATCTAATTTGACTCTGATCACAAATTGTAGCTTGGAAGGTACTATATAACGGCAAACTAGTAAGTAAAGGAAGGTTGTAAGTGGAATCACTGTGATAAAAAATCAAGGAAAGATGCCGGCCCAGAAGATTGATACAGGTCACAATGACACAGTTCATGATGTATCCATGGATTACTTTGGAAAGCGTGTAGCAACTGGTTCATCCGATACCACTATCAAAATAATTGGTGTAAGCAACAACTCTACTTCACAGCACCTTGCAACACTGACTGGACATCAAGGCCCAGTTTGGCAGGTTGCTTGGGCTCATCCCAAATTTGGATCAATCCTTGCTTCCTGTTGTTATGATGGTAGAGTAATAATTTGGAAGGAAGGTAATCGAAATGAGTGGACACAGGCTCATGTTTTCACCGACCATAAATCATCTGTCAATTCAATTGCTTGGGCACCGCACGAACTTGGCCTCTGCTTAGCTTGTGGATCTTCTGATGGGAATATCTCAGTCTTCACTGCCAGATCTGATGGTGGTTGGGATACCACCAGGATAGACCAAGCCCACCCTCTTGGAGTGACCTCAGTTTCATGGGCCCCTTCTATGGCTCCTGGTGCTCTAGTTGGTTGTGGCATACTCGATCCTGTTCAGAAGCTGGCTTCTGGTGGATATGATAATACTGTAAAGGTGTGGAAGCTATATAATGGAAATTGGAAGATGGACTGCTTCCCTGCGTTGCAGATGCACACTGATTGGGTGAGGGATGTGGCTTGGGCACCCAACTTGGGCCTTCCAAAGTCTACTATTGCAAGTTCTTCGCAGGATGGTACAGTTGTCATATGGACTGTGGCAAAAGAAGGCGATGAATGGGAAGGTAAAGTTTTGAAGGACTTTAAGACCCCTGTTTGGAGGGTCTCGTGGTCCTTGACAGGAAACTTGTTGGCTGTGGCTGCTGGGGACAACAACGTCACGTTGTGGAAAGAAGCAGTTGACGGGGAGTGGCAACAGGTGACCACAGTCGATTAATACTACTTACAGATTTCAGTTTTGTTTTTGTTTCTATTGTTGTTCCTGTCTTTTGGCAGTGTTAAGAACTAGTTTGCTATTTTTCTCAGTACAATATTCATGCTGCTTTTGCTTTCAGATACTTATGTTTGTATAGGTTAATGTGATGAATGATTTATTAAATTTAGAAATGAGATTTCACTATTTCTCTTGTGGTTACTTTGAGGCATCTTGAATTTCAGGTTGTTTGCTTGAATTGAAAAAAAAGTTGTTTATGTTGTTTAGGGGTGGTGAAGCAAAATGAAGTGGCTATAAAGCTTCTATGGTTTCTCTACCAGTGATGGAGCTGCCAAAAATATTGTTTCAAATCAAACAGCAACCTCTTGGTTTTCTTCATCCTTTTTTTGGGGGTTTAAATTTACCCATAAAAGTAACATTTTGATGCTTTTTTTGTTGGGCAGCCTGAACCCACTTGGAGGAATTAAATGAATCTTTATTTTATTCTAATTCTATTTTTATTTGAAATTCAATTTTCTAATCAAATCAATTTTTTGCAAATGCTTGTTTAGCAAAAGAGTTTGTGATCAAAATATAACCTAAAAAATTAACATTTCAAGACTTGGATGGATAGTGTGAATCCTCTTTAGAGGAATTAACAAATCATAATTTAAGTTTAATTACAATATATATTTTTTTAATGTGGACATATTTTAAAATTTAATTAGCAAATCAACTCAATTTTATTTTTTTTCGCTTTGTTTTTCAAACGGCATTCCCTAAAATTACCTCGCACATAACTCCCTTGTTCAATCTGAAAACATATTTGATCTCAATGTAAGAGAGAAATGTTTATTTGGTATTGATTTCGTTTTTTTGTATTTTTAGAAACAAAATAAAAGTTCAAAACTTCATTACTCCTTACTTTTATGTGAAACAATTTTCCCAATTTAAAAACAACTTGTCTTCAGATTTTTTTTTCTTCAAATTAATTTTTGAAACAACATTCACTGGTTTTCATTTTCAGAAAATTCTACTTTTTCATTTTTCATTTTTCATTTTTCATATTTTTTTTTTTATTTTTACTGATTTTTTTTAATATTTCCATCAATTTTTGTAATTTTTAAACACACTTAACATAAATACACTTAAAAAGTATAATATTTTTTTTTTAAAAAAAGGAGACTTTTTTTTTAAGATCCCTGGTATTAAGATTTTATAGCATAAAGGACATTCAATATTTTCATAATGTCTAAGGTCCCTTAACATCGATCCAGAGAAAATTCGACCCAAAGAAAATTTGATCCAAAGAAATTCTGAAAATTTCTCTCGACTTCACTCTTCAGAGAAATTCTAAATTTTCCAGAGAAATTTCTAACTTAAGCCTTTATCTTTGTCCAGAGAAATTCCTAAAGCCTTCATCATCTTCTTTGTCTAGAGAAATTCTGAGAAGTCCAGAGAAATTATAGACTTCCCAAATAAATTCCTAAAGCCTTCATCATCTTCTTTATCCAGAGAAATTCTGAGAAGTCCAGAGAAATTATGGACTTCCCAGAGAAATTCCTAAAGCCTTCATCATCTTCTTTGTCTAGAGAAATTCTGAGAAGTCCGGAGAAATTTCTCTCTAGAGAAATTCTGGACTTCTTAGAAAAATTCCTAAAGCCTTCATCATCTTCTTTGTCCAGAAAAAATGCTGAGAAGTTCAGAGAAATTCCTAAAGCATTCATTATCATCTTCTTTGTTCATCATCTTCTTTCTCCAGAGAAATTCTGGGAATACAGAGAAATTCCAAAACAAAATCACTTCCCAAAATATGCCTTGGAATAAACAATTCCCAAAAGAGTAAAAAAGAACAATTTGACAAGAAAAACAAATTTAGCAAACGTTCAAACATAAACAAGCTTGATTCAGATTCAATATGACCGAATCTGGGAGGAAAATTTCACAGAAACAAAACAGAGTAAGAACCAATTCCCATTCAGTTACACAAATTACAGTGAATATGAGCTAAACACAAGTTGTAGAAAAATACACAATTCACAGACGAAGAAATTGAAAACCAAGTTAAATTATGAGAGAGACACCCTTACACTTGGCTCAACCTGCATCTTTGTTTCTTCCTTCCCACTATCAATCCCTTGGCGAAGCTACAATAGCTCTTTGACTCTGATTCTTCCTTGCTTTCCTATTAACCTTTGCACTATCAACACCTACAGATTTAGCTCCACCAAACCATATCTTTTTCAACAATTCATATGTTTTTTGCTCATGAGCCTTCGAAAAAGTCCGATCCTCGCCCATTTTACTTTTGCTAGCATTGTTCTCATACTTCTTCTTCAACCTCCTCACTTTTTCAAACAATTGGGTCTTGCTAACATCAACGTGCAACGATTTCTTGATGAAATCATAAAAAACATTCATATCAGCGAGTGGATCAGACCATTTTTCTGCAATATATTAAATCATACCTTTCAAAATCACAATCTCAGCGAGTGGTCAACCGTTGTTTGTCATTTTGTAGAACGAGAAGAAGAAGAAGATTGGTGAGAGCTAAGGTTTAAACAGTATTGAAGTAGAGAGAGAGAAATGAAGTTTGATTTGAGAGAATCAAATTTCTCTATGATATAGGGGTGTGGGGGTTGGGGACCTTAGACATCATAAAATAATATTGTGGTTCTCTTTCATTACTAAAAATGGGAGAGGGACCTTAAACTAATTTTCCCAAAAAAATATTTAAAAAATTCACAAAAAATACCAAAAATACAAAAATTCAATACATTTTTTATATTTGTGTGTATTTATTAATTTTTTAAAATATTTTACTATTTAGATATATGTAAGATGCATCTAAAAAAAGTAAAAAAATTACTTAAAATTTTAAAAATATTTACTAAAAATAAAAAACAAAAAAAATTTAAAATTAAATTTTTAAAAATTAAATTCAAAAAATCAAAACCAAACACACTGATTAAAATTATCTTGAGCTCCAATACTACTACAGCCGCAAAGAGAAATCTCTCGGCCTCTTGTGCTCCAAGGAATCCCTCTCCTTCTCTCTCTCTCTCTCTCTCTAAATTTATATCTATATATTTCCTGGTGAATCTGGGTGGTTTTGTAACATAATGATTTTTGTTTAGTTTTCTTAACTTCTATAATCAAGATGGCGTGGACTCGATTGAATTGGATGATGCTGCAAATCGATTAGGTCTAGAACTAGTCTTAAAATCTCAATAGATTTTTTGGTGGGTTAATTTCACTTTAAACTATCATCATTGTTTCTATTTCATCTATTAGTTCCCACAATTTTAATTTCTGTTTATGTGGTCTAATTAGAGATACAAATCAATAATCATTGCAGTCTAATTTAATGGGAAAAATATTATTTCAATACACTACTGGAAAATAGTACTTAGCGGCGTCTAAAAAACGCCGCTATAGGTACAAAAAACGTCGCTAATTATTTTTGTGACGTTAGTATCAAACGCCGAAATCGCGGCCATCGCTATAGCCTTATAACTTTTTAAAAACGTCGTTATATTAGTATAGGCGGCGTTTTTAAAAACGCCACCAAATGTCCTACACAATAGTACTATGATATTTAGCGACGTTTTTAAAACGCCGTCATATCTTTTTAAAAAATCTGACCATCAGATTCGGGGTTTAAGTGGCGTTTTGAAAACGCCGAGATATCCTTTTTCATTTTTTTTTTTGAAATTGTGCTAATTCTAAACCCATCAAGAAGTATTTGGAGATTCTAAGAGACAGTTTTCGAACTGCTCTCCAAAAGAAAAACATTATTATAAAAGGTTATAATATGGTTATTTTAAAGAACTTAGTTGAACAGAAGTTAGTGTAAAAGAAATTGTTGGAGTTCCTACTAATACATCTAAATGCACAATTCATGTAGTCAAGTAGTCTAAGAGAATACAGCAATGAAAGCTTTCCATAAAAAGCAATCTGCCTTCTGAAGCAAAGCTCATCACGTGCAACCATTCCACGCATGCCAGCCTAAATAGAAACAGCAAAAGAGCACGATTCTCTATAAGCTTTCCTAGCAAGATGCATGCGAAAATCTCTCTGAATTCTCAGACGAGAAGCTTCTCTCTTAATGTTCTCGTAAACTTCCCGAGCAAGTTGTCCTGTAATCAGCACAAGAAAAAAATCATGAGTTATATACTTTCAAGACCTCAGCAATGAGCTAATTAAAAAAGTTCAGCTGAAAAGACACATCTAACACAATTAACTACCTCTACACACATATTGAATCTGACCAATAAAGAATCTTTGCATCTTCTAATTTGTAATTTGCAAAGGGTACCAGACCAATAAAGAATTGACTCAAAAAGGAAAAGAAAACACAAATAAGTAGAAATCCCCTTTACATCCTATGTCCTAATTATCAGTCTATGTAGAGGAAAGAGGAAGGCAAATAGAAGTTACTCCACAATACTACCTCTCTGCTCTAGAAAGGTAGAACATAGAAAACGAAACTGACTTTAAATTTGTATCTGATAAGCCAATCAACACGTGTTCATTTAGAATATACACAAAATAGGTTGTTGTTCTGGCATCATGTAGTTGAATAACAAGTGCTGTGATATAATCATATAACATACACAAAATAGGTTCAGAACAACAGCCGAGCAAATTTGAATGCCATTCATCATCCCAATTTGAACCTCTAGTAGACAGCAGATCACGTCCGGATGATACTGAGGAAGTGTTTATGCAAAGAATTTAAACAGAAAATTCTCGTACTAGCCAACTGAGTTAAGAATTCAAGCAATCTACTAGTTAAAATTTGTTGATGATTCAATGAATTACATGACAGAGTAAATACATTAACTGTTTTCTGATAAGCACAGGTTTCAAATTAATGAGGCAATATAGGCCATTTGACACCAACACAAACTGCATTTTAAGGAATGATTTCACTCTCTTCTACAACAACAACAACAACAAACAAACAAACAAAAACAAAAACAAAAAAAGGAGAGAAAACAAACCTTGAAGTTAAGTGAGTCTCACTTTGCTTAGTGTAGCTTTCATCATATGAATGCTCCTTTTCACTATTAACATCTGAATAATTCTGCTCCACCTTTTTGGAAATTCTCATGGGTGAACTCTTCTCAGATACAGAATTTACGGCAACAGCCTCTGTGACATCAAGCAGATGTTGAATTACTTCACACTCACCCACATCCAAATTGGCTTGTGAACGTTGTAGTTCTAACTGAAGCTTTTCATTTTCTTTTTGAAGTGCCTCATTAAAAGGCAAGGTTGGGTAGGAACAAGAAAGAGTTTTCTTCAACCACATAGTGTCATTTTTTGAAGGGTCTGGTTTAAGAATTACGTCTTGAACCTTCCTGTCCTCATCATCCAATGTATATTCACGTTGGTCCCTTTCAATATCCTCCAGTCTTTCCTGCCAATTTGAGGGAAGTGAAAATCAATTTACATTAACAAATTAACCGTATCATAAAGAAAACTGCACATAATAGTAAAAATGATATCCTGTTAACAATATCCAAGGGTTTCATTCCAAATATTTTGGCCACCATGTCAAGCAGAGTTCACTATATGTAAAAATATAGAAATATAATCCACAACTGCATCAACAAAATCAGAAATCATCTTTTTCAGTTATAGCCCCAACCAAACAAATATTAGAATCTACAAATTGCACTTCACAAGAAATGCCACTGCATGATGTATAGAAAAAATATGGTAGTCATTGTAGAAGGAGAAATAGAGGGAAAAAAATATAGTAAAAAAAAAGGCTAGCATGAACATATATCATGACTGGCTAGTCATATATCACTGCAAGGTTAAAGGACAATAAACTAATTATTCTTACCAACACTATATATAGAGAGGGTGTATCCAATGGCAAAGAGATAGTATAACAGTTCTTAATAGGTTACCTCCTATCACTGAAAGTGTGCATTGCATACTAGCAAAACAAATCACAGCTACTAAGAAAAAAAAATGTCCGGTATGAGCATGTTCACAATATGTAAACAGTGTACAAAATACAAAGAGGGGAACAAGGCAAAATTATTTATATTTTGGAGGGGCCAAAGTAAAATTACATAGAATTTGAAGGGGACAAAATATCAACTTCATTAATAAATACTCAAAATACAATGGGGATAAAATGGGTATTATGTTACAAAATATGTTACAAGATTTGTGTCCACCAATGGGTATTATGTTATAAAATAAGGTAACAGATTTGTGTTCACATTAGCCAAAAGCATTTTGTTGACATTATGTTATAAAATATGTTATAGGATTTGTGTTCACCTTATGATGTTTTTCTTTTTTTAATTTTTTCTTTTTCTATTTGGGCAATAACAGTAGGAAGTTACTGACTTAAGAGTAATCCATTACCAGGTAATATCATCTGCAAGAGAGAGAGAGAGAGAGAGAGAGAGAGAGAGAGAGAGTTGTGAAACATTTCATTACAAAATGAAAATTTTGTACTACTAAATTTTCAACTTGGTTTCAATTTCAATTAAGAAAATTTGGCCACTATCAACAAGCTAGCGTTCCAACAGGAATCAAGCAGCAAAATACACAATTTGAACAAGCTTCATGTGCTTATACTTAATTAGCAGGAAAGTCCTATAAAACAATTTAAAAAAATAGTCCTTTATGCAGTTCCAGTAAGGTTACAAAAACCAATGTTCCATAAAAAATAATTCTAAGGCAGCTGATTGAGGTGGGTAGTAAAAAACAATTCTTGATTGGAAATGAATACAGAATTTTTTTACAAAGTTCACATCCACCAATAAAAAATCATCAAATAAAGTTACACTAAAAGAACCCAGCCAAAATACACTAGCAAACAGAGAGGGGAAAAATAAATAAATAAACCCAAAAAATACGAAAATTATTTGCCAAACTTTAATTAACCAAAAAAAAGGACGAGGAACAAAAATAATAACAAAGATTTATATAATACCCTGACTCGAGCATTATCAACAAGAGTTATGAGGGGGACGAAAAAAGAAGGCAGCCAACTTCGTTTCCAACACCATGTAAAAGTTACCCTTCCTTACCCCACAACGCAGTTGTTGTAGAACATTACTATTCTCAAAACTAGCTGGCTTAAGAAGATTATTGGGCTTCACACAGCGAATATAACGAGGCTCAGTCGAACTCAAGAGTTTCAAGCAATTGTTGCAATTGTTGCTGCAAAAAGTACAACAGGAATTTCGTAAGTCAAGCTATTGTACAAAAGAAGTAGATAATTTAAGAGAGAGAGAGAGAGAGAGAGAGTATTGTACAAAAGAAGTAGATAATTTAAGAGAGAGAGAGAGAGAGAGAGAGAGAGAGAGCATCAGACCTTGAACCGTGAACCTATTGAAGAGAACTTTGATTGTTTAGAGGACTCCTCAGATGAAAGTGGAAACAAACCCGACACAAAGGAACATTTGGAAGCACTCAAGAGTGCTTGATGTTCAGTAATAACATAATCTCTGTTTTTGTCCAGAAAAAATTCAGTTCGATAGGTGACCTGAAAAATAAATTGAAGTGCTGGTCAATGTTTTTTGTTTCAAAAGTGTATATTCTGGAGCTGAATGAACTATTAAATAAATACATATAATAACACAAAGAATAGAAACTTACATCACCAGCATAATGGCAAACCAACAGATAAGCCTACTGCAGGTGCAAGATGTGATGTTCCAAAGATAAAAATTTAAAACCAGGAATTAAAAGTCAATAAGCAATGCAACATCATACATAAGATTCAGAATTCAGATTTCTTTGGACTTCTGAAAGGATCTGAATTTGCCACCATGAAATCAGCAACCCTACCAAATTGTGAAGTCCAATCAAGTTTAGGTTTAGTAACCGAACATCAATAATTCCTAAGATAAAATATAACCTTTTCAAAAAAAAAAAAAAAAGATATTTAAATTGCATGGATGAATTTGTCTAGCATAAAAAGAAAGGGGGAAAAAAAGATCAACTGCATGCTATACAACGCAATTGCAAGACCAATCATGTACTCTTTACAGTACTGGAAAGCAGGTTGAAGATGAGGTTTTTGAAGCTGTTGTATCAAGCGAGAATATCCCCAAATTGATATCATTAATTCAAAAATAATTTCTTCATTTTAATATGACAACCAAATCGTAATTCTAATTGGGTTTCCACTTTCCACCATAATTTTTTCCCTCTCACTAATTCAATTATTTTCATCTTCTTTTAATTATTTTTAGTTTTTCAGGGTAAAATTTCTCATATTTCCAATTCACCATCCAACCCCAATCAAGAGTAAAAACAATATTTACATGAATTTAACAACAAAACAGCCCAAAAAAACAAAACAAAAAAAAAATTCAAAATAAAAAATTAATTAATAAATAAATTTGAATTAAAAGCTAACCTCAAGAAAAGTAATCTCTCTCTCTCTCTCTCCAATATCTGAACCTTAGCAAGCTCCCTCCGCTTCCCATACAAATCTGGATACTCCGGCGGCGGCGGCAACGACGGCAGCACTGAAGAAGAAGAAGAAGAAGAAGCAGCCATTACTCACTCACAACTCATCAGTGAAAAACAAAGAAAAGACAACGAAAAGAAAGAATCTCTGCGATGAAACAGAGCATATTTTTTTCCTAGTTTTCTCAGCAACCAAACAAAGACAAGACAATGAAACAAAGCATATACAACTCATCAGTGAAAAACAATTGCTGAAACAGAGCACATACAGCTCATCAATCACTGAAACAGAGAGAGAGAGAGAGAGAGAGAGAGAGAGACGACAGAGCTCACCTTAGTAGACGATGGTGGAGACCGATCTGAATCTCTGCGATGAAATCACTGAGATGAAATCCCTCTGAATCTCTGAATCTCTGCGATGAAATCACTGAGAGGAATCTCTGAATCGCTCTGGTGAGGGTTTAGAGAGAGAGAAAGAGAGACAATGGAGCTCACCTTCGTTGGAGCTCGCTACCTCGCTCTGAGAATGAACAAGCGGTGGAGCTTCGAAATCGCTGAGAGAGAGAAAGAGAGCGCTCGAGATTTGGGTCTTAGGTGAGTCTCAGATTCAAAATTAGGGTTTGAAAAGAGGTGAGACCAAGCGCGTGAGGCACAACACATTTGGAGGCGTTTCTTTATTATAAAACGGTGGCGTTTTGCTAAACAAATCTGCGACGTTTCATAAAACGCCGTTAAATATTAAAAAAAGTGACGTTCAAAAATATGTCGTTAAAAAAACGCCACCTAATCCCTTTTTCCCTGTAGTGATATTTGAATATACCAAAAAAAAAAATACATTAAATTTTCTTATTATTTTGACCAAACTACACAATCAATTTAATGAGTGTTTGGTCGTATGATTTAAATTGTTTAAATTTTAAAACTATCTTTTTGCCCGTCAAATAAGGCTTTAATTGGTACTTTTTCTATATACTTGTCTTTAATTGAATAACATGAATAGAAATCAAAAATTTTAGAGACAAAATTAATAATATAGAGGTGAAATAGAGGAAATGGTGATAGTTTAGGGAATAGAAGTGAAATTAACTTCTTTTTATTTTTTTTAATGTTATTTTGAAGTTTTGGTTTTGCATAGTGTTTGTTGAATCTAATTGAATTTGCAGGTGTCGAGCGGAGGCGAATTTACGATATTGTTAACATATTAGAAAGTGTTGGTGTATGATCTTGTGCACTTCTTTCTCTCCTGATTCGGATTCCTTTTCTTATAGAGCTGAATTTTCTTAACACATTTGGGTTCGTTAATTTTCCAAGGTGTTATCAAGAAAAGCGAAGAATCAGTATTTTTGGAAAGGTTGTAGTGCAATCCCACGGGCTTTAGATGAGCTTAAGGTAGTCAAAATTTTGGGTTTTGTAGTTTTGTATCAGAAACCAATAAATTGGGAGTGAAAATTTCTGATTTTTTTAATTTTTATTATTTTGATTTGCTTACTAGGAAGAAGCATTGAGAGAGAACTTCTCCACCTCAAGTGTCTTCCATTCTGCCAATGTATGTTAGCAAGGGTCTTATATAATATATTTTTTATTTATCCTTTGTTTGGCTGCCAAGAAAGCATGAGGAAATTGTACGAAAATCAAATGTTCTGAATGCTTTTATTTATGTTGTTTCCTTTTGGGATGATAAGAATTAGTATTGAATCACTCTCTCTGTACATCTTCTTAGCAATCAAATGGATTTTTATGCATCTCTTGTTGTTCTGTAATGGTAAATATGAGCTTCTGTCAATAGGTTTCATTGTGGAGGGCCTTCAAATTCTAAAACTGATAGGAAAGACAAGCCTTCTGTATCAAATAAAGTTGGTAAATTCTCGTTCTCTTGTGTTCTTCGTTTGTTTCTATAAATTAGATTACTTGCTACTTAGAAAATATCATTAATCTTATCTATGTCTTTTATTACTCAAATTTGAGGGATCATAGAGTAAACTAAGGTTATCATTTCCATTTACACAAGCATACTAGGATTTAGTTTGTTTGTACAGACAACAGGAAGGAGATATCTCTGGGTCTTCTTACAAAGAATTTTGTTAAAGCTTTTCATTTGTTCCCACGTAAGCTACATATATGTACATTATTTATCCATTAACAAACTAGTTTACTTTCTTGCATTTATTTTATCTGATTCAGTTCTTTCTTTTAGGAGGATTTGATCTCTTTAGATAATGCAGCAACAACATTGCTTCGTGACATCCACGATCCAACAGCTATGACAAGTAATTGAACTTTTGTCATCTTTATGCTTTGATATTTATAAATTATATATAATGAAGATGGGAGAAACAATTTTGTTACTTTGGCTTTATCTATGTAAGATAATTCTGCAGCAAAAGTAAGGCGCCTTTATGATATTGCAAATGTCTTTTCATCCATGAATCTCATTGAAAAGGTAAATTACATTTCAAAATTTTATTGATTAGTAAGTGCAAATAAGTATAAGAGGAAAAAAAATCCTCAATCCTTTTCTCATTGGATCTATGTGATTTTCAGACTCAGCAACCAGAGAACAGGAAACCGGCATTTAGATGGTTGGGGATAAATGGAAGTTCCAAGAATGGACCTGCTTCTTTGAAATTTAACGATTCTAAAAGAAGAGTGTCTGGAGCTGAGATCACAAACACTCTTTCTAAAAAATCTAAGTCTGAATCTTCAATTGATTGCAACTCAAACGAGAAGGCAGATATGCCAATGCTTATGAAACACAACAATTCGAAAGATAAACATGACAGGAGCTCATTGGAGCAGCAATGAAGATATTCATCCAAGGGTTTTGTATTTGGCCCTTTCACTCCGGCCAGTGTGCCCAAAGTGGGAGATTCAGGAAACAAAAATGAAAGATGAGTTAAAGACTTGGAAGACTTGGCTTCTTATCGTCCTCAGTATCACAACCAAGGTACCTTTTAATACTACATTATGAGTACCCCTTATAACTTTTCTGGGTCATACATACCTAGCATATATTGCAGTACTGTGTAGTACTGCAAATTGTTGCGGCATTTCATGGGGATGATAAAGTATGAACATATCAGATTTTTCTTGTTCAACTTTTCTATTTTGTTATGAAAATTACTTCAAGTAGTGAGTTGATCATTGACAATGTTGTTGGCTATCAAATATTCAATGATCTTTACTTGGTGATCCACAACCTTAAAATTCAGGAAAAAGGTATATATGTTTGTGATGATCTTTTTGAAATCTGCATGCGTGTTCCTTTGCCCAAGCACCAATAAGGATTTGGAAGTTAATGTTTCAAATTATTTCTATGGTACAATGTTTTGGGGCTTGATATCCTTCTTCATATAATGTTTTTGGCCTATGAATCATGTATAAATTGATGTGCTTTCATTTGGATTTACATCTCATGTCACAGTTAAATGATAGAAGATAGGTTTTGTTGGTGTGGCAGCTTTAAGTGACCTTTTTGCTCATTATGTTGCGGCATGGAAGTCATGGAATGTCGAAGTTGATGAGAAGAAACAAATGCAAGAAGTATCTTGATCCCACTTATTCTAACTGAAGAGATAATCAAGTGCAAGTTCAACAGAGAATGCTATACTATGTTTCTCTTTCTTGACTATGAGTTTTAAGCCTTATGTTGGATGCATTTTCTTGATGCACCAACCAGAATAGCCAGCACCCGTCTATTAACTCCTGACATTATAGCGTTGATGGTTTTAGTTTCTCCAATTCACGGTTGTAAATTGCAGTTTCTTACCTTGGATTTGATGAACAGCAAGGCCTTGATGACATGTTTATAGAAAAAATTTATTAGCGTTTCCAGCACTTCTTGCCAACGTGTACTGTCTTGTTTAGATATTTGTTTTATTATTATGAACTTATCAATTTTTTCAATTTTTTCAGAACAAAAAAAGTTTTTTTTTTCACATAATTTTTAATTTTTTTTTTCCAATTTGAAAATTAGTATTTTAAAGTTTTAAAAATCAAAATAAATATCAAATCATCAGGTTCGTTTATAAATAAATGCCAATAACAGTACCCAAATAAATTTCTATATTTCACATTTTTTTAGATAGTGAGCTTTGGTTGAAATAAAGAAGAGAGATCTCATGGCTATATTTTTGCATCAATTTTAATCTAATGGCTGAAATCTACCAATTTTTATTGTTTGGTGGTCCTGTGCAGAAAATTAAATAAATAAAAAATAAATAAATTGTATGCTACTTGGTAAATAAATCAATTTAAACATAAATTTTCCAAAGTGATAGGTAAACGAAATAATGAAAAGTAAACACATAAATGCTATGTAAAATTCAAGCACAACAAAAGTATAAGCACACCAACCAATGCTCTGCAACTAACAAAAGTATAAAATTCAAGCACAACAAAATGTAAGTCTCACAACATAAAAAACATATAATAAAAATCAGACGAAATATGCCAGCCAATGCTCTACAATAGAAAAAAATAAACAACAAATTAAGCACACCAACCAATGCTTTGCAATACAAAAAAAAAAGTCAAATAACAAATTAAGCGCACCAGCCAATGTTCTGTAATACAAAGAAAATGCAAAACAACAAATTAAGCACATCAACCAATATTTTACAATACAAAAAAAAATGACAAATAACCAATTAAGCACACCAATCAGTGCTCCACAATAGAAAAAATAACAAATAAATAAAGCACACCAGCCATGCTTTGCAATAAAAAAAAAATGACAAAAATTGTGCAATGAACAATTATTTAAATAGATTAATATGTACACAATCCAATCCTATATGAAAATAAATTATCAACTTAATATAAAAGCAACACCCTTCGTGATAAAAATATATATGGAAGCAAAAAATAAAATTTATCCAAATAAAAACATGATTAGTTTTCTTTAACCTAATTCAAAAGCATATTAGGAAGAAAAAACCAAAAACAAAAAAGACTATATCACTTAGTGTGCTACATTTACTAAAACAAACTCATAACATAAGCCAATAATTCAAATGAAAGGCTTTACAAAACTATTGTAAGTAATAAAATTCACATCAATAGGAAATTTTACAAAATCTGGATCGTAACTAGCATATATATGATTTTCACAAAAATAAATATAATCTTCAAACTTGTTCTTTCTTAGAATTCCTAGGAGCGCTTCATCACTTTCCAAAAAGTCTTTGCATCAACCTGTATGTATCCCAAGTGAGGAGCATGCACGACAATCTATTAATTTATGAAAATAAAAAAGTTAGTATATTAGTCAAAGAAAATATATATATATATCAAAACACTTTAAATTGAAATTACCTTAATACATCCCCATCGAAACAATCTAGTTGTATTTATCTTTTTGAGCTCCGTATATTTTTTAACCCAATCCTACAAAAGTCGACATATATAGTAAAATATTTTAAAAATAACAATTTGTAATCAATAGAAGCAAATTTATCAATAAATAGATTGTACCTTTTGACAAAAGTGGTTTGATCCAAACGGTGGTCTATAACAAAATTTCAGAATAAACAATGTTTGTAGTAGAATTTGGCTCATCATTGGGAAAGAGGACACTTATATAATCAAAAGATGTGCATCTAGATAAGGCCACGTACAGTTGCCCATGACTAAACACTGGTGTGCGTAAATCAACTCCAACAAATTTCACAGATTGTCCTTGAGATTTATTAATGGTCAGGGCATATGCCAATCGAACTGGAAATTGACGTCTTGTCATTCGGAAAGGCACTTCCGAAGAAGACGGTGTCAAGGATATCCTTGGTATGAATAGCAAATTGCCAAATTTTTCTTCAGTTAAAATTTGAGCTTCAATAATGAGAGTATTGCATCTAGAAACCATCAATCTTGTGCCATTGCATAGTCCATCTTTTGGTGCAATATTTCTTAATAACATTATAGGACAACTCACTTTCAACTCTACCTTAAATGCTGGTAGCCTAGGAAGATCTAATGAATTTAAATATTCATTAGGATATCTATTTATTATAGTACGATCAATTTCATCATCTTCAGACATCTTGTCTGCTGCCAGATAAGTATATGTGTTATCGGGAAAAATATTCAATGCAGCAGTATTGATAGCACTGACATCATCATTCCTTGCAGAAAGAATTGTACGTTCAGTTAAAAATGTTGCAGTCCATGTCATTGCTACATCCAGTTGCAGATGAATTACTAAGATTATGTCTTTTAGATTTTGGCATTTGTGTATTGTTGATGGAAGTTTAACAATTTCTTGAGAATTGGTCACAATCTATTTATAAAAATAAATAAATAAAATAGCAAGTAAATTCAATTAAAGTACATAAACGTAAATGTATTTTGTCAATTTTAAAGCACCATATAATAGAGAAAAAGTTTGAAGAAATATTACCTCCATCAAGAATTTTGCAAAATTAGCATTTCCAAGATTTGCATTCAAGCGCATGTTCAAATTTAAAGATAGAACATGTATATCCTTCCATAGAAAAAAGTGTCTTAATGATGCATTCACAATTTGCTCACAGACTCCTTTGGTTATAACTGGTAAAATTTGTCGAAAATCTCCACCAAGAACAACAGTGATACCTCCAAATGGCTTTTCACTATCACAAATGTCCCGAAGTGTGCGATCAACTGCCTTAACACAATGTCTATGCTGCATAGGAGCTTCATCCTAGATTATAAGTTTTGTTTCTCTAAACAATTCTGCTTGTAATGATTGCTTGCTAAATCCACAAATTGAATTTTCCAATACATCCAATGGAATGGAAAATGTTGAATGAGCAGTGCGACCTCCTAACAATAACAATGATGCAATTCCAGATGAAGCCACAGTAATAACAATATGGCCAAGGCTACGACACTTCAATGCAATCGTATTGTACAAAAATGTTTTCCCTGTTTCGGCACCTCCATTCAAAACGAAAATAGTTCCTTTATTTTCAAAGACTGAGGAAGTGATTGCATCATAAGCTATTCGTTGATCATTGTTGAGGCGATCAATAATAATTTCTTCATCTGCTTGTTGTGCCTCATTCTATGGTTGTTGATGTTCGAATATCAACCTGTTACCAACTACTGCACTCCAATTTGTAGAAGGTTACGACATTAGCGGGAAGTCAATTAAACTTTTTCCTGATTCTTGGAGCATTTGATTCAAAAGATATAGACCATAGTCTTCAATTTGAGCCTCAGTTGGTTCAGAAATGGCAAACAATGTTTGAATCTTATGTGTAAGATCATCACATATATGCATTGAAAATTGATTCCATAACGCATATGGTTGTAGTAAAGAGCATTGAGTAAGAATAATAGTAAACAATCTTCTCAATTGATAATCAGTTTTCATAACTGCAGCCTTTTTAAGGCATTGTATTCATTCTTCATCATCTTCTAAAAGTCCTCTTGCAACACATGCTGATTTAAATGTATCATGCAAAACATTGTTGACCGTGCGTAAGCATTGAAACGATTTTGGTCCTTTGACAACAATTAATAGTAAACGCATATAAAATCTCTCACCACAATTAGGGCTAGCAAAGTACATTCTATCGATTACATATCCCCGCTGTCTTGGTTTCCATCTCTTTTCTGAATTAAGCCAAACAAAATGTTGTGGAAATTTTTGGTAAGTGAATAGACATTCATCTTCCATAGAAGCGCAACATGCAAAAAAACCAGTAAGAGTTGACATTTGTTGCCAATCTCTAGAAACAATTGCTTCTAATGATTCATCAAGATTAAAAAGAACGTAGTGCATTCCAGGTAAATAAAGTGCTAAGCATACAACTGTTGGTATCTCTACATGCAATGGATAACCAAATATTCGCCAAACAGCTTCTGGAGGTCCAATATACCTCGTATTAAGATATTGTTGGATCTCATTTATCAATCCCAACACTATTGTTGTACGATCATAACCTTTGTAAATATACTCGTGCATATACTTGACACATTTCATTCCGGCACAAACTTCCACATTTATGTGACAGTTGAAACGTTTAGAAAGATATGCATTGTATGGTACGACGTCTCTGTTATCAACTTCTTTCCCCCACACAATATGAACTTGACCATTATTGTGACAACGATAGATAGGATATCCATCTTGATCCATAGTAGTTATTTCTGCGAATGCTCGAGGGTATCTCTTAGTGCATTTACCATTTTCCAGACATGGTGCTTGTGGATTGCGAGCACTACATGATCCATGTACCATACAACACTTGATAGTTTCAAAAAGCATAGGTTCATCTTTTGCATTTGGAAATTCTGCACAAACCAATTTGTCCACTTAAGTACATGTCCGAATTTTGTCTGGACCCTTAAGAAATAGAAGTGCATGCATATGAGGAAAGCCTCGTTTTTGGAATTCAATTGTAAAAACATGCGCAACTTTATTACCAAACACTTGGTTTGCTTCTATCTCCTTCATCAAGCACTTTCTCTTTAACTCAAAAACAAGGGCAATTAAATCAGGACGATCAATAGGTTTTTGGTGCGGTAATAATGCCGAAGTAATTTTTGGCTAATTAGGATTTGCAGTCATGGTGAGAAAAATGTCTGGATGTTGGTTGTATCTTGTGGTAGCCACTGAATCTTGAAAGATTTTAAACATGTGTATAGGACCTCCAGGAAATGAAGATGGCAAAACAAACATTTGACCAATTTGATTAGGTCGCAGGTCATTTGGATCAATATCTGTCAAATCTTGGTAAAGTTCAGCACGGATTTTCCCTTGATTAAGCTTGTAGTAAGTCAACCTATTTTGTTCAATTGCGGCCTAAGAATCAACCAAAAACTCTTGGAACAATTTTTCAGCTCTCAAAATTGTTGAATACTCTGTGGGTCGTTGTGGTTCGACTTTTCATGCCTCTTTTCAGAAGACGAATAAGCCCTACAGTATTGGACTCCCGTGGTTCTGAATCTGATCTCACAAGTGCAATGTGAAATAGATAAACACCAAAGAGTCCAAATCCGGCAAATCTTTTTGGAAAATCAATTTTGAATAAAAAATGCCAAAAATGGACTGCTTTATCAGATACAGAGTCGCCACCTAAATATTATTGGGAAATTTAGGAAACCCATGACTCGTGCCAAAAGCCACGTGTCCGTCATTACCAAGATTGTCTCGGCTCGGGAACTTATGTACGAGAGGGAAATGTCATGAATTGAGCACCCCCGCTAACCCGATCAAAAGATCGGCCTGTACTAATCATGATATGCATTTTATCTACATTATATGCTCTTGTTCCGATTTATTAGGCTAACTTACTATGTGATGCGCACACAAGTATAGACTAATTTGCCAAAATTGGAACATTTGATTTCATGTTTGTTTTTGAAAAATTGTTTCGAATATGTACCACTTGAAAAAGCAATCGCATAATGAACATTACTCAAATTGTTTCAATTCAAGCAACTAGCCTTCATCCATACACATTCAAATAGTTTATCACTTAAGCACTTAGTGTCACGACCCGAACTCGCCCCTATGGGTTAAGGCCATAACCGGCCAGTAATCACGAGATTACCTACGGCCTCAAACCAAATAAGACAAAACTCATCACAGTAAAGGGGCCAAACGGAAGCAAATTTAAAGCTTTGTCCATAGAGCCGTGCTTATATGCACATCATAACATTCCATACATACATATGTTAATAACTCACAGCAGAAAGTATAGTAACATATAGTTCTGTACAGACAGGATCATTCAAATCTAAGTCAGCCAAACAAAACTATACACAGACGTAAACCAAAGTCCTTGCTGACATGACAAAATAGTATAGAATGGCAAAAGGGCGAAGACGTGTCTCGTGCGTGAGACGCAAGGGCTGACTCTTCAAAATCTTAGTTGTTCCACACAGACTTCACTGAGGCTAGGTCTGGACCTCTCTTGGCTCACCTACAAACACATGAATGAGCGTGAGCGAAAGCCCAGTGAATAATATCAAGTAAAGAATATACATTGGAACGATATACATCAAACGGCCTTGGGCCCAATTTATATTTCTAACTATTACATACATACATAGACGTATGTGAGTTAAGTAACTGCGGTTCCAAACACATCATACGGCCTCGGGCCCAATTCATTCGTATCATTCAGGTCAAACTGGCCTTTGGCCCATTCATACCTTCATGTTAAATTGTTATTCATGTCAAACTGTTATTCGTGTCAAACTATCATTCGTGTCAAACTGTTATTCGTGTCAAACTATCATTCGTGTCAAACTGGCCTGCGGCCCATTTAAACTTTCATTTGTGTCAAAACGGTCTTTGGCCCATTCAGATGACAAACTGGCCTTTGGCCCATTCATTCGTTCATGTCGAAACGGCCTCTGGCCCATTCATTTATGTCAAAACGGCCTGTAGACACCCCATTTTTGACCGACCTTAAGACTCAGACGTCACCGGTTGAGCGCTCGGTGATGTTGCATACTGTGCTCGTTCAGAAGTCTCAGAGTTACGGCCGTGCGCCCTGCCTCCGGACTTCCGAACCCTCTTCTGTGCCTTGTCTCGGTTTGCGAACCAGACTCGGTTTTCTCTGTTTTCTTTCTTGAGGGAAGGGAGTGGTCCCGTAGACTATCTCCCGGTGGCCGTGAGCTACGTTTCGTGGCCGTAGGCCATTTTGCCCATTTCGGAGCCCGGTTCCCGGTCTTCGGAGCCGTTAAGCCGTGTGCCTCGGCTCGGGACCGCCCAACCATCTCCGAGTTCTCCGGTTTTTGGCATGTGCCTCTGTTTTAATGTTCCGAGGAACACTGGGGCCCCTGATGCCCACTTCGCAGCCGAACACCACTTCCGGTGCCCGGCGACCCATTTTCGGGACCCCGAACTGCGTGATTTGGGCCCCGAGCATTCGTTTTGCATCAGCCTTCTCCGGTTTTTGGCAGGTACCTCTGTTTTGTCATTCCGAGGGACACTGGGGTCGCAGATACCCACTTCGCTGCTGAACACCACTTCCGGCATCAGATGCTCATTTTCGGGATCCCGAATTGCTCGGTTTTGGTCCCGAGCATTCATTTCTCATTTGTTTTTGTTCAAACTTGGCAGGTACCTCTGTTTCAACATCAAGAAGATCACTGGGGGGTGAGAAGCCAGCAATTATCCCAGATAACCAGTTTCGCTCTTCCGGAGCCCGTTTTGCTCACTTCCGGGCCAATGTTGAACACCCTAGGGGTATTTTCTTCCAACCAAAGCTACATATCTGTGATGAGGGCATCTAGGAGGACCCTAAGGGTTGGTGGTCGGCCAGAAATTCAGGGTTTCATTTTTGGGCCTCTCCTTCAAGCTCTATGTTGTGGCTCCTGCTTCAGTGTTGCCAATTTCCGACCTTGGAACCTTGTTCTACACATCTTGGAGGACACAAAAAGTTGGTGGTCGGCCAGTAATTGTTGGTTTCATTTTTGGGCCTCTCCTTCAAGCTCTATGTTGTGACTTCTGCTTCAGCGTTGCCAGATTCCAACCCTGGGACCTTATTCTACACACTTGGGAGGACACTCTTGCATGGTGGTCGGCCAGAAAATCTTCACTTCAATTTTGTGCCATGGCCGGCCGGCCAAGAGGGGTAGCTGGCCGACCAGGTGGGGTGGCCGGCCGGCCACCTCCCACAAATTTACCTGGCCGGCCAGCTTCCTACTTTCCAGCCTGTCCCAGCTGTCCGGATATCTTCCAACATATCCCGGGGCATCCGGGGGATATTTTGGGAGGGAAAGGTTGGGTGCTTTCCCTCCCCTTTTACACCCTATTTCTTGTCTATTTGAAGGGCCCTCCTTCCCCTTTGCTTAGGTTAGAAAAAATTGCTTCAAGAGCTCCATAGCAAAAAACCTAATTTTCATAGCCAAAAGTTCCAAAATTTCTTCAAGTGTTGCTTGATTCCTTCACCAACACCTAGCTTCACCATTCCAACTTCGATTCCAGCAGCTAGGAAGTGAATTTCAGAGGTTGAGAAGCTACAAATCAAAGCCAAGAAGCAAAGAAAGACAAGTCTTCAAGGGTAAGTATTCAAAACCAACTTTTAGGGCTTTTTCTTGATCTTTTTTTATACTCTAATTGGTTGAGAATTGGGGCTCCGACCCCTACTGCTTTTGTGCTTTTTTTGAGCCCCTCTACAACTTTGTAGAAGGGCTCAACTTCATTTGATGCTTCTATGATATACTTGTTTCAATACCTAGCTTTTATGCCATTATCTTGCATGCTAGTTTTGGCTTGTTTTTGCTTGTTTTTAGGGGTCCAACCCCTACTGCTTTCTTGCTTGTTTTGAGCCCCTCTACAACATTGTAGAGAGGCTCAATTTCATTTGGCCATTATATCCACCACTTCCTTCAAATTCCATCAAGTGTGCCCTTTTTTGTACACAACTTTTGACCTATTTATATTTGTTTTTGGGACTTCGACCCATACTGACTTTGGTCTTATTTTGACCCCCTTTACACATTTCATGAAGAAAATTTTGTCATTTGGTGCTTGTTTTGCATGACTCTTGTTATAGCCTCTTTTGAGCTTCATTTTTGCATGGAATTGTTAGCATGATTTTATTCTGATTTTCAGGGTTTCATCTTCTGCAATTGTGCTTATTTTTAGCTCATCTTCAATGTTGTAGAAGAAAGTTTGTCCATTTGGGGTTTGCATATATCACTTGTTTCAATACCCCTCTTTTGGCCACTAACTTTGCATGCTTTGGTTGATCTATCTATGCTTGCATTTAGGCCATGTTTATTACTGAAAAAATGCCATTTTTGGGACTGTCTTGCTACTGTTCTTGCTGTCATGATCATATTTTGTATGTATAGCATGGCTATAGGCCATTTCGGGGCTTAATTTTACACTTTCGGGATGATTGCATGCTTCGGGTGTCGTTTCGAATTGTTTCGGGGCTGTTTCCTCTTTCATTTAGGTGCTGAAATTCCATTGCCATGCTTGCATATCATTTCCCATGCCATTTGCATTGTGTTTATCATCGCCTCGGTTTGCGTGCCCGTGTGCACGCATTTCGAGGCACTTTATTTTTATCCGACGGCAGCCTATGTGAGTGAGCTGAGGCTCTCCCATATTGGCGTAAGCCCAATTTGCATTCCGTATGCCATTTGCATTGTGTTTATCATCGCCTCGGTTTGCGTGCCCGTGTGCACGCATTTCGAGGCACTTTTTTTTTTATCCGACGGCAGCCTATGTGAGTGTGGTTGAGGCCCTCTCATGTTGGCGTAAGCCCAATTTGCATTTTTATGCTTGTATACCATTGCCTCGGTTTGTGTGCCCGTGTGCACGCATTTCGAGGCACTTTGTTTTTACCCGACGGCAGCCTATGTGAGTGAGCTGAGGCTCTCCCATGTTGGTGTAAGCCCATCGTTGCATTCCGTATGCCATTTTATGCATTCCTCGGTTTGCGTGTTCGCGGGCACGCATTTCGAGGCAACTTTGTTTTTACCCGACGGCAGCTTATGTGAGTGCGGCTGAGGTCCTCTCATGTTGGCGTAAGCCCAATTTGCATTCCGTATGCCATTTGCATTTCATCATCGCCTCGGTTTGCGTACCTGTAGGCGCGCATTTCGAGGCACTTCGGTTTTATCAGATTTTGCATCACACATCATCGCCTCGGTTTGCGCGCATGTGGGCGCCCATTTCGAGGCACTTCGGTTTTATCCGATTTTGCATCGCACATCATCGCCTCGGTTTGCGCGCCTGTGGGCGCCCATTTCGAGGCACTTCGGTTTTATCCGATTTTGCATCGCATATTATCGCCTCGGTTTGCGTGCCTGTGGGCGCGCATTTCAAGGCACTTCGGTTTTATCTGATTTTTGCATTTCATCATTGCCTCGGTTTGCGTGCCAGTGGGCACGCATTTCGAGGCACCTCATTCTTATCATTCCGGCATCCTATGTGAGTGTGGTTGAGGCCCTCTTCATGTTGGTATAAGCCCATCATTACATTTCGCATGTCATTTCGCATCGCCTCGGTTTGCGTGCCCATGGACACGCATTTCGAGGCATCCCATTCTCATAGCATCGTGCATGCTAGGTTGTATGTTAGTTGCATCTCATGCATATCATGCATATTGCACGGGAAACGAGGCGCGTTTCGCACTCCGAGTGGCGGAGCATGCCTCAATTCCCAAGTCACCGACACTCTGGATTACCCATGATGGAGTTAGGTTTTGTTGTAGCATTCACATGCATTCATCCTATATTGAGTTGTGCAATCCGACTCCTCGGCCATCATGCATCGATATGCGTGATTGGTGGTGCGAGGATCGAGACATGCATACATTTGTGAAATACACTGCTGTGCCCTTTTCCTGCTCTCTGTTGCAGCAAAATCAGGAATCAGCAGCTTTTCAGAGCTTGGCACGCAATTCGAGATAAATTATAAACAGAGGCTAATTGGGGCATCGCCGTGGATTTCTGCGCCAGACAGCTACAACATACATCATCCTTCAGAAGCGAGGCAGTCCCTGGCTTGCATGCCAGTTTTACTTTTCTGTAATTAATTTGTTAATTAATTAGAAATTTGTATATTATTAGAAATCTGTATTTATTCGGACTGTACATTCTTTTATTTCGGACTGTATTATTATTTATTCGGACCCTCTGCGCGAGGGCAAAATTGTAATAAGGGTGTGTGAGTGTGATGTATGTCTTCCAACCCCCATTTCTTTCTCCCTTTTATTTACCCGCTTTGGATGGTTAGATATAGGGCATATTTCAATTAGCATACAGTATGATAGCATGTTTGCATCATTCATCTGTTTTGCATGCACCGGGCTCGGCGCATCATACAAACTGCATTTGTATTTCAATTACAAGATGAATACATGTTAGTTGTTGCATTTCACATGCCATGTTTAGAATAGCCGAGCCTGCCATTAGTTTGCATTTTTGCATGTGTTGCATTAGGCAAATCTGTATATTTTAGGATCATGCATTGATTTCTAATCGGTTTCCTGTTTTGGCTTGGAGTACTCGGTGAGTTTTTATGCTTTAGCATCCTTGCATGCGTGTGAGTGACTGCCATGATAGCATGCTTACCATGAGGCTAACTGCTTATGTGATATAACTGCCTTGAATGCCTGTGGGTGGAGGTTGGGTTATTTGAAGTGGAACAAATCATTGACTGTTTGTTTTAAGCCCACTAGATAGTGGCGAAATCATGTTTTCTAAGCCCACTCGAGGGTGGCAAATCCGCATTTTTAGCCTACCCGCGGGTAGCACCATCAAACCATTTCCAAACAAACAAACATGAAATGTTTAGTTCCAATTCAGACGGCCCAGTCTATACTTGTTTGCTGCGAGCATCACATAGTAACCTAGGCTAATAACCGGAATAAGAACATACAATGTTTTCAAAATAAGATATCATGGTTAGTAGAGGCCGGTCTTTGACCGGGCGAGCGGGGGTGCTCACGATGTGACCTTCCCCAATCGTACCCAAGTTCCCGAGCCAACTTTGGTGATGACGGACACGTGGCCTTTTGGCACCGAGTCAGGGTTTCCTAAATTTCCCATTTTAAAATATTTAGGTGGCGACTCTGTTATCTGGCAAAGCAGTCCATGTTTGGCACTTCTTTCAAAAAATCAGTTTTCTCAAAACGATTTGCCGGATTTGGACTCTTTGGTTCAGATTTAGAACCGCAACAAAAATCGAGAGTCCGAACAGTAGCGAGGTCCCCCGCGGGCTTGTTACAGTTTCTGGCGACTCTGCTGGGGATTTAGAGAACTTAACTCGAACTCGTGATATCTGCTTTTGACTACACTTGTGTGTTTCTTTGCATTGTATTTGCATTGGTGCGCCTAGGACACCGTGTTTGCCATATGCCATTCCCGAACGATTTGCCGGAGGCTTGTCTTGTCAAGTCATGTCCGTAAGGCTGATCGGCTCTGGGCTCTGACAGCATGGGAACACAAACCCCGGTTTTACCGGGGCACCCTTTTTGACCATTCGACCTAGTGCATATTCGGATCCATAGTGACCATTCCAAACTAGGACAGGTTGCTTACCCGTTTATAGGTTGTTTGAAGCCGCTGCGTGCGTAGTGAAACCCTAGTTCCTGACAAAATAGGACAGGGAAACCCTACCCCAACATAGGGGTGTTTTTGCTCTCACTTATCTGTTATGTGCTTGTTAGAGTGCGTCTCTACAGGGAATGCATGTATCAGTATGGGTTTGGGCATCAGGCCTGCGGGCATCAGTTTTTGAGTTTGGGTATCAGGCCTGCGGGCATTATTCAGTGTATTGGGAATCAGTTGTCCGTGGATATCAGATACAGTCTATCAGAACAGTGGTACTGGAATAATGATCAGTGGTTGAGGACAATGTATTTCCAGCTTATCCAAACTGTGTGTTGTATGCTCGACTGTGTGTTGTGTATATTTAAATTTAAGCTGTTATGCTGCCCGTTTTTCTGGTCATTTATTTCCTTTCGCTTTATTATCTTTTTGCTAGGGGCAGTTTGTAGCACAATTGCTTCTGAACCAGTCGATACTCCCCAAGCAATCTGGACACGAGGTCGCCGACTTAACCGATCTGAGGATCTAGTTGACGGACATCCAGTGTTCCACTCACTACCCCCAATCGCCAGAAGAAGGCCGAGGAGGCGCAGTCCGTCAGAACAGAGATTACTGGGACAGCAGTCTGTTTTAGTAGCAAACAGTCGGGTTGAGATTCCTGTTTCTGCTATAGAGATACACTTGCCGGTTATTCAGATGGAACAACAGAATACAGCTATGGAGGCCATGATGCGCCAGATGGGTGAAAGCATGAAACAAATGCACGACGATGCTATCCGCCAGGCGGAGTTTTCTAAACAACAGGCTGCGGTCATGGCCCAGCAGTCTGAGTTGATTACCAGATTACAACAGCAGAACGCTGCATCTGCTTCCCACCAGGTCCCTCCTCCACCAGGGGTACAGCAGGTTCCTCCTCCACCCGGGGCCCCATTACCTGAGCCGATAGCTACTGGCCAGAATGCCCCTCCAAATCTGCAGAACACCCAGAATACCCTCCCAAACCTACAGAACATTCCGCCAAACCCACAAAACACTCAAGAGAACACAGGTCTTCCAACGGGGCAGGCTCCGCCCCCGCTTCTACCACAACTGTCTAAGAACCTGACACAGAATTACCCGGACGCTCCATTTGAGTTCGAGGTAGACCAGACAGCTCTGAAATTGAGCAAGTTGGAAAAACTTTTCAAGAAGTCACAGGGGGTGAAGGCCATCCCAGATATTGAAGACGGCTATACTGATGTGGCTGTGACATTGCCGGATAGGTTTAAGATGCCCCAGATCGATCGCTTTGATGGATCCGGAGACCCTATGGTTCACCTCCGGCTATTCTCAGACGTTCTAAGACCAATGGGCCTAACCCGACCGCAAAAGCTTTCCTTGTTCGGTCGAACCCTGTCGGGTGTGGCATCTACTTGGTATTCAAAGCTGGAAGATCAGGTGAAAATAAACTGGGATGAGATGGCTGAGGCCTTCCTTGCTCAATATTCATACAACACGCAGATCGAGATCACAACTCGTGATCTCGAGACAACGAGGCAGGAGCCCAAGGAATCTTTCTCTGACTTTGTGACCCGGTGGAGGGCGAAGGCATCGATGATGACCTTAAGGCCAACGGACAGAGATCAAATACGGATGATTGTGCGCAATCTCCAGCCGGCATTAATGAAGAAGATGATTGTAGTTCCCTTCCCCACTTTCGCAGATCTACATGATATGGGGATGCAAATTGAAGATGCAATGAAGCAGGGTCTGTTTGACCAAGATCGGGATCAACCCCGGAGAACATTTAACCGGAATACCAATGCAGGCCCGAGTGGCTCTTCCAATACAAGAACTTCAGAGGTCGGAATGGTCACCACCAATCCCCCTCCCCAACCAAGGTCCGCAGCGGCCACACCTTTTTCTGATGCCTCTGGGAGCAGTAACCAAGCTTCAAGGTACCAACCCAGGGGTCAACGAACCTTCTCCCCACTACATATGCCTTTATCCAAAGTCCTCGGAGTTCTAGTCAGAAAGGGGCACCTGAAACCCCTGGAACCGAGGCCCCCACCAAATCCACTCCCTCCTTCCCATAACCCAGCCAAATATTGCAAATACCACCAACAGCATGGTCATGACACCGATCAATGCTACAGGCTACGTCATGAGATTCAGGATCTCATTGACAAGAACATCATTCTCCCCCCCGAGCGACCTAATGTCACAACCAATCCCCTCCCAGCACACAACCAAGATCCACCCAAAAGAATCAATCTTATCCAAACTGGGGGCGTGTCTTACGACCCTAGTATCTACATTACTCCCACCCACCTACCCAAGCCGGAGGTGATCCTCCCTGATAGCACGGACTTGTGCATGATGGACACCTCTACACCCCAACCTGAGCCAAAGGTGGTGACCACCGAGAATAGAACGGGGCAGGCTTCTGAGGAGAGCGAAACAGTTGAGTCTGGGGTGGAGCAAACTGAGAATTTAGCTGGCAGAGCTAATGATCCGAGTGGATATATCTTGCCAGTAAGTCAACTAAAGCTGAGTGCGGGGCTGTTGCCAGAGGCTGAATTGTGTATGATCCGGGGGGATAAACTTGAATCAGCAGGGGACGATCTGACAACGGTGGAAGAGGACTTCGCCGACCTCCAGTTTTTCAACGATCAGGAATCAGGGGATGCATCAGTCAACTGGTTTGAATACGAGGAGTCAGCAGAAGTCGTCGGATGGTTGGATGATCAGCCCGATATAGTGGAGTTTCAACCGGAACAGAGCCCGGCAGGGGCGAGGGTAGCAACTGTGGCCGGAAGGGCCGAGGATCAGATTGAATTGCCGGAGAGCGTCGGTACGAAGAATTCCGCTCGGGACCAAGACAATTTGAAAACCGAACAACTGACACTGGAGGAGCAAGAAAAGAGATGGGATTCTGAGAGAGTCCGAAAAGCAAAGAATCATGAGGAAATAGAGAGTGCCGTGGGCACGAAAATTGAACATGCTGTGAGCATGAGGAATGAAAATGCTGAGAGCACAAACAAGCCGGAACCAGACAGGTGCCTGCTAGATGCTGATGGAATGTGGTGGGAGGATGACGACTTGTATCTCGCCCACACAGACGAAGACTGGGCAGGTGGCCAACCAGATAGTACCTGGTACCTCGAGGAGGTGGACCATATGACTAGAAGTGGGCGGTATTTCAAGCCCCCACACCTTGATCAACCCGAGGCATCAGGGAAAGATAAGGAGGCAGAAAAACAGAGAGAGAAGCAGGTTGAAGAAGAGGCTGTACTGAAGCAGCTAAAGAAAATACAAGCAGACATCTCCATCTGGGGACTGCTTATGGCTTCGAGGGTGCACCGGCAGGCTGTCCTCTCTGCTATGGACAGAGCTAAACTCTCCATTGAAACTACGCCAGAACAGTTAGTTGGGTTGGTCTTTCCGGGAGGAGGTTCCCCGGCGTTGACTTTTTCAGACAAAGAATTGCCGCCTGAGGGCGTGGATCATAACAGACCTCTCTACATCTCTGTAGAATGCAGGGACAAATGGATTCCGGTGGTGCTTGTTGACACCGGGTCCGCCATCAACGTCTGCCCAGCCAGGACGGCATATGCAATTGGGTTAAAGCTTGCGGACTTCACACCGACTACTCAAGTAATCAGAGCCTACGACAATACAAGCAGGGATGTCCTGGGGACAGTAAAAATCCAAACCAAGATTGGGCCTGGACAACACGAAGTAGATTTTCATGTCTTGGAGGTCCCTGCATCTTTCAACATGCTTTTGGGGCGACCCTGGTTGCATCAGGTGAAGGCCGTCTCATCTACTCTACATCAAATGGTGAAATACCCCTACGGAAAGGGAGTAGCCATTGTTTTTGGGAACTCATCAATCCATCCCCCTCCGGAGGTATCCACGCCAGTCCTGGAGATTGAACATGGCATGGAGGACATGTTCATATCGGGATTTACTTTGGCTGAGGCCCGGGTAGTACAGAATATCATGGCTGTGAATGAGGGTTTGTATGTCAGCGCTCAAGTCGTCTACCTCATGAATAAGCTACAGCATATCCCAGGGATGGGATTGGGAAGAAGCGGCAGGAAGGGAGTCGCAGCGTTGGCCGAAGTGCCACACAATCCACATACCTTTGGACTGGGTTATCTGCCCACCAAAGAAGACTGGGCGAGGAAAGGGAAAGAGATGGCTGGCAGAGCCAGAGCGAAGCAGGCTGGGAAGCCTTTTGATTTAATGCATAGGCCCATCTGGGGTACCCTGAACGGACGCTTTGTCCGGGAGGGGGAAGATTTTCCATTCTGCGGCTTCCCAGAGCCATGGTTAAACGCGGAGAAGAAGCGCGTACCAGGTTTCGAAATCTTCTTCGACCTGCAACTATCCGGGGATGACGTTGCCACAGAGCAGACAGACCCAACAACTGAGGCTGAGCAGAATAAGGCAGAGGAGCCCGAGGGCACTGAATTGGAAATGGGGGTAGCACTGGCAAGTCTCCTCTCTGATCCTCTGATCGACCAAGATTGTTTGGGGAATAACGCCGTGGTTTCCATGATTGGGAATGAGATGGCCGCGAGCCAACCAGCAGCTATTTTGGATGCATCAATCGCACCCTCCCTCATTTGGCAGTACGAAGAGGGATTCCTATCCAGCAGCACCGGGTCAGGTAGTGAGCCGGAGTCTGATTCCACCGAGTTCTGTGAGTCGGAATCAGATTCCAGCTCGACTGAGTCTGAGTCTGGTACTCTTGGGGGTGTCAACCCGGATGCCACAGTCCTGTCCAGGTCGTCTTTTTCCTTTTCTTTTGAGTCTGTTGTAACAGAAGAATTGGACGATTTGGATGAACTTAATGAGAATGAGGTGAATGTGGTTTCCGAGTACTTTTCTGTGCCCCTAATTTATTGTTTAAATCAGGACTTTCAAAATTTTGATCAAAACGACGAGGACGAAGTTCCTCCGGTTTTACAACGACTAATTGAGCAAGAGCAAGAGAGGTTTGTTAAGCCCTTAATGGATGAAATCATTTTTGTGAATATTGGTACTGAGGAGGACCCGCGGCTGGTCCAGATCGGGTCCACGCTGTCTTCAGAGGAACGCGAGCGCTTAGTCGCTTTATTAAAAGATTTCAAAGATGTTTTCGCGTGGTCCTACGAAGACATGCCTGGGATCGATCCTGAGATTGTACAGCATCGGATCCCCCTTGACCCCGAGGCCCGACCTGTCAAACAGAAGCTCAGAAGGATCCGCCCGGATTGGGCTCTTAAGATCAAGGAAGAGGTCACCAAGCAAATTGACGCAGGCTTCCTGCTAGTCTCTGAATATCCGACTTGGTTGGCCAATATTGTTCCGGTGCCAAAGAAAGATGGCAAGATCCGGGTGTGCGTAGACTTCAGGGATTTGAACCGAGCCAGTCCGAAGGACGATTTTCCCCTACCGCACATCGATGAGTTAGTGGACTTCACAGCAGGGCATGCATTGCTCTCATTCATGGATGGCTTTTCAGGGTATAACCAGATAGTGATGGCGCCGGAGGACAGAGAAAAGACTGCATTCACCACCCCGTGGGGGACATACTGCTATCGGGTCATGCCGTTTGGGTTGAAAAATGCTGGGGCTACTTATCAACGGGCCGCGACCACAATATTACACGATATGATCCACAAAGAGGTTGAGGTGTACGTGGACGATATGATTGTCAAGTCTAAAGAAAGAGAGGGCCACTACACCGCCTTGCACAAGTTTTTCCAAAGGATCAGGGAATTCCGGTTGCGGCTAAACCCTCAGAAATGTACGTTTGGTGTTACAGCGGGAACAATGCTGGGGTTTTTGATTACACAAAGGGGCATCGAGGTCGACCCTTCCAAAATCAAGGCCATCTTAGAAATGCCACCACCAAGGACTGAAAAGGAGGTGCGAGGCTTTCTGGGTAAAGTGCAATTCATAAGACGGTTTATCTCAAAATTAACCTTGACTTGTGAACCACTTTTTGGTCTCCTGAAGAAAGGCAAGAAATTTCAATGGGACGGCCGATGCCAAGCTGCATTTGAACAGATTAAAGAATATCTACAGAACCCACCCGTTTTATCACCAGCAGAACCGGGGAAACCGTTGATTTTGTATCTATCAGTGACTGAGACCACAATGGGCTGCATGCTCGCACAAGAATCAGAAGATAGGGTGGAAAAAGCCATCTATTATTTGAGCAAGAAAATGCTGGAGTATGAGACCCGATATACACCACTGGAAAAGGCTTGCTTAGCTCTGGTATGGGCTACCAGGAAGCTACGGCACTACCTGTTAGCTCACTCTGTAATGTTGGTTTCACGACTAGATCCCATCAAATATCTTTTCGAGAAACCAGCGCTTACGGGTAGGCTAGCTCGTTGGTTGCTGTTGCTCTCCGAATTTGATCTCACATATGTGACGCGCAAGTCAGTGAAAGGAAGAGCAGTGGCAGAGTTCCTTGCCGACCACCCGGTCGAGGGGGATGAGGCAGTTGAGTATCTATTCCCAGATGAAGCAATTTTGCATATCGACGAGGAAACGTGGACGATGTACTTTGACGGAGCGTCAAATCAACATGGGTATGGGATAGGAGTGTTGCTGATAGCACCCGACAACTCCCGTATCCCTCTAGCCTTCAAACTCCGGTTCAAAGTCTCAAATAATGAAGCAGAATATGAGGCGTGCATCGCTGGTTTAGAAGCAGCCCTGGAACTGGGGGCAAGACGGCTGGACGTCATTGGGGACTCGAACCTTGTTGTGTCTCAAGCTAAAGGAGACTGGAAAATAAAAGAAGAAAATATGATAATGTATCACCAAACCTTGGATTTGCTGATTCCTCGGTTTGAGAAGCTGAACTTCGCTCATCTACTAAGAGAGAACAACAAGTTCGCAGACGCCTTAGCAACTCTATCATCCATGATAGACATCCCGTGTGGAGTCCGAATGCGTCCAGTCATCATCGACCAGAAATTTGTACCTGCTTATGAGTCGATTGCAACCATAGATGAAGTTCAGGACGAACACCCTTGGTACTACGATATCTGGAACTTTTTAGAGAAAGAAGCATACCCGCCAGGGGTAAATGCCAAAGACAAGAGGGCAATCAGAAGAATGTCGGTTCAGTTCATCATCTGTGGGGGTAAGCTGTATAGAAGAGGTCATCTGGGAATGCATAAACTGTGTGTTGATGCTGAAGAGTCCAAACGACTGATGGAAGCCATCCACGGGGGTGAATGTGGTGCACATATGAATGGGGTGATGTTGGCTAGGAAGATCCTTAGACAAGGTTATTACTGGTCTACCATGGAGGAGGATTGTATCGGTTTCGTCCGGCGATGCCACAAATGTCAGATTCATGCAAATCGCATGAACATTCCGCCGTCGAAGCTATACAATATGACTTCGCCATGGCCATTTTCTGTCTGGGGAATTGATGTGATTGGAGCTGTCACGCCGAAGGGGTCGAATGGGCATGAGTTCATCTTGGTAGCGATAGATTATTTCACAAAGTGGGTTGAGGCCCAATCTTATGCAGTGTTGAAGGCTTCACACGTCGCGAAATTCATCAGAAACAACATCATCTGTCGCTACGGAGTCCCAAATGAAATAGTCTCTGACAATGGTTCCTACTTCAAGAAGGAGGTGATTGATTTGTTGGAGAAATACAATGTGGCTTTTCACAAGTCGTCTACTTACCGGCCACAAACCAACGGAGCAGTTGAGGCCGCCAACAAGAACATCAAGCGCATACTACAGAAGATGGTGGAAACCTATCGGGATTGGCCAGATAAGCTGCCGTTTGCTCTGTGGGGCTACAGGACTTCGATCAGAACTTCTACTGGGGCGACTCCGTACTCATTAGTCTATGGGATGGAGGCCGTTTTACCTATTGAGATTGAGGTTCCGTCATTACGAGTATTGGCCGAGTGCCAGATAGCCGAAGCAGATTGGCAGCAAAACAGATTTGAGGAACTCATGCTTTTCGATGAAAGAAGGTTGAAAGCACTGTACCACGTCCAAGGTTATCAACGCAGAATCGCCCGGGCTTTCAACAAGAAGGTTAAGTCCAGGAATTTAAAAGAAGGAGATTTGGTGCTCAAGGACAACCGAGCTCCCATCCACGACCCAAGGGGCAAGTTCAGACCCAATTGGACTGGTCCCTACATCATCAAGTCTATCTGGTCAGGTGGAGCTGTGGTTCTGATGGATCTAGATGGCTTAGAGTTTTCCCAACCGATCAATATGGACAAGTTGAAGAAATACTACCCCTGAGAGGCTCGCTAGGCCGAAAACCCGAAAGGGCGACCTAGGCAAAATTCAGAGCATAGAAAATTTGAAATTATAAAAACTGAGCTCGCAAGGTTGAAAACCCGCAAAGGGCGGCCTTGGCAAAAGTTAGAGCGCAAAAGGAGAGTAAAAATACCCGAGCGAACCTAAGCCTGAACTACGTAAGGCTTGATTCCCACCTTTGGGATACGTAGGCAGCTTCATCTTGAAGTTCAGTCACAATCTTTTCCCCGATCAACTTTGTCCATTTTGATCAACTCAGTCATCCTTATTCATCAGCATTTATTGTGATCTCCGGTACGGTGCTATTCAAACTAGGGGCAACTTTCCGTTGCAATGAAGTGCTGCGGCACCATTCAAACTAGGGGCAACTTTCCAGTTGCTAGGATTCGGGGTTGTGCATCTCAGTGACAGATCTCCGGTGTGTCCAGTTCTGATCCATACCGAAAATAGTTTTGAAAAGTTTTAATAAAAGTTGACTTTGTTCAAATTAATCTTTTCACAACTAAGACCATTTTTGGACCAAAGCGGAAAGTTTTCAGTACCACAACCTTCAATTTCATTGATTTCAAAACAGAGTTCTCTCGCTCTTGCATACAATTGAAGTTGCTTTTTTATTACATTCATAACAAAAACTTGAAAGTACTAATAAAGCCATAAATCTGGGGCACAGTCCAGTCAGGTGTCCCTGCGCCCCCTCCCAGAGCTGGTTGAAGCCTCTGATGCCAACTTGGGCCCAACTTGTGCTTCTTCGTTGAGCCAATCCCAGCACTCATCAGACAAAGTGCAACTGAAGACAGGGGCAGGGGCCAGAAGCTCTCTAACTCTCCATGCTGCGGTCTGTCGAGCCAGCTGTGCGCCTCGAACTGGAAATGTAGCCGGGTACTCTAGTCCCTCTGGTGGGCAAGTCTGATCACGGCCGAACTGGTGCAGAATACGGAATGGGAAGTAGAACACGCAGTGAGTCAAGCCGATCAATCTAATCCCGACCTGCCGTGACATGCTATAGCTCATTGCCGGGAGATTGACCCAAGAGCAACGCCACGCAATGCGATCTGCTGACAAGTTGCACATCCATTCAAACCACCAGCTCTCATCAGGAGCATTGACTAGGCGTTGCCGAAAGAAGTAGCCGCGGGCTGAATAAGCAGGACAAGAGTCCACAACTTGCAACTTATCCATCAACCATATCTGGGGAGGGATGAAAAATGAGAGAATAAAGAATAGAGAGATGTATGAAGAGAGAAAAGTAAGATAAGGGTTTTGTGAGAAAAATCGAGCTCGAGGGCCGAGTGATGTAAGCAAATACATGTGAGCTTGGGTGGGAAACATTACCTGTAGCAATAGTGGACTCCCTGCAAACCTGGTTGTCTCCCGGCAGTAGAAAGCATCCAAGCCCATCAATGTCTCAGCCAGGGTCATGGCGATGCAACTCTTTCCTTCTCTCAAGCCTTGAGCGACTTCAATCAAGCGGATGTTAGCTCCTCCGGAGCCCGAGACAAACAGAAAATGAGATAGCATGCACAAGCAGAGGGCATGCTGCCGGAAACCTTGCCAGTAGTGGTCGCCGCGGTCACCGGCATCAGAGAAGCGGTAAATCAAGCTCGGAATGTCTAACATGTCATCACCAATCAAAGATCTAGCATCATGCGCATTAAGACCGCACATCCGCCCTAAGGCCTGGGCATAGCCAAAATTGAGCTGGGGCAGAATTTCCTCGCCTCGCTCGGACTCCATCAAGATTTGAAAATCTTCAAAAGTAGGACATACCTCTTGCCCACCAAAGCTAAAGACGTGCGTCACCGGGTTCCAAAACCTTGCCGCGGCAGAGAGGAAAGGAAAATGTAGTGGAGTCCGGCTTAGCGTGAATAGTGCATTCAAGCCAAAACCCCGGAAATTCAGCTTCTCCAAGCCATCTAGAGAAGAAATCCAAGATATGAGATTTTCTGTGAGAAATGCTTCCATTTTGGTGAGGAAAGGTGATGAAATGAATAAGTTCCAAGAGTGGAGCTTTTATAGAGAGGCACAACACTATTCAAAGGACACGTGTCACATTTTTGGCGGATGTGGGGGGGGTGGCCGGCCGGCCACCTATCCTAGTAGGCCGGCCACCTTTTGGTTTTCAACTTCAAAATGTTTTCGGCCTCGCATTGGTCCTGTTATGCCCGCCGGAAGAAAGTTTGAAGCATTTTCATGCATCGGGAATGTCGAAGGCCTCCATTTCTCTCGGTTTCGAGTGCATTCCGTCATCCAGATTGTCCATCCGAAGTAGTGTTAGGTTTTGTTTTGCTTATCGAGTTGTTGTTTTGCTTATCGAGTTGTAAGTTTTGTCGAGCTGTCGCATTTTGTGTTTTGAGTTGTTACTTTTTGCTTACGCAACTTTGTTAAGTTTTGTCTGCTGAGTTGTTAACATTGCTGTATTTTGTTTATCGAGTTGTAAACTTGCTAAGAACCTGTTATTTCTTAGTGAGTCGATTTGTTTTTATTTGTTGCGTCGGTTCATTACCTGACCCGGTAAATACATGAGGCACATTTTCATTCAATTCCACTTTGTGCGAAATAATGCGATGCAATGCCAAGAACTTCACATACAACATCTTTTCAAAAAGCTGTTTCATTCCATCATGTTTTACAACAAAATAAAGGTACAAGTTTTACAGAAAATAAAACTGCCTAACAATGTGCAAAGTGCTACAAACTACTAGCTAAAAAGTAGAATAAAGCAGGAAATAACATCAGTGCCCTCGGGAGCGGGAATGGGGAAGCCCTCTCATCCTCTTCTGCGGGATAATCTCTACCTCATCATCACCATTTGGATCGGAGCTGTCGTCCTCCGGATCCCCCTCAGGCTCGTCTCCACTCCCGGAACCAAGACCGGAGCCTCCCCCTCCAGGAGATGTGTCTGACACATGATCTGCGACCTCCTCCTCGTCATCCTCAACAATGGGTGCCCTGCGTCTGCGAGACGACCCTCCTCCTCGAGCTCCTCGGTGAGGCCGAGATGGCCCAGCTCCTCGAGGCCCAGTACCTCTACCTCTCTGAAAAGGCCCGGGAGGCCCACCTTGTGTCGGAGCATAGACTGGAGGCATCTGAAAATGAAAGGTCCAAATACATCAGTTCAAGCATAAAAAGCAGGTGCAAGTACAGTATATGAGTGGGGTGTGTGTCAGATGTGCTCTACACAGCCTATCAATACAGCAGAATGTTCAAAGCCAGTATGTCATCAGGAGTATGCTAAATACAGGAAAGATGAACAGTACCTGCACGCCCATAAGGGCCAGCTGTCCCTCCCTCCGTAGGATCATGCCCTCGAATGTGGCCAGCATCCCGAGCAGCTCATCTGTATACTCAACCGGAGGCTGTAAATGCAAATGCAAAAACTATCAGTAAGGGAATGAATGTCCAAATATCTAACTGATAAATCAAATCTGAAAAACATACCGGGGGCGAATCAGGGTCTCTGATATATCTGTGGTCAGGCAGAGGAGGCTCTAACGGGACCTGGTAAGGCGTCCCATACTGCCACCCCGTCAACTCTGTCGGCATATCTGGCCATCCGGGATGATCGAGAGTCGGAGGGATCGGAGGAATCGAACTGCCTCTACCTCTAGATGTGCCAGCCCTGCTAGAAGAAGGGATGTCTGTAGCACGAGCGTGACTCGAAGATGGTGCGCCAGTGGGCCTCCGTGCCGGAGCCCGTACTCCCGCCAAGGGGGGCATCAGATATATACGGCGGTAGGTGGCGTAGCTCCCATCAAGAAGATGTAATAACGCATCACTGCCCTGCAGAGCACTACTGACCTCCTCAGGAGATAATCTATCAGCAGTCCGCATGGTGTCTGGAGGCACAGCAGGTGGGTCCTGAGAGTTCCCCCCCCATAGCTGGCGCTGGAAGCGTTCCCCCAGGGACCAGACTCTACCCACTGGTCCCTCGAGCAGGAACCTATACTGGGAACTAGTCGACCCTCCGGGGTACTGATCCTCGAGATCATCGCCGAAGATTGCCCAAGGCTGCCAAGTGATCTGCGGATAACCAGTGCATAAGTCAATCAGAAATCAAAACGTACAAAGCAGATCAAAGATGAAAATGGAAAAAGAACTGAGAGTTCTAAAGTACCTCTGTCGCTCGAACAGTGTCGAAGTACTGCCGCAGAGAGAAGAGAGTCTCTCGAGGCCTCGGCAAGTGCTCGCCCTCAAACATCAATGAATACGGGGTCATAGGAGGTCCTGTCACCTCCATCTCCGGGGCTAATGTGGGAAAATATGCATATACCCATAGCTGAGAAAAGCAGTGCGGGATGTGAATACAAGGTGCTAAAGGCAGAATACAGAGTGCAAAGTGCGTCGTGTGTGCAGTGAACAAGTAATGAGAAGCAAAAATGTAAATCAAAAGGATAGAATGTACCTCCCAGGTTCTCCAGTAGCCGCCGAGTAAATCTCCCCGCCCGCGAGAGACTGCGCTCATGTAACAATAAAGGGTAGCCAGGCCAGCGCCACCCCAATCATACTGACCGACCTGTGATAGGTCTACCAGAGCGCTCAGTAGATATAACCCTACCATGTTCCCTCTATCAGCAAACAAGGTGGTGCCGAGGAGATACATGAGAAAACCGCGGGCATACTGCTCCGCCTCCTCAGGAGTATCGGGCTCCATCTGTGGCCGCTGGAAGTGCAAAGCAAACCAGGAGTATCGGACTCTCCCCGAACCCCTGTCTACAGGCGGGTGTGTCCCCAATAGGTACATCCAAGCAGCCTCCCACTGGCCCATATCCTCGTCATAGGGAATGGGTACACCGCCTACGTCTAGGCCGGTGAGTATAGCGAAGTCCAGCGGGGTCATGGTCATATCCCCGGCCGCAGAAAAATGGAAAGAATTGGTGGTGTCCCACCATCTCTCCGCCAGAGCAGCAAAAAGAGTCCTACTGATGAGGCAATGAGATAACCCTCTGCAGAATGGCCCGAATCCTGCAAAGTCAACCAAGCCCCGGACAGCTTCCGGAAGCTCAAAATACCACTCCCTCGCGGTGACGGAGCCATACCCTCGCACTGTGCGAGAGTGAACCTGCATTTAGAATGAATGCATAGATCAGCAAATGAAGTGAAAATGAGCTGTGTGCAAATGAAGTGAAAATGAGCTGTGTGCAAATGAAGTGAAAATGAGCTGTGTGCAAATGAAGTGAAAATGAGCTGTGCGCAAATAAAGTGTTTTGGGCTGCGTGTTCAAATTTCAGAGAATCAGTGGGCTGTGTGTTCACCTCAAATTGGGACTGTGTGTTCTACTCAACATCAGTGGGCTGTGTGTTCACCTCAAATTGGGACTGTGTGTTCTACTCAACATCAGTGGGCTGTGTGTTCACCTCAAATTGGGACCGTGTGTTCTACTCAACATCAGTGGGCTGTGTGTTCACCTCAAATTGGGACTATGTGTTCTACTCAACATCAGTGGGCTGTGTGTTCACCTCAAATTGGGACCGTGTGTTCTACTCAACATCAGTGGGCTGTGTGTTCACCTCAAATTGGGACTGTGTGTTCTACTCAACATCAGTGGGCTGTGTGTTCACCTCAAATTGGGACTGTGTGTTCTACTCAACATCAGTGGGCTGTGTGTTCGCTTCGAATTGGGCTGCGTGTTCAAATTTCAGAGAATCAGTGGGCTGTGTGTTCACCTCAAATTGGGACTGTGTGTTCTACTCAACATCAGTGGGCTGTGTGTTCACCTCAAATTGGGACTGTGTGTTCTACTCAACATCAGTGGGCTGTGTGTTCACCTCAAATTGGGACCGTGTGTTCTACTCAACATCAGTGGGCTGTGTGTTCACCTCAAATTGGGACTGTGTGTTCTACTCAACATCAGTGGGCTGTGTGTTCACCTCAAATTGGGACTGTGTGTTCTACTCAACATCAGTGGGCTGTGTGTTCGCTTCGAATTGGGCTGCGTGTTCAAATTTCAGAGAATCAGTGGGCTGTGTGTTCACCTCAAATTGGGACTGTGTGTTCTACTCAACATCAGTGGGCTGTGTGTTCACCTCAAATTGGGACTGTGTGTTCTACTCAACATCAGTGGGCTGTGTGTTCGCTTCAAATCTGGGCTGTGTGTTCAGTGCATCAAAGTTTAGGGCCGTGTGTTCTACTTTCAAATCTGGGCTGCGTGTTCAGAAAATCTGAGTTTTGGGACTGTGTGTTCTACTCTTAGTCAGTATGTGCTGTGTGCTCATTTTCAACTTCGGGCTGTGTGTTTGGCGAATCAATGTTTGAGCCGTGTGTTCAATTCCTAACTAATGTATACTATGCGTTCACAATTATTCAATGAGCTGTGTTCACGAAATTCAAGTGGCTAAGTCACATGCTCAGGATGCAAGTACTATGTCATAAGCTAAACTGTGTGTCTAAGCATGGCAGGGGAATGAAATGCACGAGGAATACAGAGACTAAAGTAAAATACCTCTGCATCATAAGAGAGGTGCTGCTCTGGCTCTCGTAGGAGAAGATCCCCTGGTACTCGGTCGTTAAACTCAGTGAAATGACGAAAAGTGGCTCGCGGAAGCCTATGTACCGCTGGAGCATATCGATCGGGAATGAAAGGGCGAACCCTCGGAGGCAATGTCATAATGTCGTAATCATCCCCGGCGCCGGGAAAACCTCCACCATGAGGGAAATGGCCCGCCATGTCGAGAAATCTGCAAAGAGGAGCAAAAATGAGCAAAATGGGCTAAAATTGGAAAAAGTCAACAAAAGTCAACTCTCGGGAAATGAAAAGTCAACAAAAGTCAACCCCCGGGAAAATTTTCCAAATAGTGAAACAAAATTACTTCAAGTGGTGAAAATGAGAAGAGAAGCCCCAAAGTCGAAATTTAGTCGCTTCAAAGTGCTTAAATCTGAAAGATTTCGCAAAAACAACTTGCGTGGGAGGCCGAGGGGCGCGTATAAAATGCAGATCTGAGAGAGAAAATGGCTTAGAGAGCAAGAGGAGAGAATTTCACACTTGGGGGAGTGATTTCGGATGGCATTGGAGGTGTGTATATATAGAAAATGCCAAAATGACCATTTTGCCCCTGCTTTTGGCAGGTGGCCGGCCGGCCACCTAACCTGGCTGGCCGGCCATGTCCTTTTCCCCCCTGGCCGATGGCCTCTCCAAGGGCAACCACCTGGCCGACCATGTCCCCCACCCCCTCCCCTACCTCTCTGCAAATTTTGAGGAAAATCGGAGTTCCCGGGACCTGGAAAAGTTGAAGAAAAGTGCACTTTCTGGCACCGAATTATTCCGCTGGAACTTTAACTGCAATTCCTGACATGTGTCTCGTCATTATTCATCAAAATTAGAGTGTATCCTTTTTCAACATGTTGTGACCTCTCCGGGAGTTGAATCAGAGGCCGCGATTGAGTTGCCGTCGCCGAAATGCGCGTTTTCCGGTTCATTATTTCATGTCAAATGGGCATCCTGATTTATGTTCGTTTTGCTTTATTTGGCTTATAATTCGCATTCTCATGAATGTTTTGCATTGTCATGCATGATTTCTTGGTGTACAATACTTCTATGCTTGAACATGCATTGACACGCATTATCTTCTCTCGCGTTATGTTGCATTTGTTCACCTACACTGTGTGTGTCAGACTTTCGGAATCATAGGAATCACATTGGATATATGTTGTTAGCATATTGTTCCTGTTGAATTTCATTCTTTTGCAGGCACGATATTGTATGTACGGTTCATTTGAGGCTGGTGCGACCAGACGAACCGCGCAGGTATCGTATCTTCTCCGTGTGAGACGCGACGAGAATTGAATGATTCTCCGCATTCCTAACTGCACGAAATGTAGTTGTTTGCTTTGCATTCTTGCTTATAACTGTTGCATCTATTTGTCAATACTTGCTTCATTACAGCTTGCTGCACTTGCATGATCACTTGGCTCCGTGCCTATCGCTTGCATTTTGCCCCCCGCCTGCGGGCACGCGTTCTCTGTTTATCTTGTTTGATCGTCTCAGTCTTCGGCCTTGTCAAAAATGGGTCGTCTCTGGGCTTTGACACTCACTCCCGTCATTCTTATGACTTCCGAGCTCTGTCAAAGAGGGGCAACTGTAGACACCCCATTTTTGACCGACCTTAAGACTCAGACGTCACCGGTTGAGCGCTCGGTGATGTTGCATACTGTGCTCGTTCAGAAGTCTCAGAGTTGCGGCCGTGCGCCCTGCCTCCGGACTTCCGAACCCTCTTCTGTGCCTTGTCTCGGTTTGCGAACCAGACTCGGTTTTCTCTGTTTTCTTTCTTGAGGGAAGGGAGTGGTCCCGTAGACTATCTCCCGGTGGCCGTGAGCTACGTTTCGTGGCCGTAGGCCATTTTGCCCATTTCGGAGCCCGGTTCCCGGTCTTCGGAGCCGTTAGGCCGTGTGCCTCGGCTCGGGACCGCCCAACCATCTCCGAGTTCTCCGGTTTTTGGCATGTGCCTCTGTTTTAATGTTCCGAGGAACACTGGGGCCCCTGATGCCCACTTCGCAGCCGAACACCACTTCCGGTGCCCGGCGACCCATTTTCGGGACCCCGAACTGCGTGATTTGGGCCCCGAGCATTCGTTTTGCATCAGCCTTCTCCGGTTTTTGGCAGGTACCTCTGTTTTGTCATTCCGAGGGACACTAGGGTCGCAGATACCCACTTCGCTGCTGAACACCACTTCCGGCATCAGATGCTCATTTTCGGGATCCCGAATTGCTCGGTTTTGGTCCCGAGCATTCATTTCTCATTTGTTTTTGTTCAAACTTGGCAGGTACCTCTGTTTCAACATCAAGAAGATCACTGGGGGGTGAGAAGCCAGCAATTATCCCAGATAACCAGTTTCGCTCTTCCGGAGCCCGTTTTGCTCACTTCCGGGCCAATGTTGAACACCCTAGGGGTATTTTCTTCCAACCAAAGCTACATATCTGTGATGAGGGCATCTAGGAGGACCCTAAGGGTTGGTGGTCGGCCAGAAATTCAGGGTTTCATTTTTGGGCCTCTCCTTCAAGCTCTATGTTGTGGCTCCTGCTTCAGTGTTGCCAATTTCCGACCTTGGAACCTTGTTCTACACATCTTGGAGGACACAAAAAGTTGGTGGTCGGCCAGTAATTGTTGGTTTCATTTTTGGGCCTCTCCTTCAAGCTCTATGTTGTGACTTCTGCTTCAGCGTTGCCAGATTCCAACCCTGGGACCTTATTCTACACACTTGGGAGGACACTCTTGCATGGTGGTCGGCCAGAAAATCTTCACTTCAATTTTGTGCCATGGCCGGCCGGCCAGGAGGGGTAGCTGGCCGACCAGGTGGGGTGGCCGGCCGGCCACCTCCCACAAATTTACCTGGCCGGCCAGCTTCCTACTTTCCAGCCTGTCCCAGCTGTCCGGATATCTTCCAACATATCCCGGGGCATCCGGGGGATATTTTGGGAGGGAAAGGTTGGGTGCTTTCCCTCCCCTTTTACACCCTATTTCTTGTCTATTTGAAGGGCCCTCCTTCCCCTTTGCTTAGGTTAGAAAAAATTGCTTCAAGAGCTCCATAGCAAAAAACCTAATTTTCATAGCCAAAAGTTCCAAAATTTCTTCAAGTGTTGCTTGATTCCTTCACCAACACCTAGCTTCACCATTCCAACTTCGATTCCAGCAGCTAGGAAGTGAATTTCAGAGGTTGAGAAGCTACAAATCAAAGCCAAGAAGCAAAGAAAGACAAGTCTTCAAGGGTAAGTATTCAAAACCAACTTTTAGGGCTTTTTCTTGATCTTTTTTTATACTCTAATTGGTTGAGAATTGGGGCTCCGACCCCTACTGCTTTTGTGCTTTTTTTGAGCCCCTCTACAACTTTGTCGAAGGGCTCAACTTCATTTGATGCTTCTATGATATACTTGTTTCAATACCTAGCTTTTATGCCATTATCTTGCATGCTAGTTTTGGCTTGTTTGTGCTTGTTTTTAGGGGTCCAACCCCTACTTCTTTCTTGCTTGTTTTGAGCCCCTCTACAACATTGTAGAGAGGCTCAATTTCATTTGGCCATTATATCCACCACTTCCTTCAAATTCCATCAAGTGTGCCCTTTTTTGTACACAACTTTTGACCTATTTCTATTTGTTTTTGGGACTTCGACCCCTACTGACTTTGGTCTTATTTTGACCCCCTTTACACATTTCATGAAGAAAATTTTGTCATTTGGTGCTTTTTTTGCATGACTCTTGTTATAGCCTCTTTTGAGCTTCATTTTTGCATGGAATTGTTAGCATGATTTTATTCTGATTTTGAGGGTGTCATCTTCTGCAATTGTGCTTATTTTTAGCTCATCTTCAATGTTGTAGAAGAAAGTTTGTCCATTTGGGGTTTTCATATATCACTTGTTTCAATACCCCTCTTTTGGCCACTAACTTTGCATGCTTTGGTTGATCTATCTATGCTTGCATTTAGGCCATGTTTATTACTGAAAAAATGCCATTTTTGGGACTGTCTTGCTACTGTTCTTGCTTTCATGATCATATTTTGTATGTATAGCATGGCTATAGGCCATTTCGGGGCTTAATTTTACACTTTCGGGATGATTGCATGCTTCGGGTGTCGTTTCGAATTGTTTCGGGGCTGTTTCCTCTTTCATTTAGGTGCTGAAATTCCATTGCCATGCTTGCATATCATTTCCCATGCCATTTGCATTGTGTTTATCATCGCCTCGGTTTGCGTGCCCGTGTGCACGCATTTCGAGGCACTTTATTTTTATCCGACGGCAGCCTATGTGAGTGAGCTGAGGCTCTCCCATATTGGCGTAAGCCCAATTTGCATTCCGTATGCCATTTGCATTGTGTTTATCATCGCCTCGGTTTGCGTGCCCGTGTGCACGCATTTCGAGGCACTTTTTTTTTTATCCGACGGCAGCCTATGTGAGTGTGGTTGAGGCCCTCTCATGTTGGCGTAAGCCCAATTTGCATTTTTATGCTTGTATACCATTGCCTCGGTTTGTGTGCCCGTGTGCACGCATTTCGAGGCACTTTGTTTTTACCCGATGGCAGCCTATGTGAGTGAGCTGAGGCTCTCCCATGTTGGTGTAAGCCCATCGTTGCATTCCGTATGCCATTTTATGCATTCCTCGGTTTGCGTGTTCGCGGGCACGCATTTCGAGGCAACTTTGTTTTTACCCGACGGCAGCTTATGTGAGTGCGGCTGAGGTCCTCTCATGTTGGCGTAAGCCCAATTTGCATTCCGTATGCCATTTGCATTTCATCATCGCCTCGATTTGCGTACCTGTAGGCGCGCATTTCGAGGCACTTCGGTTTTATCGGATTTTGCATCGCACATCATCGCCTCGGTTTGCGCGCCTGTGGGCGCCCATTTCGAGGCACTTCGATTTTATCCGATTTTGCATCGCACATCATCGCCTCGGTTTGCGCGCCTGTGGGCGCCCATTTCGAGGCACTTCGGTTTTATCCGATTTTGCATCGCATATCATCACCTCGGTTTGCGTGCCTGTGGGCGCGCATTTCAAGGCACTTCGGTTTTATCCGATTTTTGCATTTCATCATTGCCTCGGTTTGCGTGCCAGTGGGCACGCATTTCGAGGCACCTCATTCTTATCATTCCGGCATCCTATGTGAGTGTGGCTGAGGCCCTCTTCATGTTGGTATAAGCCCATCATTACATTTCGCATGTCATTTCGCATCGCCTCGGTTTGCGTGCCCGCGGACACGCATTTCGAGGCATCCCATTCTCATAGCATCGTGCATGCTAGGTTGTATGTTAGTTGCATCTCATGCATATCATGCATATTGCACGGGAAACGAGGCGCGTTTCGCACTCCGAGTGGCGGAGCATGCCTCAATTCCCAAGTCACCGACACTCCGGATTACCCATGATGGAGTTAGGTTTTGTTGTAGCATTCACATGCATTCATCCTATATTGAGTTGTGCAATCCGACTCCTCGGCCATCATGCATCGATATGCGTGATTGGTGGTGCGAGGATCGAGACATGCATACATTTGTGAAATACACTGCTGTGCCCTTTTCCTGCTCTCTGTTGCAGCAAAATCAGGAATCAGCAGCTTTTCAGAGCTTGGCACGCAATTCGAGATAAATTATAAACAGAGGCTAATTGGGGCATCGCCGTGGATTTCTGCGCCAGACAGCTACAACATACATCATCCTTCAGAAGCGAGGCAGTCCCTGGCTTGCATGCCAGTTTTACTTTTCTGTAATTAATTTGTTAATTAATTAGAAATTTGTATATTATTAGAAATCTGTATTTATTCGGACTGTACATTCTTTTATTTCGGACTGTATTATTATTTATTCGGACCCTCTGCGCGAGGGCAAAATTGTAATAAGGGTGTGTGAGTGTGATGTATGTCTTCCAACCCCCATTTCTTTCTCCCTTTTATTTACCCGCTTTGGATGGTTAGATATAGGGCATATTTCAATTAGCATACAGTATGATAGCATGTTTGCATCATTCATCTGTTTTGCATGCACCGGGCTCGGCGCATCATACAAACTGCATTTGTATTTCAATTACAAGATGAATACATGTTAGTTGTTGCATTTCACATGCCATGTTTAGAATAGCCGAGCCTGCCATTAGTTTGCATTTTTGCATGTGTTGCATTAGGCAAATCTGTATATTTTAGGATCATGCATTGATTTCTAATCGGTTTCCTGTTTTGGCTTGGAGTACTCGGTGAGTTTTTATGCTTTAGCATCCTTGCATGCGTGTGAGTGACTGCCATGATAGCATGCTTACCATGAGGCTAACTGCTTATGTGATATAACTGCCTTGAATGCCTGTGGGTGGAGGTTGGGTTATTTGAAGTGGAACAAATCATTGACTGTTTGTTTTAAGCCCACTAGATAGTGGCGAAATCATGTTTTCTAAGCCCACTCGAGGGTGGCAAATCCGCATTTTTAGCCTACCCGCGGGTAGCACCATCAAACCATTTCCAAACAAACAAACATGAAATGTTTAGTTCCAATTCAGACGGCCCAGTCTATACTTGTTTGCTGCGAGCATCACATAGTAACCTAGGCTAATAACCGGAATAAGAACATACAATGTTTTCAAAATAAGATATCATGGTTAGTAGAGGCCGGTCTTTGACCGGGCGAGCGGGGGTGCTCACGATGTGACCTTCCCCAATCGTACCCAAGTTCCCGAGCCAACTTTGGTGATGACGGACACGTGGCCTTTTGGCACCGAGTCAGGGTTTCCTAAATTTCCCATTTTAAAATATTTAGGTGGCGACTCTGTTATCTGGCAAAGCAGTCCATGTTTGGCACTTCTTTCAAAAAATCAGTTTTCTCAAAACGATTTGCCAGATTTGGACTCTTTGGTTCAGATTTAGAACCGCAACAAAAATCGAGAGTCCGAACAGTAGCGAGGTCCCCCGCGGGCTTGTTACACGGCCTCCAGCCCATTCATTCATATCAAAACGGCCTCCGGCCCATCCATTCATGTCAAAACGGCCTCTGGCCCATTCGTTCATGTCAAAACGGCCTCTGGCCCATTCACTCTATTATTCGGATCAAACTGGCCTCTGGCCCACTCATTTGGTATAGCAAACATTGTCCACCAATCGAATCAACGAACTTATAAAACTTACATAGAAGTAAGCAATTGGACAACAACATATTTCAGTTATCTTTGTTAAGATACTACTCACAGTGATCAGCTGATTGACTTGCCCTGGAGCTTGACCCTACACATCACATAACACATATAGGTCACAATCGATTCAATCCATTCTTAATTCACATTCTCCTCTTTAGGCTCAATTCTTATTCTTTCAACTCATTTACAATGCTCAATGTATGCCTAAGAGTACTTAGAAGTGAAAGGGAACGGAAAACGGAACACAGAATGCATTTTCAAAATTTCAGAAAACAGGGTCCCCGCTCGAGCGGACCCTTGAGGCCTGCAAAAGTACTGGTTATGTCGAATTTACGCTCGATCGCAGACTCTAGAGCTCGAGCGGAAGGCCTCTCCACATGGCTCCCCGCTCGAGCGTGAAATTCCCAGCTCGAGCAGACATCCATGTCTGCAAAAATACTAGGAGCACGAATTCCCCGCTCGAGCGGACATAAAAATTTTTGGGTTTTCCAGAACATATTCTTGAGCTTCAACTAGGTATTCAAAGGTTCTAAATGCATGCTTTTGGCTCAATCTTCACATAAACATGTACTAATATCAAATTCAACACATTATGAAGCTCAATTTCATAAACCATTTACATGCATGTTCCAATTTACCCCAAACTTGTTACCATGACAACAATTCCATGTATTTCAAACCTCATACAAGCTCCATATCTCTAATTATTCAAACATGCATGCTAATCTTGACTTCATTTCTATTCCAAATAATGCAAATGGTGTTCATCCTCATGGAACACAACAAAAACACGCTTGCATGTATGATTCAACACTCATATTTCCATATTCAACTTAATACATGCTTGATTATGCAAAAATCATGGTGATCCTATACATACATGTGCACATTAACTTCAAATTCATCAATTATAGCACAACTCTTGTTCTTGATCACCAATTAATCTTTAATTCACAAAATCACAAGTTCAAACTCATGAATTTACTCACCTAGAGGCTCAATCTTCCAAATAGGAGCAAGTTCTTGAGCCTAGTCCTTCAAAGCTTGAGCTCCTTTGCAAAATCTTCAAAATTGAACCCTCTCTCTCTCTAAATCCGGTTCTCTCTCTCTCTCTAGAGAGGAATTTCGGATGATGAGCTCAAAAGGAACAAAGTGAGGGTGTATAATGGCCTCTAAAAGCCCCCTCTCAAATACATTATTTTAATGTTAAATAATTGAGCACTTACTCATTAAATTAATCCATTTAATTTGATCCGAATCAGTTTTCAATTAAATTTCACCGTAGGCTCTAAAAATTACGCTAATCATAATGACGCAATCAATTTCGGGTTCTGTGGCCGATAAGGCCTTCAATTTAATTTCCAAAGCAGGTAATCAAACAGATATTCCTACAGTGAACAGATAGAAATTCAAAACCACATATATTCATATAAATGGCACTCAAAATCATATCAAAAACATAATCATATGCATAAGGAGGATCAATTAGCTAAATACGGAACAGGGTTATCACACTTAGCCTCATGGTGAACATGCTTTGATATGACAACAACCACATGCATGCAATATGCTAAAGCAAATAAAAGCTCACCTAGTACTCCGAGCCAAAAAAGATGACAGAGTTAGAAAAATGCACGATCCTAACTATGCAATATGACTAATGCAACACATGCGATATGCAATTGCTACTAATATGGCATATGAATCAATTTGATAGCATGCGATCTACGCATGTATTCAAAGAAGTATTAACTAACAATGCAAGTTAGAATGATGAGCCGAGCCTTGATGCATGCAAGACAAGTGGATGCAAGGCATGAGAGATGCCAAAAACAATATGATGTCCTAAATTAACCAACATAAGCTAGTAAATAAAAGGGAGAAAGACATGGGGTTGGAAGACATACACATTATTACAAGCTTGCGCCCCTATGCAGGAGGGTCTGAATAAACTAACTAGCTAAACTAATTACTACGAATTAACTAGCTATTACAAAATGAATTAAAACTATGCTAGCTTAATTAGTTACAATTAGCTAGAACTAATTAATTAAAACACTCTATAAAAATTAAAGGAATGACTAAGCTAAGTAATTAGGCTAAATAGCCTCGGAAAGCGAGGAGTGCTCATGTATGTGCGCGAGTTTTCACCCGAAAAAGCCACTATTCTGCTGCCAGGAAGCCTCTGTTGCACAGTTAGAACACTTGTACTATTTTTTACCTCAAAACCAGCTCTGTTCTGTTTCAAAAGTCCATTGCTCAATTTGACAAAAGTGGCCGGCAGGCCAGAAGTGGTGGCTTGCCAGACACAAATGATGGTCTGCCGTCCAAAAATGGTGGCCTGCCGACCACAAAATCCTGGTTCCTCCTACTGCAACAGAGAGCAAACAGAGTACAACCAAGGTATTCTCAAGGGTTGTTTGCACAGCTTACCCCTCCTCATAATCAAATGGCTCAAAGGAGTGGTAAGTTTGATTCACAAACCATCAATCGATGCAATTTCATTGCATGATGGCCTATGAACCAAAATGTACAAGTTCAATAAATTCAACAAATAAAGACTCTCAAACCTCCTCCCTATCATGGATTGATCAAGGGAAGTGGTTGACATTGACTCTTGAACCGTTTTCATCACGAATAAGTATGAAACGATTCAACACTCAAGGGTTCAATTAACGTCCGATTGAACCCTAACCAAGTTATTATCTTGCATCATTTTTAGTCTTCATTTTATTATTCTATTTTAGGTACCAACCATTCCTTAGTAAATTAAGTCCAAATGTGAGCTTTAAGTCCTTTAATGGAAAGAAGCATCAAACCAAGAGTTGTTTTGGGCATGAGAGAAGTGTCATGCCGTTGGTAATAAACCCCAAAAGGGATTAAACCATTAAGCACAAGACTTCAATCTCAAGCTTAAACAAACAAGTGGCTTGAAATAACTTTCAAAGAAAAGCAAAAGCCAAGAAAAGAAAGAGGTTGCAGAGGTGATTAAAGGTGATCACAAGCATGGAAAACCATAAATAAACACTATCAACTCAAATAGGTTGGTGGCTAAGGCTTAAACCACCAAACCGATGAGGACTATTAAACTACAAGCATGCAATACAAAGCTCAAATGTAATGAACAACCATAAATAGTCCTAAAATAGTGCTAAATCAGTCCTAAAACATGCTAGAATTAAGACAAAAACAGCTAGAACAATAAGCTACAGCATGAAGCTATGTAAGCTAGTAAGCAAGCACAAGGAGAGGAGGCTACCCCCTCCATTTTTGAGACTTCAAAACAACATTTTAACCACTGAAAAAACTTTGAAAATTAGTAATTAAAAGCTTAAAAAAAAAAGGTGACAACAAAGTGGAAAACACAAGGGTAAAGGCCTTGGAAGCTAAGTAGAAGGAATGGTGAGCCACCCTTCCACCCTTATTGGCCTTAAACCACAATTTTTAGCCCAAAATTTCAGAGTCTAAACAGCCCAAAAATAGTAGGCAAAATAGCAATTAAAGTAAAATAATAAACCAAGGCTTATACCTCTTGAAGAGGAGAACACTTTCCAAGCAACAAATCAACACTTACACACCCTCAAGAGCTCAAAGTAAGCCCAAAAGTGCCTCAGCTCCAATACCACAAGGTTTGGTTTAGAGTATGTAGGCAAAGGCTCAAGAAATTGCAAGAGAGAGAGAAAATATTTTGCTCCAAAATTTTCCAACCTTAAAGATGGAAGGGAAGGTCTCCTATATATAGAAAAACATCCAACTTCCTCAGAAATATCAATACATACACGTGTAAGTAAGTGCATGCAGCTGTGACAACAGTTGGCAAAAATATCTGTTAAACCACACTTGTGGCCGGCAAGCCACTAATGCTGGCCGGCAGGCCACACAAGTGGTCGGCAACAAGAGCAATGGCTGGCAAGTCACTAGGGTTTTCAGGCTTGAAAAACTCTAGTTTTGGTCCAAAGACAAGGCAAAAGGTGTGTAGGGTTTGAAAAGCTCAAAGCTGTGGCATTCTGTTGAGGACTTCGAGTACTTGACAAGCATAAACAAATTCATCATTAGGTGCGCAAGCGATGATGTCCAAGTCGTAGGGGTGGTAAAAAATGGGGTGTCTACAGTCGTTAAAACAAACGATAACTATAAAAATCCATTTGAGTAAAATATCAATTGAAGGCTGATCATGTTGAACATCCTACAGTTTCATCTCAGGTTCCCATCCAAGCTCACCGTGTGGAAATAATAAAACATAATGTAATGGCAAATATGTTAGGTGACATTCATTGATTTGCATTAGCTCATTATTTCCTTATAGATGGAAGATAATATCTCTCATTCCACTAACCTTGGTTCCATCACCTGTTATTACAACTGCAATCTCATATGTAGTTGGTACGTTATACCATCGTCGATCTATCGTTGAACTGTAGTGGAGATGAGCAGGTAAATTTCGTCCTATCAAGGCTAATTGATTTAAAATTGCATCAGCTTGGCGAAATTTAGCAATGAATGCATTAACCTGTAATAAACTATCTTGAATTTATATGCAAAAATCCCCCTTGCCAAGAGAATGACGACATGAATTTATATGTGCTCGAGTACCAACCATTGGACTCATAGGCATATCCTCTAATTCCTCATCAGTACATAGATCGTCTTGAAGGGAAGGAGTTGTAAGAGTAGGCCTACAAATATCGGTTTTGTGTAAATTAAAATAGAATGGTAATAGTCAGAGTACGTATTTGAAGAATTAAACACGGTCTTTTACCAATTCCTTTGTGGAGCTAAAGATGTGCTTGGCATTGAGAACGAATTTGTGGAAGGATGTGCCACCATTGTTAGTTTTTGCACCGACTGAGTATCCTCAGTTGCCTTTGTTCCTAGTTCCAAGCAAGCATGACTACGACGACACAGTATTAAAGAAGTTTGTCTCGGTTGAATACATTTTCTTGATTTCTCCTGTTCTCGTCATGCACGTTGGGCCAATGTAGCTTTTGATATAACATTATTATTGTGTTCCTAAAATGTGATTGTGTGCCTAAAAGCTGAACATTATATCATTGGTACCTAAAATACAAATATTATCGTCTACTATTTTATTTCTTGATTCAACAATTTTGTTATTTTAGTTATATTTTACTTTTTCTTCCTACCTTGTGATAATTTTAAGAATATTGAAAACATTTTCTTTGTCCTGCTTCCTTTTCCATTTTGCTTCATTTTCCCTCTCTCTTTTTTTTCTTCTTGTCTCATGAAATTAGAAATATTTCCTATGCCTATGTTTCTATGTTCCTTTGCTCAGATGTTATAAAGTTTTCTTTTGAACAACATGTAATTCTCTTGGCACATATAAATTCATGATTTTACTAATTTTTCGTTCTCTTGATTTTTTAGTAAAATGTAAAAAATCCACACAAAAAAAATTGACAACACAAATTTTACATTTTTAAAAATATACATGATAGATGTTCACTTTAACAATATGATTGGCTTTGTTTTACTTGATAAATATTTTTTTTTAAAATGTTGAAGAATATACCATTGGACATGCATTTTCCTTTCCTTTGTCAAAAGAAGTTACCTTTTCTTTTCCTTTAGACATTGTCTTGGCCTTTTCCTTTTCCTTTGCCTACCAAAAATAAATAAAATTTATTCAAAATATGAAAAAAGAATATGTATTTATAGAATTTATTAAGATTACGAAAATTTATTTAGAATACAATGTTGAACTTGATTTTTCTACTTATCTTGGAAATGTGGATAATATTAAGATTGCACTCATCGCGAATAACAACACTGATATTCCTAGTCTCATAGAGGAATGGGCTTACATGAGTAGGCCTACAAATATTTGTTGTGTACAAAATAAAATTTATAAAATAAAATATTAACCATAAGAATATATATTTATAGAATTAAATACAGTGTTTTACCAATTCCTTTGTGAAGCTAAAGATGTGCTTGGCGAAGTAAGATCTGTAAACACTACTTCCTTTTTGAGCCGGTGGAGTATTAGTTGTGCTTGGTGGAATCAATTCTCTTGATCTCTCTCGTTCACGTCATAAACATTGTCCCAATTGATATACAGAGCTTGCCTTTTCATTTTTTTCACGTTCTCGCCGTGCACATTGAGCCAACCCAGCTTTCGATATAACATTATTGTTATGTGCCTAAAACATGAAGATTAATTTCATAAGATGCCTAAAATATGAAAATTATTATCTATTGTTTTATACTTTTCTCTTCATTTTTCATTTATATTAATTTACTTTGTCTTAATTCCCTTCATTTCTGATATTTTGTAAAAAAATTGAAAACTTTTTCATTCTGTATCCCTCCCCTCCCCCCCAAAAAAAAATCCTTTTTTGTTCTCTTCCTTTTTTGTTCTCTTGTTGATGTTCATGCCAATAGCAAAAGCCAAAAAAAGAATAATCATAATTTAAAACACATATAATGTTTTTGTACAAATGCTATTTTAGCATGCTTAAAAAAAGAATATTTCACAAATTTACATGAAACTGTTTACTGTAAAAACAGTATATGGCATTATGCAAGTAGTATGTCAATTTTACAATAAAAAAAAAAATGATCAAAGTTCATGCTCCAAAATAAATATTTCAAAAAAAAAGAACAGAAAATGGAAATATTGAAGAGCCATACTACTAAACATGCATTTTCCTTTCCCTTGGCCGAAACGGTGGTCTTTTCATTTTTCTTCAACAATGCCTTTTCCTTTGCCTACAAAAAATTTATATACATATATGTAGAAAGTTTTTTTTTTAAATGTAAATAAGAATATACGGTGTTTTGAATAAAAAAATCTATATAATTAAATTGGGCCTACCTCTCAAACACGAATGACATTAAGGTCACGCTCATCACGGATAACAACATTAGCATTTCTTTCTTGAAGAAATTGAACCTAAAAATACAAAAGAATTAGAGGTAAGAAAAATAAAAAATTTATACATGTAAGAAAATGAGTAAAAGGAGTCGATATTATAGTTCGACGTAGGTCCCCATCCATCTGTAAATTATAAGAAAAGAGCATTTTGTTATAAGGAAATTAGATAAAAAATAGTAATGAAAAGAAAATAAAATTGACTTTTGCTTATAAGAAAAAGTGTAATTTTTTTCCAAATAAATAAAAAAAGAAAACAACTTACGTGACCAAAAATAGTAATATTGTCCATAATTAGCGGTTGAAGGTCAATGGTGTGTTAACCTAAAAGTGTCTGGTTATGTAAATTTGACAAAGATAACTGTAAGAAGTAGAATGAGATTTAATAATTGCCATAAAGAAAAATTAATCGACACAACATTAACAACCTCCTAACATATTTTAGTTAACAACCTACTTTAAGAAGTTCGTTTGTGCATGAAATTGAACTACTACAAGATAGAAGAAAAATTATAATTTTTTTATGTCTTCAATATACATTAAAAATGATAGAAGAAAAATTAAATACTTTCATAGAAATCTTCATAATTTTTCTCTATTGGCCAAAATGTAGAACTATTGCAATACATGATTTTGTGGTTGATTCTATATAGTAATTTTGCATTAACAATGGTTAATTCTTATGGATTGTATTGCCCAGTTTTCCTACTAACAACTAATGTATACCACAATATAAAAAAATATAAATTATACTACTTATGAATAAAATTTTAGCAAAACTTAAATATAGAAATTTAACTACTAATTTTGCATTTTAAAATGTGAAAAAAAAAAGTAAAAAACTACAATAAAAATTTATAAAAGGGCTCACCACACTATAACTGGATAATTACAAATACCTTTTTCAATACATATCATAAAAAATTATACTACACAGTAGCTTATTTACTCCAAGAAGTAATACTCTCATAAAAATCATAAAAAATTTATTAAAACAAATTTTTAAAATAAATTTAAATTTTTTCAAAAGTCTTGATAAACATCTAAAAAGTAATATTTTTTGTTTGAAAAATTCAAAAAACAAAATTTAAAAAGCTAAATAAACTAGACTTTTTTTAGAGAGAGAGAAGCCTAGACATTTTAAAATAGCAGTTCAATAAAAAATCAAATTAAAAACAGTTCACTAAAAGCAAAAAAAAGTATTAAAAAAAAGGTCATCAAATAAAAAGGGTTAGCTTTTAAATGTTCTCTTTTCCTTTCAATCAACAAATTTCCTTCAAATCTTAAATCCAAATACAACCTAAGAGAGAGGGAAAAAGAAAAAGAAAAAAAAAAAAAAAAAGAAGAAGAAGAAGAAGAAGAAGAAGAAAGAAAGAAAGACCTATCATATTACAAAATTAAATTGCAGCAAAATCTTTGTAAAAATCAAAAAGAAAAGAATAGCTATTCGGGCAAAAAAGTTAGACCTACTTTATAGGTCCAGTGATATGTCAAGAAGATGATTGGCTGATATAATTATCAGCCAATCATTTTCTTGACACGTCACTGGATCTATAAACTGGGTAACAAAAATGGACTTGTATATCATTATTCAAAAAAAAAAAAAAAACATAAGTATTCACATAATTCATCATACATTCCTATTATTCCAAAAAAAATAAAAACATAAGTATTTTCTAGAAATTTAACAGCTATATACCAAGATACATAACTATACATACTATATTAGACTTCTTTCTAAACCAAACATTAAAAGCTTAATGTTTAATCAACTTATTGAAAATTCCAAGACCAAACATGAAAATTCCAAAGTATTAAAGAAATCTGAGAGAGTTCATTCATTAACCCACTGCAATTCAAGAAAGAAAGTGAGGAACTAATAAAGAATTGCAAAAGAGAAACTTCCTAACCTGAGTATCTGCTTGAGAAGCAAAATTAAAGAAATCTGAGACAGAAGGACAAAAAGAAAAACACAATTAGTAAGAGCACTCCTCAACACTAAAAATGTATACGAATCTATTTTCATGTTTGATGAGTAAGAATATGGCCATTGATGATTGATGAGAGCCTCAGTTGCCCCTCTTTGACAGAGCTCGGAAGTCATGAAATGACGTGAATGAATGTCAAAGCCCAGAGATGACCCATTTTTGACAAGGCCGAAGACTTGGACAAACAAACAAAATACAGATAAATAAATGGTTGCACCCACAGGCTGCCTACGTATCCCTTTGCAGGGAATCAAACCAGCGTAGTTCAGGGGCAGGATGCAAAATGATATGCACAATGCAACAAAACGATGTAAACGATATACAATGCAATGAAATAATCAAACCACAAGCAGTGCAAAACCACACAAATATCATAAAGAGATGGAGATGCAAAATCAAACTACGTTTAACATAGAAAAGGTACCGGAATCCTCAAACCACAATTCTCTTAGTGGAATAGGTGTGTGCACAGGCAGAACTATGTGTTTTGCAGAAAGAATACAAGTAATTAGGTGGCATGATATAAGTGAGGAATGATCTGCTGTGGAAAGATCATGATCCTAAATGCTGAATACAACAAAACAAACTACGATGCAATGGATGCAATGGATAAAGTGAGTAAGGCGTAAGCCGAACCACATTTCTACCTAGTAAAGGTATGAACACAAAACTAGACCATGTCTAACACAGAAAAGGTGCCAACACCCTCAGACCATAATTCTCTTAGTGGAATAGGTGCGTACACATTATCACAAAACCATGCTTCAATGAAGGAAATGTATGAGCACATGCTAGACTAAGCTTAACATGGAAAGGATGCAGGCGATAAAACAGATATGATGCAGTAGATGCATGCGATAGATGCTATGCAACATTTATGATAGATACAATGATGCAGCTAAGAAGCGATGCTCTCGAAAGTACCTTACAGGGGCAATTGGTGATGACTCACCTTATACTGCTGGGGATCTTCCTTTTCTGCATCTTGCATTTCCAAACTACAGGTACCACTTTTCTTCCTGGCTATGCTCGTAGCTTTCCCTATTCTCCAACAGGGTGACAGACTAGGTTGGTTCAGTATCCAGAATTGAGGCGCATACCCGCTACCTCAACCTATGGGGCTTCCATATAGATTTCAAGCCGAGGATACACCCCTGGGTATTTAAACCAGACTTTAGCCTCGAAAATTCCGAACCTTTGCGTTCTAGGCATCGGCCGTTCGAACTCTAGTTTCCACCGTCTTAGTTGATCTCCTAGGAACTCACCGCAAACACAGGCAGATGGCTATACCAAACCACTGGAAGTCGTTCGGGTACGACAAACACCAAAGGAATTGCACCTTTAGAGGATTTAAGGTCTCCTAGACCAGAGAATGCACAAGACAGTGCGAATGAAGATGCAAGATTTAAGGTTTCCTAGACCAGAGGATTTAAGGTCTCCTAGACCAGGTGAGTGCACAAGACAGTGCGAGTGGCACACAACCACAAGGGTGCACAGGATAGTGCGATACAAGGTGCACAAAACAATGCGATACAAGATGAAATGCATAAGACAGTGCAAGTAAGGTGCACAAAACAGCGTAATCAATGCACTAACAAATACAGATAACGTGCGCAAGAAAGCGCGAGCAATGCACTAACAAGTGCAGGTAAGGTGCGCAAGATAGCGCAATGCGGAAGAAAGCACGAGCGATGCACTAACAAGTGCAGGTAAGGTGCGCAAGATAGCGCAATGCGGAAGAAAGCGCGAGCGATGCACTAACAAGTGCAGGTAAGGTGCGTAAGATAGCGCAATGTGCAAGAAAGCGTAGCGATGCACTAACAAGTGCAGGTAAAGTGCGCAAAAGAGCGCGAGCAATGCAGTAACAAGTGCCACAAGCATTTTCCATGCAAGATGAGAGCATGTAATGAAATGCACAAGATAGTGTGATGCACAAGAAAGCGCGAGTGTAAATTGCACAAAACAGTGCGATGTACAAGAAAGCGCGAGTGTAAACTGCACAAAACAGTGCGATGCGCAAGAAAGCGCGAGTGTAAGATGCACAAAACAATGCGATGTGCAAGAAAGCGCGAGTGTAAACTGCACAAAACAGTGCGATGCGCAAGAAAGCACAAGTGTAAGATGCACAAAACAGTGCAATGCGTAAGAAAGCGCGAGTATAAACGTAGGATTTTAAGGCTTCCTAGACCAAAGAATGCATAAGACAGTACGAGTGGGCCACAACCACAAGGTGCACAATACAGTGCAAGTGGCATACAACCACAAAGTGCACAAGACAGTGCGAGTGATATACAAACACAAAGGTGTACAAGACAGTGCGAGTGGCACACAACCACAAAGTGCACAAGATAGTGCGAGTGATACGAAATTCTGAAGTAGATGCACTGAGTGACATTATTGTGCGATAGATGCATGATGTTGATTGAAAGCATGTTTTATGCATGAAACAAGCATATTCTATGCAAGAGACAAAAACATATTCTATGCAACACTGAAAGCATATTCTATGCATGATTGAAAACAAAGCATATTCTATGCGAAATCGAAAGCAAGCATATTCCATGCATGAATAATAACGATGCGCGGCACGCATGCAACAAAAGTGTTTATGAAAGTGCACATTCTATGCAATAGAGGGGCATCAAATATGTTCTTTGGTGCCTCCAATTTACCTCTCAGAGGACTTTGCAACATGCTCAGCTCAAAAGGGTACACCCTGTTCATATTGGTGAGAGATAACATCTGCATGTAAAAACCACGGGTGCTGCTTGGATTGCCATTTTGACTTGAAGTAGGCTTTAAGCTTGGGGTTGAGATACACTCACACTCCAGAGAAAGGCGAGGCCTGAGAAGGTACACCTGAAATGTAGTCTCGAATTTTGCTGGGGTTGAAACACGCTGAGATGCTCCAAATTTTCAAGCAAATTTTCCCTCTTTTCTTTTACATTGCAGTCCGGAACTTATATAGCTTCAGATAGGTCTTGGTTCTATTGTTCTCACATGACCTAGGTTGAACCCTGCAGTTTTACGAAAGAACAAATCCTGTTTTGTACAAATGTAGAGAATGGCACAGCACTCTGAGCGCAAAACAATTTGAAATTGAAATTGAGAAATGAGTTTTTAACCGGGTATTGAGCCTACAATTGACCACAGTCAAAATGACTCGACAAAGGAAAAACAAAGGTAAAACAACCTGAACACATCTATTGACACTCGAAATGACTCAAAACAAGAATCGAGACAAACAAAAACACACACACACCATTCAGAACAAAGGCGAGAGACCTCTCGGTTTACGGGAAGCCAGTTTCTCCGGGTATTGTTTCCCACCATTTCTAATTTGTGATTCTCACATCACTTTGGCACTCAATCTCTTTTTCTCTGAAAAGCCCTTTTTCCTCACTTTTTCCCTCAGCGCACATCTCTCTATTCTTCAATCTCTCTAATTTTTTATCCCTCCCCTGGGTGGTTGATGGATAAAAAGGAAGCTGTGGGCTCTTGCCCCTAGCATTCTGCTAGATTCTCTTTCTTCCGCTCACAACAGTGAGCTTTCCCACAGAGGGGTTGTGATGCGACAAGATGTATAGCAGATCTGCAACTGACATTGGTTGACGACGCCCCTGGCTTAACTTGATCGAGATAAGCTACAACATGTCCCACTGGCCAGGTATACAATTGATTAGTCTCACAGACATTGTGTTTTCTACGTCCGCATTCCGGGTCAGACGCCAATTTTTGATTTGATCATCCAGATGAGGGAATCGAATATCCGCTCCAGTTTCAGTTCGTGCTTCGCACTTATCTTGATACCTCGTTGCTTGGAGGATGTGAGAGCTTTCTGCCTTTTGTTGTTAGCTTCAGTTGTGCCCTCTTGGCGAATATGGTGCCATTTCTGGCAAGTATGTTGACAATGGGGAAAAGACAGAAAGCTTGACTTAACTGTGCCCCTAGTTCATCATTTTAACCATTTTTTGTTTTTGGCTTCTGCTAAAACAATTTTGACTAATATAAGAGTTAGATTAACATACTTGTTCGATTTTCTGATTTGAAATCATGCAAGTCAGGTTATGAGCACTGAAAATTTTCCTTTTTTGGGGTCCAAGAAAAGGTCTGGTTTTGGAAAATGGAATAATTTTCGAAAAAATTAGTCAACCTCATTAAAAATTCTCAAAAATTGTTTTTGCAAATGGCCATTGCTTGACCAACACAGAATTTACTCTTGAGATGCACAACCTCAGATCTGAACTTGATTTGTCTTGCAGTTGAATCTTCTAACAGAGTAGGACAACTGAATCTAAACAAAGATGATCATGAAGATGAGCCACTTCACATGGACAAGATAGCTGAGTTGAACAAAGGTAAACCAATCAACATGGATGAGCCAAGCAGGCTTAAAAGGATTGGGGCCGAACTTCAGGATGAAGTTGCCTACGTATCCCAAACATGGAAATCAGGCCTGACATAGTTCTGGGTTAAGGTACACTCGGGGTATTAACCTCTCCTTTTGCGCTCTAGCTTTTGCCAAAGCCGCCCTTCCGGGTTTTCAACCTTGCGAGCTTTGTTTTTCTTTTCTTTTCATTTCATTTCTTTTCTTATTTTCTTCATTTTCTTTTCATTTCTTTTTTCTCTTTGTTCTTCTTTCTTTTTCTCTTCATTCTTTTCTTTTCTTGCTCTAACTTTTGCCTGGGCTGCCCTTCCAAGTTTTCGGCCCAGCGAGCCTCTCAAGGGTAGAAGTGTAACTTGTCCATGTTGATTGGTTTGAGATCTCAAAGCCATCTGAATCCAGGAGAATGGTGGTTGTTCATTGATGATGTAGGAGTCCATCCATTGGGGGCTGAAGTTGCCCCTAGTGTTGTGGATAGGAATTCGATTGACCTTCAACAATAAATTTTCTTCTTCCAGCTGCTGGAATTTGGCTTTCTTGCCAGTCTTCATTGGTTTGCAGAATGACCTATCTTTTGAATCTTTGAGCACATTTGACATTTTTGCCCCTACCTAGTTCAAGGGCTGCTTCTGATCTAGCTTCGCAAGCTTCCTTTGATAACATTTGATCTTCTTGATCTGACTTTCTTGCCCCTAGTTCAAGGGCTGCTTCAAATCTGGCTTGGCGAGCCTCCTTTGATGTCATACGACCTTATTGCCCCTAGTTCATAGGCTGCTTCAAATCTGGCCATACAAGCCTCACATTGTGATTTGATCGTTGAACATTCTGAATTCGAGTTCAAGGTTTGAAAGCAAAAGGGGTTGAATCTTGAGGCTGAGAGCGATCCTATGCTGCACAATCTCAAAATCAATTCCACGCATGTCTTCGCAGAACCACGCAAAACATTTTCTAAAATCTTTTAAGAAAGCGACGAGTCGCTCGCGCTGAAGACAATGTAGAACCAATCTGGATCAAGCCAGGATCCTTCTCAGTACTCACATTAACAAGCACGATCTCATTCATTAAGGGCTTAGCATGCCTCTCTTTCTCTCAATTGATCAAATTTTTGCAAATCTTGAGGAATTCCTCCCTCTTTGTTTTCATCACAGTGTTAAAAAAGTTTTGAAAAACTTAGGTCAATGCAATGATTTCAAGACACAGAAAAGTAAATGAAAAACACTGCCGCTTCATTTAGATCTTCTAGGACAACTAGCTTAAAGGCAGAAACAGACGCAAAAGGGTGAAAATCCCTATTGTTTCATTCAAATCTTCTGGCATAACTGGCTCAACGACAGAAACAGACGCAAAAGAAAGAGTGCAAAAGACAAACACAAAACAAGCAAGTGATGTCTGAGGTAACACCCCCGAAATCACCTGACTCTAACACAACAAGATTGACTCGATACAACAAGACAGACTCAATTGACTCAGTATAAGAAGACTGACTCAATACAACACAACAAAACTGACCCAACACCCAAGTCAGAAAGTACAAAAACAGCATTCGCAAATTGCTCAAAACAGTGCGTGTCATTCACACGTCTGAAGTAAATCGAGCGCCATCAGCAGGTGATTCATCCCCCGATCATATAATCACATTATCCCCCAAGTTCACTGACCTAGTGCCGATAGACTTTGCAGAGCCTGGTGCGATGATGACCTTGTTATCAATCAAATCTTGTATTTCATGGTGAAGACAAAAACAAAGGTCAGTGTCATGACCGGTTTGTTGATAGAAGGCATAATACTTGGCCGGGTTATGTGAGGGAGGGAGGTTATTTGGTAATGGTCGCGGCTCTAGGGGCTTCAGATGCCCTTGTCCAACGAGGATTTGGAGAGCTTTGGACAAAGTCATGTGGAGGGGATTGAAGACCCTCTGGCCTCGGGGTTGGTACTTTGAGGTTTGTGGAGTTTTGGTGGATGCACCAGCAAAGGGATTGATAGGCGTTGACTGGATTTGCTGATCTCTTCCGAGTGCAGGATTAGAGCTGAAAGGGGCATTTTTGGTACGACGGCCCTTCTCCCGACTTGCCCCTTGATTCAAACTTCTCTCATTTTGAGTGGCAAAAGTGCCATCCACAATCTTTGCAACAACTGCAATCACTTGCTGCTTGTTTAGTCCTTCGGCCTTCAAAGCCTCAACAGCCCATTGAAGATGTTCGTAAGGACCAATGCCTGCCCCTACTTTGTTCTTGCCATTTGCCTCCACTTTGCCAAGGGATTGGCCTTCTTCAAATGCAGCCCGTCCCAAGATTGGGAAGCCTTTTGACATGAAATTCTTCGTATGTGGTGTGGTCGATGATGGAACCAATATCCCAAAGGCTAAATCTGCCACAGTTTTCTGAAGATCTTCAATCATTCTTAACAGCTCAGAAGTAGTGGGTTCACGGGTTTGAGATGATTGGGGTTCGGGTGCATCCATCATACATAAGTCCATATTTTCTGGAATGAACACCTCAGGCTTGGGTAAATAGGCTGGGGTGATGTATATGCTGGGGTTGTAGCCGGATGGCGTTGTATGGATTAGATTGAGATGTGGGAGTGACAGGTTTGTGGTGGCTTGAGGTCCCTTTGGTGGAGCTATGATTTCTTCGTCAATAAGATCCTGAATCTTATGACGAAGGCGGATGCAACGGTTCGTATCATGACCGTGTTGTTGGTGATAGGCACAGTGTTTAGCTGGGTCATATCTTGGTGGAAGAGGGTTTGAAAGGGGTTAAGGTTCTAGGAGTTCTAGGTGCCCTTTTTCTTGCAGCATTTTTAAAGCTTGAGAAAGACTCATGTAAAGAGGATGGAAATTTCGGGCTTGGTGCCGAGTTGAAGTGGTTGGTTTTTGGCTATTGAGGGAGGTAGTGATAGTGTCTACTTCTGAGCATTTCACAGCTGTGCTACCATAAGTAGTAGCATTAGAACTGCGAACAACATCCTTCTTCGAAGGCTCATTATCTTCCACAAAGATCCCTTTTCGGATGGCCTCCTTGATTTGAACCCCAATGTTATGGAGGTCCTTAAAGTTGAATATCATATTCTGCAATGTCTCGGCTTGCCTAACCATATCTTGTTGCAGTGAATCCACTGATTGCTGAAAACGGATCAACAAATCCTCTAGATTTATCGGAGGTTGCACCATGATAGAGGTAGATGCTCGTGCTCTGAATAAAGGTGATGTGACTAGTGACTGCCGGATCAGTTGAACCGTGAGCCCTGACTGGCTTTTCTTTGCGTTACCACTGGCGAAGGAAACACTGGTTGTCTCTAAACTAAATCTCTGACCTGACAAAGTCTATCGATACAAGTCCAATGTACCCGGGGGATATTGGAGCCTTCTGAAGCTATGGTTCTAAAACTACCTTACAAAAGAGAAAACAGACAACATCTCAGCCTGATTTCACTGGAACAGAAATGAGCATAGCTGAATGACTGCACTCTCTACTGAATTCTGCCTAAAATCCTGCCTGTAAACTGATACCCTCAGGCCGATACTCAGACTTGCAACTGATACATACAACCTGTAGAGACACACCCTAACAGCACATATCAAGCAAGTAAGAGCCAAAACACCTTTATAGTGGGATAGGGTTTCCCTGTCCTATTTTGTCAGGAGCTAGGGCTTTACTATGCACGCATGCGGTTTCAAACAATCTACATTCAGGTAAGCAACCTGTCCTCGTTTGGAATGGTCTCTATGGCTTCCAATATGCAACTAGGTCGAATGGTCAAACAGGGTGCCTCGGCAAAGCCGAGGTTTGTGTTTCCATTGTGGCAGAGCCCGTAATCGGTCAGCCTTATGGCACACTGTTCCAAGCAAGCCTCTGGCAAACCGTTCAGGAATAGTAGATGGCAAACACTGTGACTTAGGCGCACCTATGCAAATGCAACGCAAAGAAACACATAAGTGTAAACAAAACAACATATCATGATGTTCGAGTCAAGTTCTCTAAATCCCCAGGGGAGTTGCCAGAAACTGTAGACCGCCCGAAATCGCTCTGTGCGCCCCCCTTTCAGAGAGGGCGCGAATTCTGTTCTAGCTACTACAGTTTGGACTCCTATCACGGTTCTGAATCTAATCTCACAAAGTGCAATGTAAGACTGATAAATCACCAAAGAGTCCAAATCTGGCAAATCGTTTTGGAAAATCGATTTTAATCAAAAAGCGCCAAACATGGACTGCTTTGCCAGATTTCAGAGTCGCCACCTAAATATTTTATTTTGGGAAATTTAGGAAACCCTGACTCGTGCCTAAGGCCATGTGTTCGTCATCACCAAAGTTGCCTCTACTCGGGAACTTGGGTACGAGAGGGGAAGGTCTTGAAATGAGCACCCCCGCTCGCCTGATCAAAGGATCGGCCTCTACTAACATGATATGTTGTTTTTGAAAACACATGTGTTCTTATTCCGGTTTATTGGCTAACTTACTATGTGATGCGCACAGCATACAAGTATAGACTAAATCACTCAATTTAGAACAAAACATCTCATGTTTGTTTTTCGAAAATGGTTGGAAGTTGCTACCCTCAAGTAGGCTAAAATGCGGATTTGCCACCCTCAAGTGGGCTTAAAACAACATGATTTTGCCACTACAAGTGGGCTTAAAACGCACATTTTGATGAATTGTTCCAATTCAAGTAATGAAGCATTCATCCACAGGCATTCATGTAGTTAAACACTTAAGCAGATAGCCTCATGGCAAGCATGCTAACATGGCAATCACTTACACACATGCAAGGATGCTAAAGCGTAAACACTTACAATGTACTCCAAGCCAAAACAGAAGCTAGTTAGTAATCAATGCATGATCCTAGCTATGTCAACAATGCCTAATGCAACACATGTAAAATGCAACTAAGTAGGCTCGGCTATCTAGGATGGCATATGAATGCGACATTTGATACATGTATTCAAAGAAGTGTATTGAAATACAATGCAGTTTGAATGATGCGCTGAGCCCGGTGCATGCAAGACAAATGAATGATGCAAACATGCAAAGCATAAGGTATGCTAATTGAAAATGACCCTAAACTAACCATCGAAAGCAGTTAAGTAAAAGGGAGAAAGAAATGGGGGTTGGAAGACATGCATACACACACACGCACCCTTATTACAACATTTGCCCTCTCAATAGAGGGTCCGAATAAAATGAAAGCTAACTAGCTACGCTAATTAAGCTAATTATTACAAACCAAATTGAATAACTAGCTAATCTAAGCTAATTTGAATATTACAAAGCACTAAGCTAAATTAATTACAGCACAGGTAATTAACTACTAGCTAACAAAAGCGATAAATGGCCTCGCGGGCGAGGGAGATATGCATGCTCGGTTGCGTCCCCCCGGAAATTCACCGCTTGGCCTCAAGACGACTCTATTTGCACTCTTTTGAATCTTTGAAAATTACACCGATTTCCAAATTGCTTCTTTCTGATCTCAAGAACACCTTGAGGGCTAAAATTCCTCATGTTGCTGCAACAGAGCACAGACAGGGGCAAAACAGTGTATTTGCAAGGAAATGTATGCACTTCCACACTCCTTATCATATCTCAAGCTCAAAGGAGTACGGCACTTGACTCTCGAGCCAACAACCAAGCATTTTCAATGCATGGTGGCCAAAGGATCAAGCTTGCGCAAAGCTCAATGAATGCACACATAAGACTCGAAAGGCCTCCACCCTATCATGCGCAATCAAAGGTGTCGGCGACCGAGAAATGTGACACATTTCATCACTATGAGTATGAAACGTCTCACATTTCTCGTGTTTGGATTAAAGTCCGATCCAAACACATGCAATACAGACAACATGCTTATCTTGGCCATATTTTACTTGATTCATTTTGTTTACACATTTTAGATTACCAATTAGTCCTTTAATCGGTTAAGTCCAAAAGTGAGAAGTCCTCTAATGGGAAAAAGGGTCCAAGCCACAAGCTTCTTGAGCATGAAAGAAGCATCATGCCGTTGGTTAGCAGAAACCTTTGAGAGAAGACTAAAACCATTAGGCATGAATGCCTCAATTTCGTGCTCAAACCAACAAAGGGCTCAAGACCTCTTTCAAAGTGATACAACAAATGAAAGATGGCATGTAATGCTATACATTCCAGCACTGAAATAGTATGCTAAATGACATCGAAACATGGAAATGATGCATACAAAACATGCTTGAAGTCAAAGGCATTGAAACTAGCAAAGAGCATAGCACTATAGGCATACAATACTAAGCCTAAATGACCAAACCAACCCCGGACAGAGGTTAACTATGCCAAAACAGTGGCTGAAATATACTGAAATGGGAGCTCAAAATGCTAGAAGAACATGCAAACATGTTGGCCTATGAGCAAGGCATGATACATAACCCTCAAAAGGTATGAAGAAGTGAAGTGTATGAGAGTGTGACTACACTATATACACTGAAATTACATGCTAAATGGTGCCATACAATGCAAACATCACATACACAACATGTTAAAGGCCCCAAAACTCAAAGCTAGTCAAGGCCCTTTACACTACAACCATACTAAGCAATGCTCAAATGACCTTAACCATTCAAAACAGACCTAAGGTAGGTCAAAATAGTAGCAAAAACATGCTAGACTCGTAGCATAGATGGCAAGAAAAGTATGCTCATGTATTAGCTCACAAACAAGGCATAAAGGCACAACCCTTAAACACAATGAAAGAGTGATAAACATGAGAGTATGACAGAAGTCTATGCTCTAAAATTACATGAGAAGTGATGCCATATCATGCACACATCACAAATAAGGCATGCTAAGGGTCTCAAAATTCAAGACTAGTGAAGCCAACTATGCCATAGCTATACAAAGCAAGCCCCAAGTGGCCAAGACCACTCAAAAAAGTCCTAAAGCATGCTAAAACAATGCTAAAAACATGATGGAGTGTAGCCAAAACAAGCTAGAATGGTAAGCCAAATCACCAAGTACACTAGGTTAATGAGCATGATTGCACTACAAGTGCAAAAACCAAACAAGAGGTGACCCAACCAACCAAAATCATAGTTATGACATGTTAAATAATGGCCAAAAACAAGCTGGAGTGGGGCCAAAACATGCTAGAATAATAGGCTAAGACATGAAGCATGTTAGGCTAGCAAGTAGGATTACACTACGAGTGTATGAAGCATGCAAGATGTGACTCAACCAAGCCAAAACAGAGTTATAACATGCCAAAATAACACCAAAAACATGCTTGAACTAAGCTAATTCCAGCCACAAAAGCATGCTACTTTGCAAGGCTAACAAGTAGGGTTACACTACAAGTGCAAGGAGCATGCAACCAATGACCCAATCAACCAAAAACACAGAGTTATGGAAGGTCTAAAAAGTCACAAAAACATGCTCAAACTAAGCCTCAAGAAGGGAGAAATACATGCTCATTTGATAGGCCAACAACACATGCTAACAAGACAAGAGAAAGGGGGACTCCCCCCTTCTATTTGGGACCTCAAAACAAGTTTTTCACCACTGAAATTCCTTTGGAATTCAGTGGTTAAAAGGCCAAAACAAGATAGTTTCAAAAGCTTTAAAGGAAGGAAAGAAGCTTAGCAAATAAGCCACCAAAGAGGGTGAAACACCCCTAACTCCAAAAGCACTTTAAACTACCATTTTTAAGCCTTAAAAAAAAGAGGTTTTTGTAGTTGACAACTAGACCAAAATCAGCATGCAAAGGTGGCCAAGATTGTGTACAAAAATAAGCTTAAAAGAGGGAGATGCTCACCCTTGAAGCACAACACAAGAACAGCCCCAAATTCTGAGCTAAAACCACCTTTTGGAGCTCAAACAAAGTCCCAAGGAATCTCTGCCCAATGGTGATCAACTTTGGTTAGGGAAGTGTATGCAAATATGTAGGGAATTCTCACTTTCAAGCCTAAAACAAAAGGAGAGAGAGAGAATTCTAGAGTGGAGAATTTGCTCACAAATCTTCTAAAGAGAGAGGATTTTAGTGTGAGAAGCTCCCAAATTGCCCAAAACCTCTCTTCAAAATGAGAGAAAGCTTCCATATATAGCAATTCAAGAGCTTTGGGTCGGAAATATCTGAGTTTGGAAATATCTGGAGCAATGCACAACAGGTGGAGCAAAATATTTGCAAAATCTGGGCTTTCTGGGCACAAGTGGTCGACCAGCTACTTTTTCTGGTCGGTAAGAATGCCTTATGGTCAACAAAGTCCATTTGTGGTCGACACACTCCCTTAGTGGTCGGTAGCAAAAACTAGTCCCAGTCTCCGACTTTAACTAGGCATAATTCCTTCATCTGGACTCCTTTTCAGGTCATTCTTGTGTCCAAATTGAAGCCCCGGAAGTAAGATTTCCAATGGTAGTAACCTTGCATCAAAATTCCAAGTGTGCTAAGAGATATCCCTCTTTTAGTAAAGCCTACTCAGTTTCGGTCCAACCGGATTGATGCCTAACTTCCAACAACCATATATCTCCCATCCGGACTTGGCTTGAGGAGATTCTTGAATGAAAAATGAAGCTCCAGAAGTCTTCTTTCCAATGGTGGTGGCTTCATAGCTGAAATCCAAGTGTACAAATGGATAGGCCCGATTTAGCGAGGGCCGCTCGACTCTCTCTTAACGGTTCATGCCCATCTTCTTCCCCAACTTGGTTTCTTCCCTCTTCTCCTCTTTTCTTCAACTCCAAACCCCTACAAGGTTTTTTGAAAGATTTTTCAAAGATTTCATCTCTCTTTCATTCATTTCCACTTTGTCCTTGCTCGGTTTACCGAAAAGCGCAACATTTAACGAAATGCGAGCGTCGAAACATCGTAGGAACTTTATTTCAAAAACATTTTGAAAGGGAGGGCCTTAAGGTCTGAAAACCATTCAAAATAGTTTTGGTCCAAAAAAGGAGTGTGAGGTTTGGATTTGACACTCTCCTTGCCAAAGAAATTGACCCTTTGCATAGCATAGCCTGCATCACGAAGTAAGTAATCAGTAGTGCCCAAGTCTTAAGGGCGGTCAAAAATGGGGTGTAAACACCCGCATCTTAAAGGATAGACAACAAGCGATATCAAGGAGATGGCGATTTTTTCATTCGGCAACACCATTTTGTTGAGGGGTATTAGTGCATAAAGTCTGGTGAATAATGCCATGAGTGGCAAAGTAAGTGGTAAGACTAGAGTCCATATATTCCCCTCCATTATCAGAACGTACAATTTTGACAACCGCCCCAAACTGAGTGCAAACCATTTTATGGAAGTTTTGAAACACAGAAAAGACCTCACTTTTATCTTTCATTAAATAGACCCAAGTGGCCCGGGAATAATCATCAATGAAGGCAACAAACCATTTTTTACTGGTCAAAGACACAAAACAGGATGGACCCCATACATCAGAACGAATTAAAGAAAATGGAAATAAACTTTTATTAAGAAAAGGAGCAAAAGAGGCCCTGTGTTGTTTTCCAAGTTGACAAGACTCACATTGAAAATCTGACACATTATTTGTCTCAAAAACAAAAGGAAATAAATGCTTAAATAATAAAAAAGAGGGATGTCCTAAGCGATGGTGCCACAGCCAAATGTCTTCCTTGGTGGATGGTAACTGAAAAGATAAGTGAGCCAGCTTGTTGGTCTGATCCAGAATGTAGAGACCATGTTCCTCTCTACCACTGCCAATCCTCTTCCCCGTAATGAGGTCCTGAAAAAGACAATGATCAAGAAAAAACGTCACGGTACAATTTAAGTCACGAGTAATACGACTCAAAGATAAAAGATTAACACCAAAATTTGGAACATGGAGGACAGAGGATAAAGGGAGGGAAGAGGTAGCATGAATTAAACCTTTCCCGGAGACGGAGGACATAGTACCATCAGTAATACGCACTTTTTCCTGACCTAATGAGGGGTTATACTCTGAAAATAAATTAGAGGAGCTAAACCAGAATCAATAATCCGTGGTATAGTCGGATGAGAGAGCAATGCACATGGAAAGGAAGCCAAGTTACCTGAATGGGCAAAAGAAGAAGATGGTGCACCTGTAGCAAAAGTGGAGGCTCGATGGTCCAGCAAATAGCGAAGAGAAATCTCAAAATCCGAGGCAGATAACCCCGAAACATCAGTTGTAGGGGAGACAACTGGAGAGGAAGATAGTGGCTTAATAGTGTCTAAATGATGTGCCTGAGCATTGGCCCCTCGGCCTCTAGACTGACCAAACCTACCCCTTCGAGTACCAAGATGGTCTCATCGGCCACCAGAAGGAGTCCCATGCAGCTTTCCAACAGGTCTCTCATGTGTGGCGAGGTCGACGACAGTAGTCACAAAAAAGATTATCTTTCTTAGAGGAAGAATGAGAACCACGAGTCACACGGTCTCCATCGCGCGGGGGTGTAGAAACCAAGGTCGAGCGATCAGGAGTAGTAGAAGGAAGCATCGCAGAGCGGCGACTCTCCTCATTCTGTACAAAAGCAAAGGCTTTTTGGAGAGTAGGAAGCACATCCATGCTAAGTACTCTATTTCGAACCGGATCATACTCCACATTAAGGTCTTCCAAGAACTTGAAGACCCTCTCTTGCACTACAAATGTTCGGTAACCAGCAGAATCAGTGGGACAGACAAGCTTGTAATCCTGAAGGTGATCAAGTCGCTTCCACCCATTGCTAAGGAAGGTAGAATATTGGAGGATCGTCATCTCACCTTGTACCAACCTTTCAATGAAGTGATGTAACTCGAAAGCCTGTGAGAAGTTCCCCTTCTGGGAGTAAGTGGTATTCACGGCCTCCCAAATATCCTGTGCAATGTCCATAGAGAGATAGCCCTCTCCAATCTCTGGGACCATAGAATGTATCAACTAACCCATAATAAGGGAGTTGGTGATCTCCCACTAATCATAACTCGGGTCTGTGGTGAGGGGTGCCTGGATTCTGCCATCAACATACCCTATCTTCCCTCTGCTCTTTAAGAAAGTAGTCAGACTCTGCGACCACGCTAGAAAGTTCTGACCATTGAATAGAGAAGTGGTGATTTTAAGGCTAGGGTTGAGATTATCAGTCATAGTAGAAGGGATAAGGGAACTCTCGCTCTTAGGTGGCTGAGAGGTTGTGGACTCACTAGTGAAATCTGCCATGAATATGCTACTAAGTAACCCTCAAATCTAGTGCCAATCACAAACTCGGAAGATAGTAGAGGAATAGCCAACATTATGACCACAAAGAGAAAAGCAAAATAAGTCTTTTTTTTTTTTTTAACATAGAATCATTATATATATTTTTTTTATTTTTATTTTTAACTAACCAACCATTAGAAGCACTACTAATATACCATTACAACTTTATAAGAAAAGAGAGAGAGACGATGCTGAGAGTCGATGACTGCGAGAGAGACAACGCTGCAAGAGAGAGAGTCGACAGCTGCCTAGGAGATGCCGACAGAAGCCAAGGAAGCCAGAGAGGCTATCGGCAGGCCCTAGGGTGCCTTACGATGGCCCGGGTGAGGCCCTAGAGTACCGACAAACCCCCTAGGAGACTGACGATGGCTTGGATAGACTATGGGAAGACAGAAGATGGTTTGGGTGAGAGGCTACTGTGGCCGATTGGGCTCCTAGGGAAGATAGAGCTGCCAGCAGACAAGAATAAGGTATGGGCTAGGGTTTAGGTTCTGATACCATGTAATTTTAGAGAAGAGAAAGAGTTAGGGAATGAGTTAGACTTCATTCCCATTTATATTGATAATTAAGTTAATTCCATGCATAGTCTGAGTAATCAAAAAAGGAATAAATAAGAATACAACCAACTATTTCCTATTCTAATATTTCCTATTCTAACAATTTCTTATTCTAACGTAAACCATATTAACTAGCATTGGAGGGAATGAACCAAATTGTATTACTGGTTGTGTTTGTTCTACTTCCATGTTGGTTTTCTCTGATGCTTAGGAAGCATCTTTCGTACTACATTCTGGTACCTCAGTACTAGCAGGTTTCGTCGAAACAGTTTGTTGGTGATCTACCTCTATTTGCTTTTCGACCATGATGTTCAGCTGTAAAAGCTTCTAACATTTCCTCTTCGGCCAATACCTTTTCTTGTCCTAGTTCAATTCCTTCATCTGTCTCATCATCACTCTCCATCAAGGCCTTTTCGAGGCCTAATAGACTGGACTTCTCTTTGGCTTTTAGTTCGGCATGAACTTTGGCCAATTATTCCCTGCTGGCACCCCTTTTGATCTTAGGATCAGGCTTTGAACCTTCTCCTTCTCCTGTCTGGCCTCTTGACAGAGCCAAGTACTTTCTCCATTCTCTTTCAAATCTCTTTGGTATTGGATGTACCTACGCTGGATTTTCCTTATCTGAGACCTGGAGATTGCATAAACCATATCTGGTTCCCTTGTCATTGGGTTTTTCAGTAATATCCAGTTATTTGGGCTATCAAAGGGTGCTTGATCATCTTTTCCTTTCCTCCAAAAACCCTTGGCATCTCTTTAGGTTTGTTTTGCTTGAAAAACCAATCAGGCACCCCTGGCACCCATGTACCTATGGCTTCGGTTGTTGGGATTGCCATTCTTGTCTTTGAAGCTGTCTTCGAAGGCCAATCATTGGCTCTGGTGCCTTGTCTTGAGCCAAATTCAGGCTTTCTTTCTTTTAGGCAGGCTGACTGTCTTATAGTAGTTATGTGGCCTGATCTCATGCAGAAGCCTCTTACCCCTTGACAGATTCCTAGTGTTTGGAAGCTACAGCCAAGGGTGGCTGCTGCCTAGAACCAATTGGAAATGGCCTCCTACCATAAGTGTTGGCTAGCCCATGGTCTCTTTGCACATCTTTGTAGTGTTGCTTCCCATCAATTGGGAGTCTCCTCAACCATTTGTAACTCAAGCTGCATCTAGGACACATTCTCTGCATTACAGCTGATTCGAGGGAGTCATCATCCAATGCTTCTTCACTGGAGCCATCCGTTTGACCTACAAAACTTTGTCCACTAGCTGGTGAACTTTTTGTGTTATTCTTGAAGGTAGCCTGGCTAGCAACATGCATTTGCACATTGACTTCTTCCAATTCCTTCACAGAGAGCTTCTGGAAATCTAATATACAAACATTAGCTGCTGCCTCTCCAATTTCTGGAAATGGTTTAGTATCAATTCCCATGGGCTTTTCAATCTTAGTTGGAAATTGCAGTCTTCCTTTCCGAATTTGTTCTTGGATCCTGTCTCGAAAAACAATGCAGTTTTTAGTTGAGTGGGACCAAGAATTGTGCCATTTGCAATACAATTTTCCTTTTAGTTCTTCAGAAGTTGGGATCTTAACTCCTTTATGCAACTTTAAGAAATGTGCTGCTAGCAAATGATCAAATATGTCATCTGCTTTTGTTATATCAAAAGAATATTTCCTATGAAGGTCCTTTCTTTTAAATTGTTGGTCAATTGTAGTATCTTTTTGAATCAATGCTTCACAGGTCATAGGTTCTTTTCCTATGATCTTTGCTGCATCAATCTCAAAGTTATGGTCCCTATAATAGGTCCTATAGGATGCATTGCTTCGTTCTTATTCTTCTTCAAGTAAGGTTTCATATCTAGAAACTTTATAAGTAAGTTCCACTAGATCTCGAAACTCTATTGAATCAAACTTCTTTCGAAGCCTGAATTCTAGCCAATTTTGGGCCAATCTAACAAATTTAGGTTCGGGTAAAAAGACCCTACATTTGTTACGTGCTCTTCTGAATCTGGCAATGAATTGAGCAGCTTTCTCATTAGGTCATTGGCTTAATCTTGCCAAGTCTGCCATAGAAACCTTAGGTCCTGTCTGAAAAAATCGGGCATGAAAAACTTCCTCCATTTGTTGCCAAGTTTGAATAGAACCAGGTGTAAGATTCGTATACCAGACAAAAGCTGCCCCCAGTTAGAGAATTTGGAAAAAGTCGTAGTTTCATATAATTATTATTGGAAAACTCACCACATTGGTTTGTAAATCTGACAATGTGTTCAATGGTTCACTGGTTTCCATTCCCATAAAAAAGGGCAAAATCTAGTATTCTATATCCCCTAAGGTATTTATGTAGCCTATCTACCCATTCTGGGTAAGGCTTTCTATAGACATGAGTCTGCCCCCCCTAAGCCATGGGTTCACAAATTTCTCTTACTACATCTGCAATGTGGTCTCTAGGTACGATATTTGGTGCTAATTGAGCCACTATTGGAAGAGCAAACCCTGAATTTGGAGGAACCACTTGTGCTTGGGGTCCCCTTGGTCCAGGCAAAGGCATATTTGGAACTGGTTGTCCCTATTGTGCTTGGTAAGCCTAAGGATATGGCTGACCCCTTTAGGCAAGTGCTTGGCCTGCAAAAGGTACTACAAAAGGAACCGTTGGAAGAGAAGCAGGCATTGTTTCTCTTCCAATTGCAGGAATCCCATCCAACCCCCCGGGTGTAACTTCGAACATGGGATTAGTATATACCCTACCATTTCCTTGTGTTGGCCCTATTCCATCAATATTTATGGCTTCACAAGTAGGTATAGATGCTCTGGCCTGTTGGCATTCTAGAAATAGGCTCATACCATGACTGAGGCACTGGTACTGGTCTTTCAGGTGTTGATTACAGGTTTGACCATTGTTTTGCCCATTATTTTCTGTAGGCTGTCTATTTCGAGCCAATTGCTGTTGAAGCAGATTTATGTTTTCTCCAGCTTGTCTAATGATGGGTGGTTGATATGTATGCATTCAATTCAAAAGGATACTGCCCACCTCTCCATTGTATACATTAACTGTTGTCCCATTATATCTACTAAACCTCCCTATTAATTAACTGGTGGTGTAGATGAGATAGTCGAAGGGCCAGCTTCTTGGCCTTGCCCAATATTCTGGACTTGAGTTGTATACCCTGAAGTAATGGTTTCTTCAACCAACTATGGAGGATTGTTTGAAGCAGACACATTTTCAGGATGTGACTTAACAATTTTCTCGATATTCGCTCCTACACCTTCATCGAGGTGGTCATTTTCTTCTCTTGCTTGATGTCTAGCTATATTTAATGGTCCCACTGGGCATACGAAAAATATATATTGGCTTTTTTGGCTTTCGAAAGTTAATAATGTAATTTTAAGCATGCCAGCAAGGATCAATAAGTCCTTACAAAAATTTTAAATGCCAACTAATTATCAGACGATTGTGTTGAAATTCTTTTAGCCTCGATAAAAAGGACTTTTACTGGTGGCTTTGCTTAGGAGAAAATTAAAGATATTGACAATAACGATGGACAAAAACAGTTTCACTAACTGAATTTCATTATTTAATAAGAATGTACAATGATACCTTTGCACTTCCACAGTCTCTAAAGGTTTTACAGGAACAGACCACTTGGAACTACTCCTAAGAAATGAAGTGCAGTACAGGAATTGAAGAACTGGAATGTAAAAACTGGAAAGAAAAATGTAAAGTAAATAACTGGTTTCTGGATCTGAGTTCCCCTCCTTTTCTGTTGGCCTTCTTTTCTATTTATACCCTCTAATGGTAACCATCGAAGTGGTCTTCTAACCATCGAAATGCCCTTCTATGGTCACTGGTCATGGCCTTGACCAGTTTGCTTCCACTACGTCATTCTTACAGTTGGACTTCCCTCTTGAATTTGAATTTGAATTTGAATCGTGAGTAACCGTTGGGCCAACTCACCTTGCGCCTTCTAACTACTCAAATGCTGCGCAGATCCATTGTTACCAATACAAACTGCCATGTGTCTGTCGTTGACTAGAGACTTGCATTAACTCCCCAAACTATCCTTTACAAGCCACGTATTAAGTTGCGATTGGCTCATACAAAATATGTAGCCAACAGAAATGAACATGGTGATTGTTCTCCGAAATTTGGCTAATACTTAAAAGATTAAATTTCAAACACTAAACATATAATACATTCTCTAGTCTAGGAAGAATACATGGAAAGGTTGTGCCTTTTCCTAAAATTATAGACATATTGCCATCCCTAAAGGTCATAGTTACACTATCCCTTTCCTGGAAGAAGCCAAAAGATGGCTTATATTTTGTCATGCATACAGAATAATCACTAAGAACTAGATGCCAGAGTCATGTGTCGTAAGCGTAGTTGTCAAATCAGGATTCAAATCGTGAATCGAAATGGCCTTGTACAGAATCACTAATCGAATTGAATTGTGAATTGAAAAGATTCTACCACTTTTTCTAACTTCAAAAATATATCTACACACTAGATGTTAAATATATCTTATAAAAATGAATATGTAGACTTAAATCAATGAAAATGTCCTTGGGTGGCGCTAATGCCACAAATTGAAAAGCATGTTCCACGCATATTTTATTGCATTGACACAATTTTCCTTATAGTATTGTACTCCATGTGACCACACACTTTTTATTTTGCTTTTTCTTTCTCTATGATTTTGTTTCCACTTTCATTTTCACACTTCATATACCCATCTCTCTCTTTCTCTCTCTCCCCTATTCACACCACCATCCACCATGCTGATAGCCCATATTAACGTCGCCGACCACCCACCAGCATCCAAATGGCTTTTGTTTTTGCACCAAAAATAAAGATTGGGTTTGTTTGAATATTCATAAACATCAAATGACAATAGGTTGTGGATGGGGGACGATCACAATGAAGAAAATCCATTTGCATCATCAACATTATTATCACTGTCAATTCAATTTTAATCTCCATCCATTGACCACAATAAAACAATTTGCCTCTTGCCAGCCTTTTTGCGATGTGGTTTCTATAGAGGACAAAAAGAGGAAAAGGCTTTATTGTGGAAGAAAATATAGAAAAATTGAGGGGGGAAGAGAGGTGAGAATATTTCGGTGGAAAAAAGAGAGGTGTGCAAGTGTTGGTGGAAAATCAATTTGGCTTGTAGTAAGAGAAATCAATTTAGAAAGAAAAGCGTGAGTCAACATAATTTTGAAGTAAAAGAAGAAAGAAATAGAAGAGAATAGGCGAGTAAGAGTTGGGGTTGCCAAAGATGATGAACATGTTCAGTTGATCAGAGAAGGTGTTCTTGTTCTCTTTTTGCACCCATTTTAGAGAGAGAAAATGAAATAGATATGAAGATGGAGAGAATCCATCCATTCCTAGATGGAAGAACTCATTGGAGTTGAGTATGGTGGGTTGGTAGGTGGTTGATTTTCCATTAGTGAGCAATAGTAAAGGAGAGAGAATGTGGGCGATATATCTCTAGGTCGTAGAGGGAGAATGATAATATTGGTGGCTTAGTGTTATTAAAGGTGTGCCTACGCGGCTCCTAGGCCCAATTCCCATCTAGGCCCAAGGTTTGCGCCTTGTAGTGTTCTAGGCCCGGCGACTTCGATAAGGCACGCCTAGGCCCAAGTCCCATCCAAGCCCAAGGCTTGCGCCTTCTAGTGTTCTAGGCCAGGCAACTTCGATAAGGCATTTGACTAGTCAAGGCTTGTATCTTGAAGGCTTTTTTTTATTGTTGCTTTAATTGGTTTTGTTTAAAATCTGACCATTGATTTAATATGGTGAAGCTACAGAAGATCTCTACTCTTATTACCTATGCCAATACATTGGGCAATCAATCCAAAATCAATGATAGAAAAAAAATTAGCCCTAATTCCTAATCTCCAAAGGACACTAAACATAACATCTCATTTTGTTTATGTTGAACCCTAAATTATTTACTTATATTAAATTATATATATATATATTATTTTTCCGTACAAGGTACGCCTCACTTCGGTGAAGCCTACACCTCGTCTTGCGTCTTGAGCCTAGGCCCTAGGAGACCTTGGCGTCTTTGTGCGCCTTTCGCCTTTAATAACACTAAAGTGGCTAGTCATTCAAATTAATTGAAGGGTTTCTTTGTCAATGACCTCAAATATGAATGAAGTCGTGGCATTATCATTGCCTAATGTCCTTTTGAAGGATGATCACATGGTTTAATAACCAAGAAGTTAACATGTGTTCCCATGAAATATCACCATCATAATTTTTTTTTTTCCTTTTTAGATATTTTTTATTAACCATTCTTAATAAAGAAAGTAAACAAAGAGAAATTCTCAATTTCCAAGTAACAATAACTTAACAATGATGTTGATATTTGGACAATACGCATACATACCTTTCCAAGTAACAATGACCTAATAATAAGAAAGAATTAATTGCAATTCTTTATTTTAAAACCAAAGGTTTAATTGACCTATCTCATTTAATATTAAATTATATTTATTTCAACAAAATAGCAATAGATAATTCATGGTGCAAGTTACTTTAACCTTAAACATATTTAGAAAATATATTCTGATTTTTTTAAAGGAAAAAAATAAAAAGAAAAGATTACAAACATGTTAGGTCTGACTAAATTTAATTGGATCCTATTAAAAACTCTTTATTATTAAAATAACTAATCATGTATATATATATATATTTGTTATTTTCATACAACACTATTATTATGTCATTTTCACTGAAAAGAGGGAAAGAAATAATCGAAATATGTTGGACACGATAATTTCAAGAATTGCATGAATCGCAAAAAGTGAATTGATTGTGAATCATGCGATTCACCATAAATCACTTCCAAAATAGATTCATCCATAGATTTGTATCGATTTTGCTTAAATTGTGAACTGAATCGTGAATCGTAAGATTCTGGTAATAGAGGTCGTAAGTGCAATGTGGACCACATAACAAGGTAGTGTATCCTTTCTAGGCCATCCTTATTTTACTATACCCTTTAGGATTTGACACATTGTTAGTGGTTGACATCTTTCTATTGATTTGGGTTTACTTTCTCTTATTTTGAGGCATCCTATTGGGCTTTTGGTTCACAATATTGTCTTTACCCTTTCAAAAATTTGTTGAAGTGGGTGAAACCTACCAATTCATAGAAAAGGAAAGCAGTCTATTAATTTCATGGCTAAGATTTCTAGATTGATTTGCTAGGGTCTGAAGTTGGTTAATTCTGAAAAAAATATGAACTACTTGAGAACTTCTTGAAGTGCCCCTGCTATCGAACACTACTTTCTCTCAGGCAGACACCCTAGACGTAACCTTTCTACAAGATTTTGTACTATCATTTCTTTTCTTTTCTAAAGCTATGAACCTCTTAGAAAGGATAGCTTTATAATTATTGAGTTCTTTTGTAGAAGTCGTCTTCTCACTTCTCTTCCTTTTTTACCAAGTTCATCTTACTTTTCTTAAGCTTGAGACACTCTTTATACATTTCAGCATAAGCGTGCTGAATTGACTGTACTTCCCCTCCATTAGAGAAATTTAGCTCCTTAGAAACACTACCATTGGAGCTAGACACATGCACCACTACCTAAGTCTAGAGCTTTCTCATGTTGAGAAGCCTATCCTCTCTCTCAAATAACCATGTAGTATAGTTCTTACAGTCTTCGCCTAAGTCTAAGCTCTCTTTAGAGGTATTGTCAACCTATGTGATTGTTAGTCCCTTGGCTTTGGACATTTACCTGTTAGGGCACTGGATAGAATTTCGAAATATGTCCAAAAACATGATATCTGTGATACTTGCCTTTTGGATTTCCTATCTTTCCCTGATTGAGACTTCTTATCACTTTTATTTTGATGAGATTTGTAGCTGATGACAATCAGAATTTGGAAGGCCTATGGTGGTCATTGGATTCACGGGTCATCTACGCTAGATAGTTAGGCTTCAGGTCTTTTGGGGGTAACCTGCAAACAAAACCCTTAAGAACTCATCGGTAAGTGCCCTTCTCAGGGGATCTTTGACAATAAATTAGTTCTCTTAAAGATAGAAAGCAATGGAGGAAAGCAAAAGATGAGAATGAGATAAGATACTTGGAATGTGTATTGTGGTTGTATTATATGTATATTCTTATTTACCAAGGGGGACCACATGGAGCTCCTTTCTTGGGATGTGCATGATAATACACTTGCAGGTTCAAGTGGCATGAGAGACAAGCAAATGACACAATGCGTCCTCTGTGTGACTGTGCTATGCCTATTATGGAAGGGCACCAGAGGTTAGTTGCATGCTTGTGGTCGTCTGACTTGGACACATGGTCTGGCTTGTTGACCGAAGGGGCCTTGGTAGACTCGAGTTGGGCCTTGGCCCAGCAGCGCCGACTGGATCGGTCCATATGGGCCTATACTCATCAATAGTGATTGTTTATTCGTAGGTTTTGAGGACGTATTGCTCTTTTTAAACTTAGGCTATGTTTGGATGGAAGCGTCAAAAAGAAGGAATGAGAATCTTATTACCAGTAATAAAATTACTTGTCAATATTATTCAAGCATTTGATTTAGTTAGGAATTATCTATTGACAAATGTGGCAAATTATAAAATTTTAAATGTTGTGAGGCAATCTACTTTTTCTCTTAAATGGTTTTCATTAGGGGTGAGCAGCAGATATACCGATCCGCCAAAATCGACCTAACCGAACCGAACCGAACCGATCCGCCGCATTTTGGACAGATGCATGATGACGAGCAGACGGTTGCGGATTGATTTTCTCCAATCCGCCAATCTAGCGGATGGATGGCGGATTTGAGATTCCTTTGGCCGCAACCGAAGCGCCAAACCACGAGCACCACTAGTAATTTATAAGACTTTGTGTTTTCAGTTTGTTTAAATATTCTGTTTGTGTTTTCAATAAAAAAAGAGTTTAAATATTCTGTTGAAAAAAAGTTTTCAACTTGAATATCTTTTTTGAATTGAAAAAAATAAACGTATTATTTATCTATATTTTTTGGTTTTTAAAATCTATCTCTAAAAATAATAAATAGAAAATATGATATATGCTGGTTAGTTTTTATTTTCAAAAACAGATATAGATGTAACAATACAGAGACATACAATCTCTACTACTGCTCTGATCATGATTTTGGTGGTTTGAATTGTTTTTATATTTTAAGAACCATAGATTGTAATACTTTATGTGGATGAGGCATACTGTGATTGTAGTATATAGATGAGACATGCAGTGATTGTGATATTCTAAAGTTTCAAACTTTCTTGCTTTGGATGAGACATGCAGTGATTGTAATATTTTTTTAAATCATTAACTGTAATATTTTCTTCTTTTTTTTTGAGGAAGTGCACAAGTTGAAAATTTATAAAATTTTAAACTGCCAAACCGATTCGCATCCATCCGCCAAACCGCCAATCCGCTCAATCCACATCCGCCAGATTGGCGGAAGGATGAGGATTGATTTTCTCTAATCCGCCAATCTGGTGGACGGATGGCGGATTGGAGGTTCCGTGGTCGCAACCAATCCCCACCCACCCCTAGTTTTCATTCATCTAAAAATGTGGGATTACTGTATGAGAGTGTAGTGATTAGACTTTTGCTTAATTTGGGAAAGTGATTCCAGTTTGAGTATGTAATCGTGAATCACTTTCCGATTCCAATTAAATCCAAATAGTGGAGTCACAAGGGCCCTAAATCATATTCTCACTCCCCCTCAAGATTCATACCATCCAAATTGAACCTTAAGGAATTTCTTACATTTTTTAGCAAACATAGTAAGGTCTTCCTCACCTATTTCTACATCATGATACTCTACTGTGTCCTATAGTGGCTTTTTAAGTGCAATATTCTTTGTTTTATTAGGGAGAAGCAGGTCATATGTTGAGTCCATAGGTTTGGTGACAACCTATGAGCTGTTCTATCATGAGGAAATCTATGTCTTTTCTCTTTCCTATAACAATTTAGCCCTGAATCAGTCAAGGGGAAGCCTCAAAACCTTCTCACAATTTTTAACTCTCTGATGGATTCACTTGAGTTGAATGTGAAGTTGATTATGGCCTCGTTTGGTAGAGCTGTGGGAAAGTGATTTTAGATTATGGCTTAACAGATTATGGATTATAGCTTTAAACATAAGCTGTGAACCTGTTTGGTGCAACTGTAAGATTATGAATTTAATCAGCAAAGTAATCTTTGGTTGAATAAGCTGTAAAATAGCCTTTTGCAGTGTAATGTCCTTTTTTCCCTTTTCTTTTTTTTTTTCTTCTTTTTTTTTTATTTTCTTTTTTGTTCTTCTGTTCTTACATATTAATTGTATTCATGTATTATATTAATGTTCTAATTTCATTACATATTATTTTTTTTATACTCGTTTTAGTTTATAAATATATGAATATTAATTGATATTTTTTTAATCTATTAAAAATTGTTACAAAATATACCAATTTATTAATTTTTTTAAATTTAATTTATTCAATTAATGGCTTAATTAGTATCAATTAATATAAAATTTATTTCATTAATGGCTTAATTATTGTTTCATTTTGTTATTAATATAAAAATCACAATTTTTTTCATTAAATAATCAAAAATAATAATTTTGTTTAATTTATTAATTCATTACAATTAATATCAAATCATATTCATGTATTTATATTAATGTTGTGATTTCAATATATATATACATATATTTTATATTCATTTTAATAACAACAATTGTTATTTTCATAAACATCAATTAGTTATTTAATAGAAGTTATTGAATAGAAATTATTTCATTTATTTATTTATTTTCAATAGTACTAAATTAATAAATTTTTTTATTAAAAAAATAATTAAATGGAGATGACAAAGAGGGAGTCATTGAGAAAGCAACGCCAGATCGTTGCAGAAGGATGCCTCCTTCTTCTTCGTCAGTGAAGAGATCGCGAAGAAAGTGATCGTAGAAGAGAGAGAAGAGATGGATCACGCGCGCTAGGGTTTGATATCATCACCGGTGGCGCTAGGGTTTCAGATCGTCACCGGTGGCTCTAGAGTTTGAGACTGATTACGCTAGGGTTTCATATCGTCACTGACGGCACTAGGGTTTCAAATCGTTACCAGCGGCTCTAGGGTTTCAGATCGATTGTGACGGTAGGGGTTTTGCCCCTCAGTTGTGATCGCGACAGCGAAAGGTCGATCGAGAGAGAGAGAGAGAGAGATGTTGCCAGAAACCGTAACCCTCGCCAGAAATCGCCTCTCTCTCTCTCTCTCTCTCTCTCTCTCTCTCTCTCAGAGTGAACAGTGTGAGAGTGTGGTCTATACACGAGGTATTTGGTAATACCGTAATTTGATAAGAGACATTTAAGTAATTTTGCCCCTCCAAACCAACTTTCCGCTTAATCTATAATCTCCAAAGCACGCCCTCAGCCACTTCAAGAAAAAACTATTTTTTCACTTAATTTAAGCTATAATCTGATGAGTTAAGTTGCACCAAACACAATGTTTTAGCTTAAATTAAGCTAAAAGCTAAAATAAGTAGCTTTTAAGCTGCGCCAAACACCGACTATGCCATCGAGTCTAGAATAAGATCGATCAAAAGCCCAGACTCTTGCATCTACATTCTTTAAACTTAGTGCTTAAAGCTTAGAGTTTTTAATAGTAAGGCTTGAAACTTAGTGATCAAGGCTAGTTTATGGGATAGATAACAGATAAACTAGCATTAATTGCTTTTCTATTCTTGCCATTATTTTCTGTCAATTTTGTCCCATCTGAAGGGGTTTAAGCTTGGACTCACCCCTAGCATTTATTATCCAATGTGGTATATAGCCATAGTCAACAAATAACCCAACACTCTATGCCTCAAGGAAGATCTCATGCATGCTTTCCAATATGCATAATGACTCCTATCAAATAGTTAAGGTTTAGTTTTTAAACCGCTTTCTTAGGCAAGTCTAAATCCATTGAAATGGTTTAAATGGATCTAACTTTGGGCGTTAGATTCACAAAGCGTCTCAAACACCGCTGGCCAAAGAATATGAGATGCAAGTGTGTGTATGGTTTTTTAATGATCAAACTAGCGAAGGTTTACAGATCTGTTAGTTTATTGAATTAGAATTGTTTGTCTAAGTTTCATGTGATCATCTTGTTTGAGGTTTGGAACTCTGTGGAGGCTAGGGCACCACAGAAATCTATTTGTGTATCTCATAATTTTATAATAGCCCTATTTCTAGGTTGATCAATATAGTTTTTCTTCAATTCCGAAACTCCACACAATGCTCAAGTAGCCTTTGAGCATGCTATACTAGAAATCCAATCATTGTACATTGGTGAAGCTGCCTTTAAGTGGGCTTTGAATGGACCTCTTGGGTGGCAAACCAGGCGCCTGTCTAGCTCTTGAATTACCTGAATGCCCTTTGATCAGGACTCTCGGATTGTTTATTCTTGCATTGTTTTTCAAGAAGTAATAGTAACACAGCTAAAATTTGGTCCAATCCTGTTTCTCAATCAATGAGGTAATAAAAACACACATAATTGAAATCTGGCAAGCCTAAGTCAATTAAACCAATAAAAAACGTGTCCTAGACTAATGCTAGATGCACAGTAGAGAAATTATCAAAACACATGGAGTAAGAATTGTAAAGTGTTAGATGATCATTGACTCATGGATATGGTATGAAAACTGATGACGTGTGTAGACAACCATGCATAAGTTTTGTCCATGGAAATCACCACCATACATCTTGAAACAAGTTCTTCTTGTAAAGTTTGTTCATTGGCATACTTTGAGTTCCTTGATTTTTCGAACATGAAATGCCTTCTTTTTTTTTCCTTCTTCCCTTTCAATTTTGTTGAGTTCCTGCTAGTAGAGCTTCATCAACTCCTGCTTTTGGAGCTTCATCATCATCAATTGCCAGTAAGTACATTTAAGGAGGGTACTCCATATCCACTTCTGGTCTGATTATTTTAATTTGATATATGATTAGGTAGAATCTATAAGGCATAGTCTATAGCTTCTCTGGGAACGTGTTAGCATCCTAGTATCCCCTAGGCAATGGAGTGTCAGTTATGACAATATACATTGATTTTCAGATGTTTTATTGTTCTTTTAGTCATTATTTTCCATCAATCCCTTTCTTAACCATTCGATACGAGGAAGTGGAAATGGTTCTTAGGTGGAATATGTACTCCCTATGAGTTTGACATTTGAATTTTTCATTATAAAGAATTTTACTTGATTGGACTTGGGTCATTGATTCCATGGCTTGTTTAAATGCAATGTTGGGGGTGATAAAGCTCGAGGAGTATGATTTAGGAGTTATTGCACACACACTAAGTTCTCCTTTCAATTGCGATTTTTTGGGAGAGTCAGTGACTTTCTCCTAGTAATATTGTCACTAAGCAAATATTTCATTTCCTTTTGCAATATGAATAGAATAATGCCTAATAACTCCAAAGGAGATTTCTATATTTGAATAGCTTCTTTTTTTTTTAACTTCTAATTTGTATGAATATTTTCTTGGGTGCTTTATACTAGCCTTCTTCTTGCTTTGATATACTTATTATTTTTGTAGTCATTAAATTATTATTATGTCAACAACTAAGTTTTGTATGTAACTTATTTAATGGTCATTGTCAATTGAACATGCTGATATTCCTGGTTTGCTAATGATGAATTTGGCATTTTTGAATCCTTTATGCACAATATTCTTTTACTTGGATAGGACTTGCCTTGGTGAGCGAAAAGCTTGATTTAACTACTTCCGTAGAGAAATTGATCTGGACAAGTGTGGTCTAGCAGTTATTTGTTACATATTCAACTGGTTCTATTTCAAATTTGCCTTCTGTGTTCTTGGAGTTACCATGTATAGCACTTTCGCTTTGTAGCATATTATGCTGAGCGAACAATTTGTTTCTCCTTCAGAGCGTTTAAAGGGAATATAGACTAAATAAACCAAATTTTTTTATTTCTTTATTCTTTCCTGGGGGACTTACGTGTTGGTCTTACTAAGTGGACTTATTGTTCAATACGTCCTATAATAATTAATGACATTTTTCATCATGCACTATGAAAAAATGTCACTAATTGTTAATTTTCAGTGACAGTTTGAAAATTGTCACAAAAAATGTCACTAAATTATAAGTTTTAGCAATAGTTTAAAAAAATTGTCATAAAAAAAGTCACTAATTTTGAACTTTCAAGTACAGTTTGAAAAATTTGTCACAGAAAAATGTCACTAATTGTAAGTTTTAGCGACAATTTAAAAAATCGTAAAAAAAAGTCAGTAATTGTCAATTTTTGCGACATGTAAAAAATCATCACAAAAAATTATTTTTAGCAACGTTTGTACTAGGACTTATTTTCAATAGGACTTGATGGGAATTAAGTCCAACTATTAAGACCTATTGGTAGCTTAGGCTTCTTTTTCCTTTTACTCTTAAGTGCATGGATACTTGCTGTACGAGCACGAAATAATCTTCTTGTATAATCATGTTGATCAAGTTTGCACTCCGCCAAACATCGTCGCTTTGCCACCTGAAAACACAAACGTGATCTAACCGGCAGGTGTGTGCCGGAAACCCCTCTGATGCCTAAGTCAGCAACTGGACAATAGACAATAAGCTCTATGTATTCTAAAGTAAAAATTGTGATATTTGTACATAGGTCCTGCTATGAATTTTTATAGATTCTTCCTGGCACAATCGTAGTAGGATTCTAACTCTCCTTATAAGAGTTCTCCTAGGAATCACACTCCCAGTGAAGAGTGTCTATTCTGATAACACTCTACTCACTACCAATCAAGTGAGATGGTTTCCACAATCCTAGTAGGACTCTACTCTTCTTAGCAGAGTTCTCCTAGGAGTCTCAAGCCCAAGGATAATGCTTATCCTTAAAACACCCTCATCACTGCAAGCCAAGTGAGATGGTTAAACCCTTTACCTCAGCTGACATTGCGGTAAACCAAGTTACTTCGGCTCCGTGCTCAATATGGGTGAGCTGTGATGACCCTGCCACCGATTGGCATCCTGCCGAGCTACACCTAGCTCGGCCCATCGCCCAGCTATCATCTCGGTCAGAAGGTAGATAGGTCCCAATTACAGCAACACATCCAATCGTCCTAGTACCTACCTCAGCCCAAAGTCGAAATACAAAATATCTCCTTGGCCCATTGCTCGGTCCAACTTCCAAAGAAGACTCATCCTAGCTCAACCCAATTTGTTCACAAATTACCCTCTCAATTGCCCCTTAATTCCATCTGCGTGGCATGATTGAGATTATTTTCCTCCAGCCGAGCTAAGAACGCCCCACTCTACCGAGCTAAAAAAATAGTTCGATTTCACAGCTCGTTCGGATCTTGTAAGTCTTGTCAGTTGCTCAATATGTCCTTCCACTAATCTGGCATGACGTCATTCCTAGGATACGTGGCGTGCCCCCATTATCCTCGTTCTCCTGTTACAACCGTTATGTACCTCCAAAAACTTGAACAGCCCCACCTTTTTGCCTTCAACATTTATATCCTTCAAGTTTGCAATCACATAAGAAAACGCTTTTTCTATGTAACCGGGCTATATGTCCCACCTTTTGTAATGAAAAATTTTGATCTCTTTGCTTGGTTACTGTGTTTCTTTTTCAATATTTTGCATCATTCCGACTGCATGTTTAGCCGAACTAATTGGCTTGGCCTTACCTGATCCTGCCAACCTTCTTTGATCGAGATACGTATCTCGGTAGAAGAATCCAAAAAATTTTGTTGGTCAAACCTGCCAACCTGCTTTGGCTGAGGTAACTGTCATCCCGGTCAAAGAGTGCAAAAATTTTGTTGGTCAAACCTGCCAACCTTCTTTAGCTTAGATCCTCATCTCGGCTAAAGAGTGCAAAAAAATTTTGTTGGTCAAACCTGCCAACCTCCTTTAGCCTAAATCCTCATCTCGGCTAAAGGATGCAAAAATTGTTGGTCAAACCTGCCAACCTTCCTAAGCTTAGATTCTTATCTCGGCTAAAGGAAGAAAAAAGTGTTGGTTAAACCTGCCAACCTTCTTGAGCCTAGATCCTTATCTCGGCTGAAGAATGAAAAGTGTTGGTCAAACCTGCCAACCTTCCTGAGCCTAGATCCTTATCTTGGCTTGAAAAAGAAAAAAGTGTTGGTCAAACCTGCTAACCTTCTTAAGCCTAGATCCTTATCCTGGCTGAAGAATGAAAAAATGTGTTGATCAAACCTGCCAACCTTCCTGAGCCTAGATCCTTATCTCAGCTTAAGGAGAAAAAAGTGTAGGTCAAACCTACCAACCTTCTTAATTGCCCCCCAGTCAGGCAAAGATTTGTTAGAAAGAGTTGGTCAAACCTGCCAACCCACTTTGCCCCCAGTTGGGCAAAGACTTTTGCGCGGTCGGTCCTACTTGTCAACCGTGTTTAACTCTCGCCAAAGGCCTTTTGTCTGGTATCGCTGTTGTGTCGGACTCTTCCTTGGTGTGCGCCCTATCTTCCTCTACCCGGATGTGTTGGTGCACTCTCTCCATCAGGGCTTCCATAGTAAGGGGCGGCGTCATTGTCATTGAATCCCTCAACTTATTACCAGCTGGTAAACCTCGTTTGTACTGTGCGATAGCTAGGTTTGTGGAGCAATCTCAAATCTGATTAAAAGTCTCCCAATACCGGTTATTGTAAGACCTCAATGTTTCATTCTTGCCTATATCTATGGAGAGAAGCTGGTCAATCTCTACAGGCGTCTTGGTGTTTGTTCTGAATCTGGTCACAAATGCCTCTACTAGTTGCGCCCATGAAGCTATGCTACCTTTTGGCAACCTTTCAAACCATGTTAGACCCAGGTCACTAAGGCTGGAAGGAAATAAGATACACATTGAGTCTTGTTTCGCCGATACACTGCCATAACCTGGTGGAAGTGGCTCAAGTGCATGTAGGGGTCCGACTTTCCCTCATAAATAGTGAATTTAGGGTGGTGGAAGCCGGAGGGTAATGGTGCGTTCTCTATCGTCGGAACGAACGACGAGCTATACAACCTTGCCAACTTTTTATTTGCCGGCTCATAGGCAAGGCGCGGCTTTGGTATTCCAACCTCAACACTCCCATGTGTTCTAGGAGCCAACCGTTGTAATGCAGAGACTCTGCGGGGGTCACGAGCCTAAGTGTCTTCTCTCCGTCGAGCCCTTTCTTCAAGCACTGTCCGCAGGTCCGCCGACCTAGGCAACTCCATGTGCCTAGATGTCGTTTGGTGCGAATGTGTGGGCTGATAGCTGCTTCCTTCTGTGTAAGACCTTTTAGTCCTCGTTCTCTCAGACTTGGAGTAGCGAGTCCTAGAAGTCCTCGATTGTGTATCGCCTGACCTGAGGCTTCTACTTTCAGCTTGTGATGGTATGACTTGTTTGTCATGATCTTCTAAGTGACAAGGGTGCGCCCTGCTCTTGCCCATCTCTTCTTCCGCTGCCCCTTTGCGCTTTATCTAGCACTTCATAGTCTCCATGTTTGCTACCATCCTCCGTATCAATTCATCTTGCTCCCTTACCCGATCTTCTAAAACTTAAGGATCCAACCTTCACCTCTGTCTTTCAGGGCTTTGAGAGTGACGAGGATTGGAGCCCCGTCTTTCACAGGTATCCCTCCGTGGGTTACGTCGCTGGCGATCTAACTCTGCCATGGGTGGGATAAAAGATAAGCCTTCGTGCCTTTCGCCCCCCTCCGGGGTTTGCCCATCAATGGCAGAGTGTTGCAAGTCTTCATTGTGCGCCATTGAAATCAGTTGAAAGAAAACTTAATCAAGAGGTTCGTTCTTTGTGATTGCAATTCCCACAGACGGCGCCAATTGTACGAGCACGAAATAATCTTCTCGTATAATCCTGTTAATCAAGTTTGCACTCCTCCAAATATCGTCGCTTTGCCACCTGAAAACACAAATGTGAGCTAACCAGCAGGTGTGTGCCAGAAACCCCTCCAATGCCTAAGTCAGCAACTAGACAATAGACAATAAGCTCTGTGTATTCTAAAGTAAAAATTGTGAAACACCTACATAGGTCCTGCTATGAGCTTTTATAGATTCTGCCTGGCACAATCGTAGTAGGATTCCAACTCTCCTTATAAGAGTCCTCCTAGGAATCACACTCCCAGTGAAGAGTGTCTATCCTGATAACACTCTACTCACTATAAATCAGGTGAGATGGTTTGCACAATCCTAGTAGCACTCTACTCTTCTTAGCAGAGTCCTCCTAGGTGTCTCAAGCCCAAGGATAATGCTTATCCTTAAAACACCCTCATCACTACAAGCCAAGTGAGATGGCTAAACCCTTTACCTCGGCTGACACTGCAGTAAACCAAGTTACTTCGGCTCCGTGCTCAACATAGGTGAGCCGTGATGACCCTGCCACCGGTTGGCATCCTGCCGAGCTACACCCAGCTCATCCCATCGCCCTGCTATCATCTCGGTTAGAAGGTAGATAGGTCTTAATTCCAGCAACACATTCAACCGTTCTGGTACCTACCTCAGCCCAAAGCCGAAATACAAAATATCTACTTGGCCCATTGCGCGGTCCAACTTCCAAAGAAGACTTGTCCTAGCTTAGCCCAATTTGTTCACAAGTTACCCTTTCACTTGCTTGCTTTTTTGTATTGATGTTCTTGCTTGTATCTCTTCATCATTAAGGTCACATGGTTGTTTTTCCATCACTAGTGTTCTATCATTTAATCGTTGATTAATTCTTGTGTTGCACATTGTCTATTAGTGTTGTTTTTATAGACATAATTAAGTTCTCTCACTTGCAATTATTCATATGGCATTTTTCCCCCCTATCTTGTTCTATCCTGTGACCAACGCATTCTGGATTTATATTGAACTAACTACGCTTAATCTCTTTATTTATTATTGAAACATAGGTTCTTCTGTTTTTGGACAGAAGTCTATTTTCGATGGCTTTAGGTCCAGTACTACCCAAACAAGTCCTTTTGGAAGCACATTCCAACAATCACAGCCGGCTGTAGACATCCCATTTTTTACCGCCCTTAAGACTTGGGCGTCACTGATTGCTTACTTGGTGATGAAAGGTGTGCAGTGTAAAGGTTCGATTTCTTTGGCAAGGAGAATGTCAAATCCTAACCTCACACCCCCTTTTTTTGGACCAAAGCTTTTTGAACAAAAAGGTTTTAGACCTTAAAACCCTTTCTTTCAAAACATTTTTGAAAGAAGTTCCTACAATGTTCCGAGACTCGCATTTTGTTAAATGTTGCACTTTTCGGTAAACTGAGCAAGGACAAAGTGTAAATGCATGAAAGAGAGGTGACCTTTTTGAAAAATCTTTAAAACACCTTATTTAGAGGTTTGGGGTTGAAGAAAAGAAGAAGAGAGGGAAGAAACCAAGTTGGGGGAGAAGATGAGCATGAACCGTTAAGAGAGAGTCGAGCAGCCCTCGCTAAATAGGGCCTGTCCATTTGTACACTTGGATTTCAGCTTTGAGACCACCATCGTTGGAAATTGGACTTCCGGGGCTTCATTTTACACTCAAGAATCTCCTAAAGCCGAGGCCAGATAAGGAAGATATGGCTAGTTGAAGTTAGGTATCAATCTGGTTGGACCGAAACTGAGCAGTCTTTACTAAAAGAGGGATATCTCTTAGCACACTTGGAATTTTGATGTGAGGCTACCATCATTGGAAAGAAGACTTCCGAAGCTTTAGTTTACGCTCAAGAATGACCTGAAAAGGATTCCAGATGAAGGAGTTATGCCTGCTTGAAGTCAGGGACAAGGACCAGTTTTTGCCGTCGGCCTCTAGGGGAGTGTGCCGACCACAAATGGAGCATGCCAGCCATAGGTCAACCAGAAGTGACCCTTGTCGGCCACCATTAGTGGCCGGTCGGCCAAAAATGTCTAGAAAGCTCAGAATTTGCAGATATTTCTCCTCCAGCTGTCCTACACTGCTCCAGATATTTCTATCTTGATATTTTCGACCAAGGCTTGTATTTTTGCCATATATGGAGGCCATATATCTCATATTGCAAGGTTGGAAGATTTTTTGGAGCCTCTCTCTCTAAAATCCTCTCTCTCTAGAATCCTTTCTCTCTCTCTCTCTCTCTCTCTCTCTCTCTCCTCTTGTTTTAGGCTTGAAAGTGGGAATTCTCTACACATTTGCATACAACCCCTTAACCAAATTGGAGCATCTTGGAGCTGAGGCATCTTGGGACCTATTTTGGGCTGTTGAAGGGTTATTTGAGCCAAGAAAGTGGCTATTTAAGTGTTGTGCTTCAAAGGTATAAGTCTTACCTCTTGTAAGCTCTTTGTACATAGCTGTTTTGCCATCTTTCTACACTGTTTTTGGCCTAGTTTTTAACTACAAAAACCTCTGTTTTTAAGGTTTAAAAATGGTGGTTTAAGGCCTTTTTGGAGTTAGGGGTGGTCCACCCTTCTTGTGGCTTGCTTACTAAGTTGTTGTGCCATCTTTCAAAGTTGTTTTAAATCAAAATTTTGGGGCCTTTTTGCCACTGAAACTCAGAGGTTTTTCAGTGACAAAAACCATGTTTTGAGGTCCAAAATAGGAGGGGTTGGCCTCCCCTCCTTGTCTCTTGTTTGCAAGTGTAGATAGCCTAACATGTGAGCATGCTTTTCTACCCTTTTGTGCCCTAAACTCAGCATGTTTTAGCTACTGATTTGGCATGCTTTAACTCTGTTTTGGGTGGTCTTGGTCATATGAGCCTTGCCTTGTAGGGTTGTAGTGTAAATGCCTTAACTAGCTTTGTGTTTTAAGGCCTCTAACATGTTATGCTTGAGTGGTTTGCATGTTATAAATCATTTTTTACATGATTTCAGTGCATATACCTCTCTCACACTCTCACTGATTCCACTCTTTCATTGCTTATAAGAGTTGTGTTTTGAGCCTTGCTTACGAGCCAACATGTGCGCATGATTTTCTTGCCTTTTATACTTCTATCTCAGCATGTTTAGGCCACTATTTTGGCATGTTTAAGCTCTGTCTAGAGCTGGTTTGGTCATTTAAGCTTGATATTGCATGCCTCTAGTGTAATGCTCTTAACTAGTTTTGATGCTTTTGGCTTTTAATATGTTGTGCATATGTTAATTGCATGATTAAGTGTCTTTTGCATGCCATTTCAGCACTAAAAAAATCTGCAACCTCCCTCATTTCTTCATTTTTCCATTTGTTTTGAGGGTTGGTTAACCTTATGATTGTGTTTAAACTTGAGATAGAGCTTGTGCTCAATGGCTTTAACTCTCTTTTGAGGGTTCCTCATAGCCAAAGGCATGAGCTCTCTCATGTCTTAAACCATCCTTTGGTTGACCCCTCTCTCGTTAGAGGACTTTCACATTACACTTAATTGGTTGAAGAATTAATCGGTAATGTAAAATGGGTAAACAAAATGACAAGTAAAACATGACTAAGATAAGCATATTTTGTTGCATTGCATGTGTTTGGATCAGATGTTAATCCAAACACAAGAAATATGGGACGTTTCATACTCATAGTGATGAGGCGTGTTATATTTCTTGGTCGCCGTCACCCTGATCATGCATGATAGGGTGATGGTCCTTTGAGTCTTATTTGTGCATTCACTAAGCTTGTACAAGCTTGGTTCTTTGGCCATCATGCATTGAGATGCTTGGTTGATGGCTTGAGAGCCAAGTGCCATACTCCTTTGAGCTTGAGAAATGATAAGGAGGGTGGCAGTACACACATTCCTTAAAAAATGCATTGCTTTGCTTCTGTTGCTCTCTGTTGCAGCAAAAACAAAATTTTGGAAAAGCAGGTGGCCGACCGGCCACTTGAGGTAGCTGACCGGCTAGTTAGAGTGGCCGACCGGCCAGCAATGAATTTTTGTGCAAAAGTGTTCGTGTTTTGAAGCAGTGGCAGTTTGGAAGTTGGTTCAATGTTCAGAGATCAAAGCAAGTGCAAACAGAGGCAGCCGATGGCAATGCAATGGATTTTCGGGAGAAAGCCAACCGAGCATGCATGTCTCCATCGCCCGCGAGGCCATTTAATTGCTTTACTAGCTAGTTGTAGCTGATTATTCAATTCAAGTGTTGTAATTACTTAATTAGCTTAGCATAGCTAGTTATTCAATTGTGTTGTAATAATTAGCTTAGAATAGTTAATTAGTTTTTGGTTTATAATTAGCTTAGCTTAGCTTAGCTTAGCTTGTTTATTCGGACCCTCTTTTGCCAAGGCGTAATGTTGTAATAAGTGTGTGTGTGTGTGTGTGTCTTTCAACCCCACGTCTTTCTCCCTTTTATTTAACCGCTTTCGATGGTTAGATTAGGGCATATTTCAATTAGCATGCCTTATGTTTGTATGTTTGCATCATTCATTTTGTCTTGCATGCACCGAGGCTCGGCGCATCATTCAAACTGCATCATAATTTCAAATACACTTCTTTGAATACGTGTTTCAAAGCATGTTATCAAAGTGTTGCAAATCATATGCTATATTAGTAGCCGAGCCTATTAATAGCATTATTGCATGTGTTGCATTAGTCATTTAACATAGTTAGGAATCATGCATTTTTCTAACTTTGTTTTCTTTCCTAGTTTGGAGTACTAGGTGAGCTTTTACGCTTTAGCATACTTGCATGAGTGTGAGTGTTGCCATGTTTTGCATGCTTGCCATGAGGCTATTTTCTTATATGCTTAACTGCATGAATGCCTGTGGATGAAGGCTTTGTTGCTTGAATTGGGACAATTCAATGAATGTATGTTTTAAGCCCACTTTGCAAAGTGGCAAATCATGTTTTAAGCTCATCATGTTTGATGGCAAATCCGCGCTTTAGCCCACTTGAGGATGGCATTTTCAAACCATTTTCGAAAACAAAATATGAGTTGAATTCGTTCCAAATCTTGCGACTTAGTCTATACTTGTATGCGTGCGCGCCACATAGTAAGGTTAGATTAATAACCAGAATAAGAACACATGTGTTTATAAAAACAACATATCATGTTTTGTAGAGGTCGATCTTTGATCGGGTGCGCGGGGGCGCTCATTTCAGGACCTTCCCCTCTCGTACCCAAGTTCCCGAGCCGAGGCAACTCTGGTGATGACGGACACGTGGCCTTTGGCACGAGTCAGGGTTTCCTAAATTTTCCAAAACAAAATATTTAGGTGGCGACTTTGTAATTTGGCAAAGCAATCCAGTTTTGGCATTATTTGATTCAAAAATCGATTTTCCAAAATGATTTGCCGGATTGGACTCTTTGGTGTTTATCAGTCTCACATTGCACTTTGTGAGATTAGATTCAAAACCGTGACAAGAGTCCGAACTGTACAACTGTGCTTGTAGATTTTCTACTTAAAGCATCTGCAATAACATTCGCCTTTCCCGGGTGGTAGTGTAATTCAAAATCGTAGTCCTCTATGTATTCCATCAATCTTCTCTGACGTAAATTCAAATCTTTCTAAGAAAACAGGTATTTGAGACTCTTATGATCAGAAATGACATCAAATTTCTATCCGTATAGGTAATGTCTCCAAATTTTTAAAGCAAAAATGACAGCAGCTAATTCAAGATCGTGAGTAGGGTAGTTTCTCTCATGAGTTTTCAGTTGGCGAGAACCATAGGCTACAACCTTGCCCTCTTGCATCAAGATGCACCCTAACCTTTCTCTAGAAGCATCACAATAGACTGTGTACCCTCTTCCTCTCTTGGGAATAATCAGAATAGGCACGGTAGTTAATCTAGCCTTTAATTCTAGAAAAGATTTCTCACAGGCATCGTTCCATATAAATTTCACCCCCTTCCTCGTTAGTTTGATTAAAGGTGTCGCTAATGTGGAAAAATCTTTCACAAAACGTCTATAATACCTAGCAAGCCCCAAAAAACTACGAATCTCAAACACATTTCTAGGTCGTTCCCATTTCTGTACGGCTTCAATTTTTGATGAATCTACTGTCACTCCCTCTTCCGAGACCACGTGACCCAAAAATTTCACCTTTGAGAGCCAAAATTTACACTTCTCATATTTGGCATAAAGTTGGTGTTCTCTAAGAAGTTGTAAGACAATGTGGAGATGTTTTTCGTGCTCATCTTCAGAGGGCGAGTAAATAAGTATGTCATCTAAAAAAACTGCCACGAACTTATCAAGGAAATCTCAAAAAATCCAATTCATCAAGTCCATGAAAACTGCAGGAGCATTGGTTAAGCCAAATGGCATTACTAGAAATTCATAGTGACCATATCGGGTATGAAAGGCTATCTTAGGAATGTCCTCCTTCTTCTCTCATAACTGATGACAGCCTTGATCTTAAGTTAATCTTCGAAAAATATTGAGAACCTTTGAGTTGATCAAACAGGTCTATCTTCGAAAAACAATGAGAACCTTTGAGTTGGTTAATGCTAAAAAAACTAGGAACTACTTGAGAACTTCTTGAAGTGCCCCTGGCATCGAACACTACTTTCTCTCAAGTAGACACCCTAGACGTAGCCTTTCTACAAGATTGTGTACTATCATTTCTTTTCTTTTCTAAAGCAATGAACCTCTTAGAAAGGATAGCTTTATAATTATTGAGTTGTTTTGTAGAAGTCGTCTTCTCACTTATTTTAGATCTCTGAATCAAAAAAAAAAAAAAAAGATCTAAAGACATCTATTTCCTTTTCTACCAAGTTCATCTTACTTTTCTTAAGCTTGAGACACTCTTTATACATTTCAGCATAACTGTGTTGAATCGACTCTACTTCCTCCCCATTAGAGGCATTTAGCTTCTTAGAAACACTACCATTGAAGCTAGACACATGCACCACTACCTAAGTCTAGAGCTTTCTCATGTTGAGAAGTCTATCTTCTCTCTTAAATAACCATGTAGTATAGTTCTTATAGTCTTTGCCTAAGTCTAAGCTCTCCTCGGAGGCATTGACAACTTATGTGATTGTTAGTCCCTTGGCTTTGGACATTTACCTGTTGGGGCACTGGATAGAGTTTTGAAATATGTCCAAAAACATGATATTTGTGATACCTACCTTTTGGATTTCCTATCTTTCCCCGATTGAGACTTCTTATCACTTTTATTTTGATTAGATTTGTAGTTGATGACAATCAGTATTTGGTAGGCCTATGGTGGTCATTGGATTCACGGGTCATCTGCGCTGGATAGTTAGGTTTCGGGTCTTTTGGTGGTAACCTGCAAACAAAACCCTTAAGAACTCATCGATAGGTTCCCTTCTCAGGGGATCTCTGACAAATAAATTAGTTCTCTTGAAGATAGAGAGCAATGGAGGAATGTAAAAGATGAGAATGAGATAAGATACTTGGAATGCATATTGTAGTTGTATGTATATTCTTATCTACCAAGGGGGACCACACGGCGCTCCTTTCTTGGGATGTGCAAGATAGTACGCCTGCAGGTTCATGTGGTAGGGGAGACAAGCAAATGACACAATGCGTCATCTGTGTGACTGCGTTGTGCCCATTAGGGAAGGGCGCCAGAGGTTAGTTGCATGCTTGTGGTCGTCCGACTTGGACACATGGTCTGGCTTGCTGACCGAAGGGGCCTTGGTAGACTCAAGTTGGGCCTTAGCCCAACGGCGTTGACTGGATCGACCCGTATGGGCCGATACTCATCAATAGTGATTGTTTGTTCGTAGGTTTTGAAGACGTATTGCTCTTTTTAAACTTAGGCTATGTTTGGATGAAAGGGTCAAAAAGAAGGAATAAGGATCTTATAACCAGTAATAAAATTACTTGTCAATGTTATTCAAGCATTTGATTTAGTTGGGAATTATCTATTGACAAATGTGGCAAATTATAAAATTTTAATTGTTGTGAGGCAATCTACTTTTTACTCTTAAATGGTTTTCATTCCTCTAAAAATGTGAGATTCAAGCTGATTTGGATACAATAACAATGGGCGACCCAAATTATATGTCCAACTCATTCGATGATTGATCAATAATTTTTCTTAAATATGTAATTTTATAATATTTTTATTTGATTATTGAGATGGAGTGTGATACAAATAATTGATAGGATAGTAAGTGTGAATCTAATCGGAATGTACTTGATCTATAGTGATATAATTTTTTTACTATCAATAATCTATTTGATAATATAAATTTGTAATATATTTCATTTTTAAATAAAAGTTATAAAAGTTGTTATTTAAACAGAAAATTGGTGATAAATTTAAGAAAAGTATTAGGCTTTAAGAGTAAAGTATTAGGCTTTAAGAAAAGTATTAGGCATCAAATTTGTAATAATATATTTTTCGGTACTCTTTTTGTAAGTCAATCAGCCGTGCATCGCGTCCCTGTTTCTTACCCATCTCTCTCTCTCTCTCTCTCTCATGCGTCCAATAATGTAGATTTTCCCCCATTTAATCGTCTTATGCATAATAAGTTCTAATTCCAATTTAGATTCAGATCAAGAGCTCCTGTTACTGGTATTGGAGCACTGAGGAGTTATAAAGAGTAACAATGTTTGGGTCAAGTAACCGTAAGTATCAGTTTGGTGTTTGTTTCCCTTCCCACTCATATTCTTGTTTGTTACTGTGGTATATATAGGAAGTTTTTTCATAAGTGAATTTAACGAATTATTGGGTAAGATTTATTTCTATGTGAATGTTGATATGGTTTTTACTGAAGCTTTGGGATTCCACACTATATTCATTCTTCTTTGTCCATTCTTCTGAGGCTTTTCCAAACTAAGCGTACCTACCAAGTTATTTCCCAAATTAAGCCTAGTTTGGTCAAAATTCTCAGAATAACAAAACACGCTTTCAGTATGTTTCTGGCCCATGTCTTCCCGTCTGTACAATTATTCTTTGCATATTTTATTTATTTTTCTAAGAAAGGAGAATTTCAAGTTTTTTATTTCTATGTGTGTGTGTCTTTTTTTTCAAATACAAGACTGATTCCCGTATTTCCATGCTTTTCTAGTATGATTGTATTTGTTTGATTGCGCGGGGGAGTTCTATATTAGTAGTATATCTTTTCACCCTGAGTTGTGTTCATGGGCAACTTCTAGTACTTGAGGAAATTGAGTTTGCAGTTGTTCGACGATTCCCTTTGGGTTGCTTTGTGCTGTTAATTCCTGAATCCATCCATAGAACTTGAAAATTTAGTTTTGAGAGATCAGAGGAGAATTATGTTTGTTCCTAGAGAAGGGTGAATGGACCAAACTTAAACAAACACAACCAATTAAAATTTAAATTGCAACTAAAAAGTAAACTACACAAATCTCAATCACACAATGGACAGCTTTATGTGGAAACCATTGAATAATACTATCTCAATGGTAAAACCACACAAACAGTACCAGTTGAACAATTCTCTAAAGCAATAGCTATTACAAGAATTAAATTGATGATTTATGATGCTGATCGAAAAATTGATGACTTACTACCCTACCCAACCCTACCCAACCTAACCCAACCCAGTATGCACTTGGCACATAATCTTTTATTAGGAATTTTGTTCGATCTTTGTATGGCAGGTGGCTCCTGATGTTTCTCGACTTTGGATCACACTTCATGGAAAACTTTGATCTCCAAAAAGTGGCTTCGAACAATGAAGCATGGACACGGGACACGACACAGATACGATACGGACACGCAGACATGCAAATTTTTAAAAAATGGGAGACATGACATGCTGGGGACACGTTTAATATATATAATTTTATTTATTTATTATATGTCAAATTGAAAAAAAATAAAAAATAGAAAAAATAAAGAGGGAAAAAGAGGGTCTCAGTATAAATTAAAAAAAAATAGGGTTTTTGTTATAAAAAAAACATTTTCAAAGAATAAGAAATAAATAAATAAAATGCAAGAGAGAGAGACGAAAAAAAGAGGGAGACGATCAGTTAGAGAGAGAGAGAGAGAGGATCTACAAGAGAGACGAAAAATAGAGAGGGAAAAGCAGATGGGGAGATGACGAAAACATAGAGAGAGAGAGAGAGACAGAGAGAGACGAACTGCGATAGAGAGAGATGACGTTCGAAGAAAAAAAACGAAGCAAAGAAGAAGAATGAAAAAGGACATACCTTGATCTAGGGCTTCGAGCTTCAACATGTTCAAGTTCTTCTTCACCTTCTTTCTCTTCTCTTTCTCTTTGTCGACCAACAAGCTAGGGTTTTGTTCAGAATCGTGTCCGGAACGTGTCCAAGCGTGTCCCGAAGGTGTCCGACTGCAAACAATTCAAAAAAAAAAGGGGGACACATCTCATGGAGTGTTGGACAAGTGTCCACCACATGTCTGACGCATGTCTGTGTCCGACACGTGTCGGACACCCATACGCTGCCTTTGGAGAGGTGTCTGTGCTTTATAGGTTTTGAACACTGTTGGCCAAAATATATGCAAGATAAAGATGCTAGTTCAAGTGAGCGTGATTTTTCAATTACAAAATGAAGCGTGATGATTGAAATCGTGAACCTTTTAGATTCACCTTAAACTCCCAAAGCCTAGCAGTTTTAGTATCTTCAAATAGATAACAAACTAGTAGTCCATAGTCCATATTGTTAGTTGAATGACCCAAGATTACTCTTGGAATAAATTTCATGAGGCTCTTATATCCCTAAGAATGTAGCACTTAGTCCTAAAGATTTAAAAATACTTGACATTTGGGTTTCTTGCCATGCTACAGTCCATGTTGGCCTATTAGAGGTTCCGTGTAAGGTACACCCCCTATATGAGGTATAACAAGCAATGTTAATTGCTTCAACCCACAAATTCCTAGGTATATTCTTGGCATTAAGCATGACATAGATCGTCTCTCCTAGATAACTTATTGTTCCCCTCTACAACACCATTTTGTGTGGTATGTGGTGTGGAAAACTCGTGGTTGATCCCTCTTTCTATATACTAAGTGAGGTCAAAATTCTTGAATTCTTTCTAGGGATGTAAAATGGCATGAAGAATTTTTGCTTGTAGGGTGTTTGTTTGGTGGGATAGAGCCATGGGATTGGACTCCATGTCCAATAGAATAATTAGTCCAACGTTTGGTTAGAAAGTAGAAGTAAGACTAATAGTCCCTCATATGTGGAATAACTCAATCCCATGAGGGGTTGTGGGATAGAAATGGCCGGATTGAGTCGACCTCCGGATTAGCTAGTTAAATAACAAAATTGACCTTAAAGTATATAACATTTCTTTCTTTCATTTTTTTTAAACATGTCGGATTTTTTTTTAAACATGTATACATTAATCTCGTGATATATAATTGTCTTCTCTCTTTTTTTTTTTTTCTTTTTTTTCTTTTTTAATTTTTAATTTTCTTTATTGTCTTTTTTGTATTAGCAAAAAAATAAAAGGGAATATACTTCCAATTTAAATATATATAACATCTATTTTCTTTATTTTCTTGAACCTTTTTTTTTTAAAATTATAAATATGTTGGATTTTTTTAAACATGTGTAAATTAATCTCATGATATATAAGTCTTCTCTTATTTTTGTTTTCTTTTTTGTATTAGCAAAATCATAAATGCAAATATTCATATTTAAATAAAATTGTTGGTCTTAGTACAATAAAATAAAATAAAATATACTTCAAATGTAGCGTTGCCATTGAATTCTAAAGGACATGATGGTCTTTTAAGAAGTTATCCTTCATAATTTCCTAATCAAACATAAGATTCATTAAAATAGCCATTTCCAATCATGTAATCCTATGACAAAACAAACATGGGATACACACCATTTCTATCTAAATAGTCGAGGGACTATTTATCCCAGAACTAACAATCCGTTGCATTGCAATCTCTTTTATCCGGTTCGTCCAAACAAATATGGCCTGAGGCCCTTGCCCAGCCAATGGTCCTCGGGCTTAGCTCAATCTCAAGCTCAATCTTAGGTAGGGCTTTTGTCGAGCTCTCAAGGTTGTTAATTTTTTCTTGAAATGGGCCCTCCTAGTTAGAAGTAGTTTAGGCATGGAGCCCATAGGCCTCTGGCCAAATTTATATGTCTACTATTTGCCATGATCACTCCCAGCCCTAGAGATAGAAAGGGCAACCTTTCTCATTTTGAACTCTCTGAAAAATGTTCTTAAAGCAAGCGTATCTAAGGAATCCTACCACAATTAGGATATAGCACTTCCACGGGTTAGACTTCTAAGATTCATATAAATCAGCTCTAAAGGTCAGATGGTTGTAAAATTCTTGTTTTTTTGTGTCAATTCCTAAGTTGTTTTTCCTTTTGACATGGACTACACACAAGGCCATTGTTATTACCTAGTTTTGGGACACCTTTCGTTAATTCTTACCTCTTATTTTCACTAGGTCATTAAAGTTCACATGTCCTAACCTTTGATGCCACAATTCTATCTTATCTAACTTTAACTCTATTGCATAGAACAAAAATACTAGGCACGATGTAATGAACGGTTGTGAGGTACACATTCCATCACACTTTTACCATAAGTTCAAAAAGTATGATATTTTTTTTTTTTGTGTAAAATGAACATGGTGATTGTTCTCCCAAATTTGGCTAATACTTAAAAGATTAAATTTCAAACACTAAACATATAATACATTCTCTAGTCTAGGAAGGCTACATGATTTGAAATGGCCTTGTACCGAATCACTAATCAAATTGAATTGTGAATTGTAAAGATTCTGCCACTTTTTCTTACTTAAAAAAATATATCTACACACTAGATGTTAAATATATCTTATAAAAATGAATATTTAGACTTAAATTAATGAAAATGTCCTTGGGTGGTGCCAATGCCACAAATTGAAAAGCAAGTTCCACACATATTTTATTGCATTGACACAATTTTTCTTATAGTATTGTACTCCATGTGACCACACTCTTTTTCTTTCTCTGTGATTTTGTTTTCACTTTCATTTTCACTCTTCACATACCCATCTCTCTCTCTCTCTCTCTCTCTCTCTCTCTCTCTCCTGTTCACACCACCATCCACCATGCTGATAGCCCATATTAACGTCGTCGACCACCCACCAACTTGCTTTTGTTTTTGCACCAAAAATAAAGATTGGGTTTGTTTGAATGTTCATAAACATCAAATGACAATAGGTTGTGGGTGGGGGACGATCACAATGAAGAAAATCCATTTGCATTATCAACAGTATTATCACTGTCAATTCAATTTTAATCTCCATCCATTGACCACAATAAAACAATATGCCTCTTGCCAGCCTTTTTGCTATGTGGTTTCTATAGAGGACAGAATGAGGAAAAGGCTTGATTGTGGAAGAAAATACAGAAAATTTGAGGGGAAAAGAGAGGTGAGAATATTTTGGTGGAAGAAAGAGAGGTGTGCAAGTTTTGGTGGAAAATCAATTTGGCTTGTAGTAAGAGAAATTAGTTTAGAAAGAAAAGCGTGAGTCAACATAATTTTGAAGTAAAAGAAGAAAGAAATAGAAGAGAATATGCGAGTAAGAGTTGGGGTTGCCAAAGATGATGAACATGTTAAGTTGATCAGAGAAGGTGTTCTTGTTCTCTTTTTGCACCTATTTTAGAGAGAAAAAAATGAAATAGATATGAATATGGAGGGAACCCATCCTTGCCCAGACGGAAGAACTCATTGGAGTTGAGTACGGTGGGTTGGTAGGTGGTTGATTTTCCATTAGTGAGCAATAGTAAAGGAGAGAGAAGGTGGGCGATATATCTCTAGGTCGTAGAGAGAGAATGATAATGTAGGTGGCTAGTCATTCAAATTAATTGAAGGGTATCTTTGTCAATGACCTCAAATTTGCATGAAGTTGTGGCATTATCATTGCCCAATGTCCTTTTGAAGGACGATCATGTGGTCTAATAAGTAAGAAGTTAACATGGGTTCCCATGAAATATCACCATCATAATTTTTTTTTTTTTTTTCCTTTTGTAGATATTTTTTTTATTAAGCATTCTTAATAAAGAAAGTAGACAAAGACAAATTCTCAATTTTCAAGTAACAATAACTTAACAATGATGTTGATATTTGGACAATAAGCATACTTACATTTCCAAGTAACAATGACCTAATAATAAGAAAGAATTAATTGCAATTCTTTATTTTAAAACCTAAGGTTTAACTGACCTATCTCATTTAATATTGAATTATATTTATTTCAATAAAATAGCAATAGATAATTCATGGTGCAAATTACTTTAACCTTAAACATATTTAGAAAATATATTATGATTTTTTTGAAGGAAAAAAATCAAAAGAAAAGATTAAAAACATGTTGGGCTAACTAAATTTGATTGGATCCTATTAAAAACTCTCTATTATCAAAATAACAAAAATCATGTATATATATTAGTTATTTTCATACTGAACGCTATTATTATGTCATTTTCACTAAGAAGAGAAACAAATAATCGAAAAAAGTGAATTGATTGTGAATCATGCGGTTGACCATAAATTGTTCGAATAGGAAATTGTTAGAATATGAAATATTAGAATAGGAAATAATTGGTTGTATTCTTATTCTTTCCTTTTTTGATTACTCATACTATACCCCTTAATTGCTCAATTATCAATATAAAAGGGGATGAAGTCTAACTCATTCCCTAACTCTTTCTCTTCTCTAAAATTACATGGTATCAGAGCCTAAACCCTAGCCCATACCTTATTTTTGTCTGCAGGCAGCTCTATCTTCCCCAGGAGCCCAGTCGGCCACGGTAGCCTCTCACCCAGACCATCGTCTGTCATCCCGTAGTCCATCCAGGCCATCGTAAGTCTCCTAGGGGGTCTATCGGCACTCTAGGGCCTGTCAATAGCCCCTCTAGCTTCCTTGGCTTCTGTCGGCATCTCTTAGGCTGCCGTCAACTCTCTCTCGACTGTCGACTCTCTCTCGCAGTGTCGTCTCTCTTGCAGTGTCGTCGACTCTCAGTGTTCTACTCTCTCTCTCTCTCTCTCTCTCACAAAGTTATAATGGTTGGTTAGTAAAAAAAAAAATTCTTTTGCTGATATCTTTGTGGTCATAGTGTTTGCTATTCCTCTACCATCTTCCGAGTTTGTGATTGGCACTAGGTTTGAGGGTTACTTAGTAGCATATTCATGGCAGATTTCACCAGTGAGTCTACAATCTCTCAGTCACCTAAGAGCGAGAGTTCCCTTATCCCTTCTACTATGACTGATAATCTCAACCCTAGCCTTAAAATCATCACTTCTCTATTGAATGGTCAGAACTATCTAGCGTACTCGCAGAGTCTGACTATTTTCTTGAAGAACAAAAGGAAGATGGGGTATGTTGATGGCAGAATCTAGGCACCCCTCACCACAGACCCGAGTTATGATCAGTGGGAGATCACCAACTCCTTTATTATGGGTTGGTTGATACATTCTATGGTCCTAGAGATTGGAGAGGGCTATCTCTCTATGGACACTGCACAGGATATTTGGGAGGCCGTGACTACCACTTACTCCCGGAAGGGGAACTTCTCACAGGCTTTCGAGTTATGTCGCTCCATTGAAAGGTCGGTACAAGGTGAGATGACGATCCTCTAATATTTTACCTTCCTCTAATATTTTACCTTCCTTAGCAATGGGTGGAAGCGACTTGATTACCTTAAGGATTACAAGCCTGCCTATCCCACTGATTCTGCTAGTTACCGGACATTTGTGGTACAAGAGAGGGTCTTCAAGTTCTTGGAAGGCCTTAATGTAAAGTATGATCCGTTTTGAAGTAGAGTACTTGGCATGGATGTGCTTCATTCTCTCCAAGAAACCTTTGCTTTTGTGCAGAATGAGGAGAGTCGCCGCTCTGCGATGCTTCCTTCTACTACTCCTGATCGCTCGGCCTTGATTTCTACACCCCTTCGCAATGGAGACCGTGTGACTCGTGGTTCTCGTTCTCCTCTAAGAAGGATAATCTTTTCTGTGACTACTGCCGTCGACCTCGCCACACACGAGACACCTGTTGGAAGCTACATGGGACTCCTTCTGGTGGCCGAGGAGACCGTCCTGGTACTTGAGGGGGTAGGTCTAGTCAGTCTAGAGGCCGAGGGGCCAATGCTCGGGTACATCATTCAGACATTGTTGAGCCACCTTCTTTTTCTCCAGTTGTCTCCCTTGCTGCTGATGTTTCGGGGTTATCTGCCTCGGATTTTGAGGTTGCTCTTCGCCACTTGCTGGACCATCGAGCCTCCACTTTTGCTACAGGTGCACCCTCTTCTTCTTTTGCCCATTTAGATAACTTGGCTTTCTCTCCGTATGCATTGCTCTCTCATACGACTGTACCATGGATTATTGATTCTAGTGCTTCTGACCATATGTCTGGCTCCTCTAATTTATTTTCAGAGTATAACCCCTTATCAGGTCAAGAAAAAGTGCGTATTGCTGATGGTACTATGTCCTCGGTGTCTGGGAAAGGTTTAATTGATGCTACCTCTTCCCTCCCTTTGTTCTCTGTCCTCCATGTTCCAAATTTTGGTGTTAATCTTTTATCTTTGAGTCGTATTACCCATGACTTGTAGCGTGACGTTTTTTCCTAATCATTGTCTTTTTCAGGACCTTATTACAAGGAAGAAGATTGGCAGTGGTAGCCTTGGTGTGAAGAGATTCCTGTTTCTGTTAAACAGATAGCGGATGATGAGCCAGTGGTTGTTGAGGAAAAGGAAACAGGCAAAGTTTACATTAGGGATAAGGATAAACAGCAAGTCACCTGGATGCAAGAGACTACTTCTCTTCCTTTATTGCCAACTTCTTCTCCGGATGAGTGTCTAAAGTCACCCACCTCTACTGAGAGTCCAGGTAATTCTGATTCTAGTACTTATATTCCTGTTTTTTTCAGATCTTGATGTTCCCATTACTAATAGGAAGAGGGTTAGGTCATGTACTCAGCATCCTATTAATAATCATGTCTCTTATTCTCATCTGTCTTCCTCATATAGAGCTTTTATGTCTAAAGTATCTTCTATGAGTCTACCTACCAATTTTCAGGATGCTCTTTCTATTCTTGAATGGAAACATGCCATAATGGCAGAGATGAGAGCTCTCAGCAAGAGTGGGACTTGCGAGTTAGTGGAGTTACCTAGCGGCAAAAATCCAGTTGGGTGTAAGTGGGTGTACATGGTAAAACATAAAGCAGATGGTTCCATAGAACGAAACAAAGCAAGACTGATTGCTAAGGGCTTCATTCAGACTTATGGGGTGGATTACCAAGAGACATTTGCACCAGTTGCTAAGATGAATTCTGTGAGAATTTAACTCTTTTGCTTCAAATTTGGATTGGCTCCTTCATCAATTTGATGTGAAGAATGCCTTTCTTCATGGAGACCTAGCAAAAGAAGTCTATATGGATATTCCTCCTAGTTTTGCAGATGCTAAATCCAACGGTAAAGTATGCAGGCTCTGAAAGTCACTTTATGGGCTAAAGCAGTCTCCTAGGGCTTGGTTTGAAAGGTTTACTCAAGCTATGCTGAAATATGGGGTTCAAGCAAAGTCAAGTTGATCACACCTTGTTTGTGAAACACTCCTCACATGGTAAGACCACAGCTCTTATTGTCTATGTTGATGATATTGTTCTGACAGGAGATGATGTTGAGGAGATTCCTCGTTTGAAAAAATACTTAGCCAAAGAGTTTGAAATCAAAGACTTGAGCAATTTGAAGTACTTTTTGGGCATTGAAGTAGCTCGGTCCAAGGATGGCATCTTCATATGCCAGAGGAAGTATGTACTTGACTTGCTAAAGGAAACTGGAATGCTTGGAGGTAGACTATGTGATATACCTCTAGAACCAGGCCAGAAACTGAGTGAGGATCAAGAGGGAGATCCAGTGGACAGGGGGAGATACCAAAGACTAGTGGGCAAGCTCATATACTTATCCCACTCACGTCCAGACATTGCCATTGCCATTGCCATTGCCATTGCCATTGCCATTGCCGTGAGCATAGTGAGCCAGTTTATGCATGCTCCTAGAACTTCCCACTTGGAGGCTGTTATGAGAATCCTAAGATACCTGAAGTCTTCTCCTGAAAAGGGTCTCTATTTCTCAAAACATGGCCATCTCAGTGTGGAGGCATTTACTAATGCAGATTGGGCTGGATCAGTCACTGACTAACGATCGACTTTCGAATACCGCACATTTGTGGGTGGCAACCTAGTCACATGGCGAAGTAAGAAACACAATATGCTGGCTAGATCTAGTGTTGAGACAGAATTCAGGACTATGGCTCAGGGTGTATGTGAGTTACTATGGATTAAACTATTGTTGGGAGACTTGGGAATCCATCAGACCGACTCCATACGACTATACTGTGACAACAAGGCCGCAATCAACATAGCTCATAATCCAGTTCAGCATGATAGAACTAAGCATGTGGAGATTGATAGGCACTTCATCAAGGAAAAACTCACTAGTGGCACCATATGTATTCCATTTGTGAAGATTGGGGACCAACTAGTTGATGTTCTCACCAAGGCACTAGGGAGCAAATCCTTTCATGGCATTCTCAACAAGCTAGGCATGAGAGATATCTTCGCACCAGCTTGAAGGGGAGTGTTAGAATAGGAAATAATTGGTTGTATTCTTATTCATTCCTTTTTTGATTACTCAGACTATGCCTGTAATTGCTCAATTATCAATTTAAAAGGGGATGAAGTCTAACTCATTCCCTAACTCTTTCTCTTCTCTAAAATTACATAAATCACTTCCAAAATAGATTCATCCATAGATTTGTATTGATTTTGCATAAATTGTGAATTGAATCGTGAATTGTAAGAGTATGGTAATATCGTAAGTGCAATGTGGACTATATAACAAGGTAGTGTATCCTTTCTAGGCCATCCTTATTTTACTATACCCTTTAGGATTTGACACATTGTTAGTGGTTGACATCTTCCTATTCATTTGGGTTTACTTTCTCTTATTTTGAGGCATCCTATTGGGCTTTTCATTCACAATTTTGTCTTTACCCTTTCAAAAATTTGTTGAAGTGGGTGAAACCTGCCAATTCATAGAAAAGGAAAGCAACCTATTAATTTCATGGCTAAGATTTCTAGATTGATTTGCTGGGGTATGAAGTTGGTTAATGCTGAAAAAAATAAGAACTACTTGAGAACTTCTTGAAGTACCCCTGGCATCGAACATGACTTTCTCTAAGGCAGACACCCTAGCCGTAGCCTTTCTACAAGATTGTGTACCACTGTTTTAGAAGGCTCCAGGAGCACCGAGGCGATAAGGTCACCTATAGCCTAAGCTTGAGGCGCGATGCGAGGCGCACGTAGTAAAAGCAAAGCAAAATTATAAAATAGGCAAACTTTTTAACATAACAAATATACGTAGTATATTAAAAATATAATATCCAACAAAAGGTATAAAGTATCACATTCACATCCACCAAAAACCTTATGTACTAAGATCATCCACGTAAAATTAATAAACACATATCATTAAAATTAATAAAAAAATTGTTCTTATAAACTAATCAGCGAAATATATATATATACATATTAAGTAAATAAGACAGAAAAGCCACAAAAAAAAAATGAAGAAGAAAAATAAAAAATAAAATAGAAGAGAGAGGGGGAGAGGGGGGTTAGAATAAGCCAGCATAAAAGAAAAGAAAAAAAGAAAGAAAGAAAGAAAAGTCAGAGAGGATAGGACAGAACAAAAGAAAGAGAGAGAGTGACTGAGAGACAGAGGAAAGAAGAAGAAGATGGAAGAAGAAGAATAGAATCGAGCATTGACCAGCAACCAGCAAGCAGAGAGCAACAAGCAAGCCGAGACTAGCGAAAGCAACGAGCAGCAACCAGAGGAAGAAATGTGAAGCGCATAAGGCGCTCGCCTGCTCGCCTCAACATAAAGTGCTCGCCTCATCGCCTTGACTACGCCTCCTCTATGTCACCTCGCCTCGCCACGCCATGCATGAGGCGCAGAGCTGCGCCTTGCCTTGCCTTGCCTCGCCTCGCCTCGCCTCGAGCTTAGGCACGCGATTCGGCACGCTTTTCAAAACACTATTGTGTACTATCATATCTTTTCTTTTCTAAGGCAATGAACCTCTTAGAAAGGATAGCTTTATAATTATTGAGTGGTTTTGTAGAAGTCATCTTCTCACTTATTTTAGATATTTGAATCCAAAAAAAAAAAAAAAAGATATGAAGACATCTCTCTCCTTTTCTACCAGGTTCATCTTACTTTTCTTAAGCTTGAGACACTCTTTATACATTTCAACATAAGTGTGCTGAATTCACTCCACTTCCTCCCTATTAGAGACATCTGGCTCCTTAGGAACACTACCATTGGAGCTAGACACATGCACCACTACCTAAGTCTAGAGCTTTCTCATGTTGAGAAGTCTATCCTCTCTCTCGAATAACCATGTAGTATAGTTCTTATAGTCTTCGCCTAAGTCTAAGCTCTTCTTAGAGGCATTGGCAACCTATGTGATTGTTAGTCCCTTGGCTTTGGACATTTACTTGTTAGGGCACTAGATAGAATTCGGAAATAGGTCCAAAAACATGGGGTGTGTTTGGTTTGGTTTTGGGAGAAAAATTTTTTAAAAAAAATCTTAGGGAAAAAGTTTATAAATTTTTTTGATTTGTTTGGTTGTATATTTTGGAAATAGTTTTGGAGTATAGGAGTTTGGGATGATTTGATATTTTGTTGTAGTTAAGTAGATGTGTGTGAGAGAAAAAGTGATTAATTGATAAGTAGGTGATAGAGTGATTTTGGAAATATTTTTCAAAAAATTTCCAACCAAACAAAATTTTGGAATTTTTTTTCAAAAGTTGTGTTTTGAGAGTTAAACCAAACAAGGCCATGATATTTGTGATACTTACCTTTTGGATTTCCTATCTTTCCCCGATTGAGACTTCTTATCACTTTTATTCTGATTAGATTTGTAGTTGATGACGATCAGTATTTGGTGGGCCTATGGTGGTCATTGGATTCATAGGTCATCTGCGCTGGATAGTTAGGCTTCGGGTCTTTTGGTGGTAACCTGCAAACAAAACCCTTAAGAACTCATCGGTAGGTGCCCTTCTCAGGGGATCTCTAACAAATAAATTAGTTCTCTTGAAGATAGAGAGCAATGGAGGAATGCAGAAGATGAGAATGAGATAAGATACTTGGAATGCGTATTGTTGTTATATGTATATTCTTATCTGCCAAGGGGTACCACATGGCGCTCCTTTCTTGGGATGTGCATGATAGTACACCTGTAGGTTCAAGTGGCAGGGGGAGACAAGCAAATGACACAATGCATCCTCTGTGTGACTGCATTGTGCCCATTATGGAAGGGCGCCAGAGGTTAGTTGCAAGCTTGTGGTCGTCCGACTTGGACACATGGTCTGGTTTGCTGACCAAAGAGGCCTTGGTAGACTCGAGTTGGGCCTTGGCTTAGTGGCATCGACTGGATCGGTTCGTATGGGCCTATACTTATCAATAGTGATTTTTTTTCGTAGGTTTTGAGGACGTATTGTGAGTATGCGAATGTGGCCCATAGGATTAAGGCGGGATGGTATAAGGGGAGAAGTGCGTCTGGGGTACTGTGCGATAAACGAATATCCACTAGACTATGAGGTAAGTTCTATAGAACGGCTATTAGACCAGTAATGTTGTATGGGATGGAATGTTGGGCAACCAAGAAACAACATGTAGATAAGATAAGTATGGCTGAGATGAGGATGCTAAGGTGGATGTGTGGTAAGACTAGACAAGGCAGAATTAGGAATGAGTGTATTCGGGAATGGGTAGAAGTAGCACCGATAGAAGATAAGTTGAGAGAGAATCGATTGAGATGGTTTGGTCATATTCAACGGAGACTAATAGAGGCAGCAGTGAAGAGATGTGATGCTGTAACGGTAGATCGAAGTGTTAGGGGACGGGGTAGGCCTAGATTAACGTTAACTAGCGGTGTAAATAGAGATATATGGATCTACTTAATTTGACTAACGAAATGGCCTTTGATAAGACCGCGTGGAGAAGAAGGATTTATGTAGCCGACCCCATTTGATGGGACTCAAGGCTAGGCTGGGCTTGGCTTGGCTTGGTTTGGTTTGGATAGGTTTTGAGGACATATTGCTCTTTTTAAACTTAGGCTATTTTTGGATGGAAAGGTCAAAAAGAAGGAATGAGAATCTTATTACCAGTAATAAAATTACTTGTCATTGTTATTCAAGCATTTGATTTAGTTAGGAATTATCTATTGACAAACGTGGCAAATTATAAAATTTTAAATGTTGTGAGGCAATCTACTTTTTACTCTTAAATGGTTTTCATTCCTCTGAAAATGTGAGATTACAGTGTAGGGATTATACTTCTGCTGAATTTGGGAAAGTGATTCCAGTTTGAGTATGTAATCATGGATCACTTTTCGATTCCAATTAATTCCAAATAGTGGAATCACAAGGGCCCTAAATCATATTCTCATTCCCCCTCAAGATTCATACCATCCAAATTGAACCTTAAGGAATTTCTTACATTTTTTAGCAAACATAGTAAGGTCTTCCTCACTTATTTCTACATCATGATACTCTACTATGTCCTATAGTGGCTTTTTAAGTGCAATACTCTTTGTTTTATTAGGGAAACGCAGGGCTTGGAGACAACCTATGAGCTCTTCTATTACACCTGCTTTTGGTGCTTCTAGTGCACCATCCTTTAGTTTTGGTTCCAATCCAGCATTTAGCCAATCAACTTCTCCATTTGGTGAAGTTTTCTTTCTCTTCTCTCTTCTTCTTCTTCTTCATTTTGTTGTAATGTATACAGTGGATACATTTTGGACTTTCAATGTTTTTTCTTGAAGAGCTTTGCATGTTGTAATGTAAGGGATTTTAGTATCTTATGGCTCATGCTTTTTAATTTGCTCTGATTTTGCTGAAACTTTGTTTCGTCATGAACTTCATGCAGGAGCCCAGGCTACAACTCCAATATTTGGGAGCTCTGCTTTTGGGCAGCCTGCTTTTGGGGGTCAACGAGGGGGAAGTAGGGTGGCTGCTTATGCACCAACAGCTGAGTTAGATAGTGGCAGTGGTACAGAGACTGCTGGAAAGCTGGAGTCAATATCAGCCATACCAGTCTACAAAGACAAAAGCCATGAAGAACTGAGATGGGAAGACTATCAGTTGGGTGATAAAGGTATATTCTCTTTTCCAAAAACCCTTGGCATCTCTTATAAAAATAAATATTTAGACTTAAATCAATGAAAATGTCCTTGGGTGGTGCTAATGCCACAAATTGAAAAGCAAGTTCCACGAATTTTTTATTGCTTTGACATAATTTTCCTTATAGTACTATACTCCATGTGACCACACACTTTTTCTTTTGCTTTTTCTTTCTCTCTGATTTTGTTTCCACTTTCATTTTCACTCTTCACATACCCGTATCTCTCTCTCTCTCTCTGTCTCTCTCTCCCCCCTGTTCACACCACCATCCACCATGCTGATAGCCCATATTAACGTCGTCGACCACCCACCAGCATCCAAATTGCTTTTGTTTTTGCGCCAAAAATAAAGATTGGGTTTGTTTGAATATTCATAAACATCAAATGACAATAGGTTGTGGGTGCGGGACGATCACAATGAAGAAAATCCATTTGCATCATCAACATTATTATCACTGACAATTCAATTTTAATCTCCATCCATTGACCACAATAAAACAATATGCCTCTTGCCAGCCTTTTTGCTATGTGGTTTCTATAGAGGACAAAATGAGGAAAAGGCTTGATTGTGGAAGAAAATACATAAAAATTGAGGGGGGAAGAGAGGTGAGAATATTTCGGTGGAAAAAGGAGAGGTGTGCAAGTGTTGGTGGAAAATCAATTTGGCTTCTTGTAAGAGAAATTAGTTCAGAAAGAAAAACATGAGTCAACATAATTTTGAAGTAAAAGAAGAAAGAAATAGAAGAGAATATGTGAGAGTTGGGGTTGCCAAAGATGATGAACATGTTAAGTTGATGAGAGAAGGTGTTCTTGTTCTCTTTTTGCACCCATTTTAGAGAGAGAAAATGAAATAGATATGAAGATGGAGAGAATCCATCCTTGCCTAGACGGAAGAACTCATTGGAGTTGAGTACGGTGGGTTGGTAGGTGGTTGATTTTCCATTAGTGAGCAATAGTAAAGGAGAGAGAATGTGGGCGATATATCTCTAGGTCGTAGAGAGAGAATGATAATATAGGTGGCTCAGTGTTATTAAAGGCGGGCCTAGGGGTGCTCCTAATGCCCAATTCCCATCCAGTCCCAAGGTTTGCGCCTTGTAGTGTTCTAGGCCAGGCCACGTCAATAAGGCACGCCTCGGCCTAAGTTCCATCCAAGCCCAAGGCTTGTGCCTTGTAGTGTTCCAAGCCAGGCGACTTCGATAAGGCATCCGACTGGTCAAGGCTTGTATCTTGAGGGCTTTTTTTTATTGTTGCTTTAATTGGTTTTGTTTAAAATTTGACCATTGATTAAATATGGTGAAGCTACAGAAGATCTCTACTCTTATTACAGATGCCAATACATTGGGCATTCAATCCAAAATCAATAATAGAAAAAAAATTAGCCCTAATTCCTAATCTCTAAAGGACACTAAATATTTAACATTTCATTTTGTTTATGTTGAACCCTAAATTATTTACTTATATTAAATTAAAGTGAATTGATTGTGAATCATGCGATTCACCATAAATCACTTCCAAAATAGATTCATCCATTGATTTGTATCGATTTTGCTTAAATTGTGAACTGAATCGTGAATCGTAAGATTCTAGTAATAGAGGTCGTAAGAGCAATGTGGACTACATAGCAAGGTAGTGTAGCCTTTCTAGGCCATCCTTATTTTACTATAGGCCCTTCAGGATTTGACACATTGTTAGTGGTTGACATCTTCCTATTCATTTGGGTTTACTTCCTCTTATTTTGAGGCATCCTATTGGGCTTTTGGTTCACAATATTGTCTTTACCCTTTCAAAAATTTGTTGAAGTGGGTGAAACCTGGCAATTCATAGAAAAGGAAAGCAACCTATTAATTTCATGGCTAAGATTTCTAGATTGATTTGCCAGGGTTTGAAGTTGGTTAATTCTGAAAAAAATAAGAACTACTTGAGAACTTCTTGAAGTGCCCCAGCCATCGAACACTACTCCCTAGACGTAGCCTTTCTGCAAGATTGTGTACTATCATTTCTTTTCTTTTCTAAAGCAATGAACCTCTTAGAAAGGATAGCTTTATAATTATTGAGTTGTTTTGTAGAAGTTGTCTTCTCACTTATTTTAGATCTTTGAATCAAAAAAAAAAAAGAAAAGAAAAGAAAAGAAACAGATCTAAAGACATCTCTTTCCCTTTTTACATAGTTCATCTTACTTTTCTTAAGCTTGAGACACTCTTTATACATTTCAGCATAAGCGTGCTGAATTGACTCTACTTCCTCCCCATTAGAGACATCTAGCTCCTTAGAAACACTACCATTGGAGCAAGACACCCGCACCACTACCTAAGTCTAGAGCTTTCTCATGTTGAGAAGTCTATCCTCTCTCTCAAATAACCATGTAGTATAGTTCTTACAGTCTTCGCCTAAGTCTAAGCTCTCCTTAGAGGCATTGGCAACCTATGTGATTGTTAGTCCCTTGGCTTTGGACATTTACCTGTTAGGGCACTGGATAGAATTTCGAAATATGTTCAAAAACATGATATCTGTGATACTTACCTTTTGGATTTCCTATCTTTCCCTGATTGAGACTTCTTATCACTTTTATTCTGATTAGATTTGTAGTTGCTGACAATCAGTATTTGGTAGGCCTATGGTGGTCATTGGATTCACGGGTCATCTGCGCTGGATAGTTAGGCTTCGGGTCTTTTGGTGGTATCCTACGAACAAAACCCTTCGAACTCATCGGTAGGTGCCCTTCTCGGGGGATCTCTGACAAATAAATTAGTTCTCTTGAAGATAGAGCAATGGAGGAATGCAAAAGATGAGAATGAGATGAGATACTTGGAATGCGTATTATGGTTGTATGTATATTCTTATCTGCCAATGGGGACCACATTGCGCTCCTTTCTTGGGATGTGCATGATTGTACACCTGCAAGCTGAAGTGGCAGGGGAAACAAGCAAATGACACAATGCGTCCTCTGTGTGACTGCGTTGTGCCCATTATGGAAGTGCGCTAGAGGTTAGTTGCATGCTTGTGGTCGTCCGACTTGGACAGATGGTCTGGCTTGCTGACCGAAGGGGCCTTGGTAGACTTGAGTTGGGCCTTGGCCCAGCGACGTCGACTGGATTGGCCCGTATGGGCCTATACTCATCAATAGTGATTGTTTGTTCGTAGGTTTTGAGGACGTATTGCTCTTTTTAAACTTAGGCTATGTTTGGATGGAAGGGTCAACAAGAAGGAATGAGAATCTTATTACCAGTAATAAAATTACTTGTCAATGTTATTTAAGCATTTGATCTAGTTAGGAATTATCTATTGACAAATGTGCAAATTATAAAATTTTAAATGTCGTGAGGCAATCTACTTACTCTTAAGTGGTTTTCATTCATCTAAAAATGTGGGATTATTGTATGGGAGTGTAGGGATTAGACTTCTGCTTCATTTGGGTAAGTGTTTCCAATCTGAGTATGTAATCGTGAATCGCTTTCCGATTCCAATTAATTCCAAATAGTGGAATCACAAGGGCCCTAAATCATGTTTTCATTCCCCCTCAAGATTCATACCATCCAAATTGAACCTTAAGGAATTTCTTACATTTTTTAGCAAACATAGTAAGGTCTTCCTCACCTATTTCTACATCATGATACTCTACTGTGTCCTATAGTGGCTTTTTAAGTGCAATACTCTTTGTTTTATTAGGGAGAAGCAGGTCATATGTTGAGTCCATAGGTTTGGTGACAACCTATGAGCTCTTCTATCATGAGGAAATCTATGTCTTTACTCTTTCCTATAACAATTTAGCCTTGAATCGGTCAAGGGGAAGCCTCAAAACCTTCTCACAATTTTAAACTCTCTGATGGATTCACTTAAGTTGAATCTGAAGCTGATTATGGCCCCGTTTGGTAGAGTTGTGGAAAAGTGATTATAAATTATGGCTTAACAGATTATGGATTATAGCTTTAAACATAAGCTGTTAACCTGTTTGGTGCAACTGTAAGATTTAATCAGCCGAGTAATGTTTGGTTAAATAAACTGTAAAATAGTTTTTTGCTGTATAATGTCCTTTTTGCCCTTTTTTTTTCTTCATTTTTTATTTATTTTCTTTTTTGTTCTTCTCTTCTTACATAGTAATTATAGTCATGTATTTATATTAATGTTCTGATTTCATTACATATTATTTTTTATACTCATTTTAGTTTATAAATATATGAATATTAATTGATATTTTTTTAATTTATTAAAAATTGTTACAAAATATACCAATTTATTAATTTTTTTAATTTAATTTGTTCAATTAATGGCTTAATTAGTATCAATTAATATAAAATTTATTTCATTAATGGCTTAATTATTATTTCATTTTTTTTATTAATATAAAAATCACAATTTTTTTTCATTAAATAATCAATTTTTTAAATTTTTTTTTTTTTGGTTTAATTTATTAATTCATTTCAATTAATATCAATTCATATTCATGTATTTATATTAATGTTGTGATTTCATTACATATTATTTTCTTTATATTCATTTTAATAACAACAATTGTTATTTTCATAAACATCAATTAGTTATTTAATAGAAGTTATTAAATAGAATTTATTTCATTTATTTATTTATTTTCATTAGTACTAAATTAAATTTTTTTTTAATTAAAAAAAATAGTTAAATAGAGAGGACAAAGAGAGAGCCTTTGAGAGAGCAACGCCGGATCATCACAAGAGGCTGCCTCCTTCTTCTCCTTCGGCGAAGAGATTGCGAAGAAAGCGATCACAGAAGAGAGAGAAGAGATCGATCGCGCTTGGGTTTCGGATTGTCACTGGTGGCTCTAGGGTTTGAGATTGATCGCGCTAGGGTTTTAGCTCGTCACCGGCGGCTCTAGGGTTTTAGATCGATCGCGACAGTTAGGGTTTTGCCTGTCAGTTGTGATCGCGATGGCAGAAGGTCGATCGATCGAGAGAGCGAGAGACGTTTCCAGAAACCATAACCCTCGCCGAAAATTGCCACCCTCGCCGGAAATTGCCTCTCTCTCCCTCTCTCTCGGAGTGAATAGTGTGAGAGTGTGGTTTATATACGAGGTATTTGGTCATACCGGAATTTAATGAGGGGCATTTAAGTAATTTTGCCCCTCCAAACCAACTTTCTGCTTAATCTATAATCTCCAAAGCACCCCTTCAACCACTTCAAGAAAAAGCTATTTTTCCATTTAATTTAAGCTATAATCTGATGAGTTAAGTTACACCAAACACAATGTTTTAGCTTAAATTAAGCTAAAAGCTAAAATAAGCAGCTTTTAAGCTGCGCCAAGCACCCATCGAGTCTAGAATAAGATCGATCAGAAGTCCAGACACCCATCGAGTCTAGAATAAGATCGATTGGAAGTCCAGACTCTTGCATCTACATTCTTTAAACTTAGTGCTTAAAGCTTAGAGTTTTGATAGTAAGGATTGAAACTTAGTGATCAAGGCTAGTTTATGGGACGGCTAACATATAAACTAGCATTAATTGCTTTTCTGTTCTTGACATTATTTTCTGTCAATTTTGTCCCATCTGAAGGGGTTTAAGCTTGGACTCACCCCTAGCATTTATTATGCAAGGTGGTATATGGCCATAGTCAACAAATAACCCAACACTCTATGTCTCAAGAAAGATCTCATGCATGCTTTCCAATATGCATAATGACTCCTATCAAGTAGTTGAGGTTTAGTTTTTAAACCGCTTTCTTAGGCAAGTCTAAATCCATTGAAATGGTTTAAATGGATCTAACTCTGGGCATTAGATTCACAAAGCGTCTCGAACACTGCTGGCCAAAGAATGTGAGATGCAAGTGTGTGTATGGTTTTTTAATGATCAAACTAGCGAAGGTTTACAGATCTGTTAGTTTATTGAATTAGAATTGTTTGTCTAAGTTTCATATGATCTTGTTGGAGGTTTGGAACTCTGTGGAGGCTAGGGCACTACAAAAATCTATTTGTGTATCTCATAATTTTATAATGGCCCTATTTGTAGGTTGATCAATATAGTTTTTCTTCAATTCCAAAACTCTACACAATGCTCTGGAAATCCAATCATTGTACATTGGTCAAGCTGCCTTTAAGCGGGCTTTGAATGGACCTCTTGGGTAGCAAACCAGGCGGCTGTCTAGCTCTTGAATTGCTCGAATGCCCATTGATCAGGACTCTCGGATTGTCTATTCTTACATTGTTTTTCAAGAAGTAATAGCAACACAGCTAAAATTTGGTCCAATCCTGTTTCTCAATCAACGAGGTAATAAGAACACACATAATTGAAATCTGGCAAGCCTAAGTCAATTAAACCAATGAAAAATGTGTCCTAGACTAATGCTATATGCACAGTAGAGAAATTATAAAAACACATGGAGTAAACATTGTAAAGTGTCAGATGATCAATGACTCATGGACATGGTATGAAAACTGATAACATGTGTAGACAACCTAGCATAAGTTTTGTACATGGAATCACCACAATACATCTTGAAACAAGTTCTTATTATAAAGTTTGTTCCTTGGCATACTGTTGAGTTCCTTGATTTTTTGAACATGAAATGCCTTTTCTTTTTCTTTTTTTCTTCCCTTTCTATTTTTTTTTAATTGTTTTTCCCCTTTCTTGCTTTTGTGCCTTTTTCTATTTTTCAAATAGGAATGATCTATGTTCATTAATGTGTATATGTGGTATTATCACAAATAAATAAATACTAATTAAAAATAAATGTTTGGTTGGCACTTGCATGTATTGATGTTTATAACATACATTGTTTATGATGTAAGTTCTCTCAATGTTTGCTCTTCTTTTCCTTAATAATATGGTGGAGCTCACTAGTAAATAGACCGTCTTTTTTATTTGCTTTTCATCCTTTTTCTGCATACTTATAAATGTGGAATCAATTGACAGCTTTTGGGCAGTCATCCAATAGCCCATTTGGCTCCCAATCAGTTTTTGGACAGGCTAATAATGCAAGCAGCAATCCACTTGCTCCCAAACCCTTCGGTGGTACAAACCCTTTTGGTTCACAGACAGGGGGTTCCATTTTTGGCGGCACTTCAACTGGCGTTTTTGGTGCAACCCAATCATCATCACCTTTGACTTCCACACCAGCTTTTTGTGCTTCATCGACTCCAGCTTTTGGTAGTTCCATGCCTGCTTTTGGAGCTTCATCATCATCAATTGGCAGTAAGTGCATTTAAGGAGGGTACTCCATATCCACTTCTGGTCTGATTATTTTAATTTGATATATGATTAGGCAAAATATATAGGGCATAGTCTATAGCTTCTTTGGGAATGTGTTAGCATCCTCGTATCCCCTAGGCAATGGAGTGTCAGTTATGACAATATACATTGATTTTCAGATGTTTTATTGTTCTTTTAGTCATTATTTTCCATCACTCCCTTTCTTAACCGTTCGATACGGGGAAGTGGAAATGGTTCTTAGGTGGAATATGTACTCCCTATGAGTTTGACATTTGAATTTTTCATTATAAATAATTTTACTTGATTAGACTTGGGTCATTGATTCCTTAGCTTGATTTAAATGCAATGTGGGGGGTGATAAAGCCCGAGGAGTATGATTTGGGAGTTATTGCCCACACACTAAGTTCTCCTTTGAATTGCGATTTTTTGGGAGAGCCTGTGACTTTCTCCTAGTAATATTGTCACTAAGCAAATATTTCGTTTCCTTTTGCAATATGAATAAAATAATGCCTAATAATCCCAAAGGAGATTTCTATGTTTGAACAGCTTATTTTTCTTTTACTTCTAATTTGTATGAATATTTTCTTGGGTGCTTCATACCAGCCTTCTTCTTGCTTTGATATACTTATTATTTTTGTAGTCATTAAATTATTATTACGTCAACAACTGACTTTTTTATGTAACTTATTTAATGGTCATTATCAATTGAACGTGCTGATCTTCATGGTTTGCTAATGATGAATTTGGCATTTTTGAATCCTTTATGCACAATATTCTTTTACTTGGATAGGACTAGTCTTGGTGAGCGAAAAGCTTGATTTAACTCTTTCCGTGGAGAAATTGATTTGGACAAGTGGGGTCTGGCAGTTATTTGTTACATATTCAACTGGTTCTATTTCAAATTGGTCTTCTGTTTTTTTGGAGCTACTATGTGCAGCACTCTCTCTTTGTAGCACGTTATGCTGAGCAAACAATTTGTTTCTCCTTCCGAGTGTTTAAAGGGAATATAGACTGAATACACCAAAAATTTTTATTTCTTTATTCTTTCTTGGGGGACTTACGTGTTGGTCCTACTAAGTGGACTTATTGTTCAATAGATCCTATAATAATTAATGACATTTTTCATCATATACTATGAAAAAACGTCACTAATTGTTAATTTTCAGCGACAGTTTGAAAATTGTCACAAAAAATGTCACTAAATTATAAGTTTTAGCGACAGTTTAAAAAAATTGTCATAAAAAAAGTCACTAATTTTGAACTTTCAATTACAGTTTGAAAAATTCGTTACAGAAAAATGTCACTAATTGTAAGTTTTAGTGACAATTTATAAAAATCATGAAAAAAAAGTCACTAATTGTCAATTTTTTGCGACATGTAAAAAATCATTACAAAAAATTATTTTTAGCAACGATTGTACTAAGACTTATTTTCAATAGGATTTGATGGGAATTAAGTCTAGCTATTCTTGTGTTGCACATTGTCTACTAGTGTTGTTTTTATACACATAATTAAGTTCTCTCATTTTCAATTATTCATATGGCATTTTTTTCCCCCATCTTGTTCTATTCTGTGACCAATGCATTCTGGATTTGTATTGAACTGACTACGCTTAATCTCTTTATTTATTATGGAAACATAGGTTCTTCTGTTTTTGGACAGAATTCTGTTTTTGGTGGCTTTGGGTCCAGTACTACCCAAACAAGTCCTTTTGGAAGCACATTCCAACAATCACAGCCGGCATTTGGGAGCAGCTTATTTGGTTCTTCTACTCCTTTTGGTGCATCAAGTCAACCTACATTTGGCACTTCTACCACTCCAACTTTTGGTTCAACTAGCACTCCTTCCTTTGGTGCCACAAGCTCCCCAGGTTTTGGTGCTACAAGCGCGCCAGCCTCTGGTTCCACAGCAAGTCCAACATTTGGTAGCACGGGTACTGCATTTGGTGTCTCAAATGCCCCTGTATTTGGATCTGGGGGAGCATTTGGGGCTTCAAGCACTCCTGTATTTGGATCATCGAGCACCCCAGCATTTGGTGCGTCAAGCAGTCCAGCATTTGGTGCGTCAAGCAGTCCAGCATTTGGTGCTTCAAGTACACCTGCTTTTGCCACTCCAACTTTTGGTTCAACTAGCACTCCTTCCTTTGGTGCCACAAGCTCCCCAGGTTTTGGTGCTACAAGCACACCAGCCTCTGGTTCCACAGCAAGTCCAACATTTGGTAGCACGGGTACTGCATTTGGTGTCTCAAATGCCCCTGTATTTGGATCTGGGGGAGCATTTGGGGCTTCAAGCACTCCTGTATTTGGATCATCAAGCAGTCCAGCATTTGGTGCGTCAAGCAGTCCAGCATTTGGTGCTTCAAGTACACCTGCTTTTGCCACTCCAACTTTTGGTTCAACTAGCACTCCTTCCTTTGGTGCCACAAGCTCCCCAGGTTTTGGTGCTACAAGCACACCAGCCTCTGGTTCCACAGCAAGTCCAACATTTGGTAGCACGGGCACTGCATTTGGTGTCTCAAATGCCCCTGTATTTGGATCTGGGGGAGCATTTGGGGCTTCAAGCACTCCTGTATTTGGATCATCAAGCACCCCAGCATTTGGTGCGTCAAGCAGTCCAGCATTTGGCACATCAAGCAGTCCAGCATTTGGTACTTCAAGTACGCCTGCTTTTGGTGCTTCTAGTGCACCATCCTTTAGTTTTAGTTCCAATCCAGCATTTAGCCAATCAACTTCTTCATTTGGAAGCAGCCCATTTGGTACTTCTCCATTTGGTGAGGTTTTCTTTCTCTCCTCTCTTCTTGTTCTTGTTCATTTTGCTGTTGTAATGTTTACAGTGGATACATTTTGGACTTTCAATGTTTTTTCTTGAAGAGCTTTGCGTGTTTTAGTGTGAGGGATTTTAGTGTCTTATGGCTCATGCTTTTTAATTTGCTCTGATTTTGCTGAAACTTTGTTTTGTCATGAACTTCATGCAGGAGCCCAGGCTACAACAACAACATTTGGGAGCTCTGGTTTTGGGCAGCCTGCTTTTGGGGGTCAACGAGGGGGAAGTAGGGTGGCTGCTTATACACCAACAGCTGAGTTAGATAGTGACTGTGGTACACTGCCTGTTGGAAAGCTGGAGTCAATGTCAGCCATGCCAGTCTACAAAGACAAAAGCCATGAAGAACTGAGATGGGAAGACAATCAGTTGGGTGATAAAGGTATATTCTCTCTTCCACATCTTATTTATTTTTTGAAAGAACTAAAGTTGGTTAAAATCCCAAAAATGCCGGAGGACCAACTCCTGCTGGCCAGACTGCTGGTGCAATTGGATTTGGTTCTTCTAACACGCAGTCAAATCCTTTTGCTTCTTCATCGGCATTTGGTCAGTCATCTGCAAATCCCTTTTCATCATCGACATCTTCCAACCCATTTGCTCCGAAAACTCCTGCCTTTGGTAGTACAGGCTTTGGATCCTCATCTACTCCTCTCTTTGGTTTTTCACCCTTTGGTGCTTCATCCACTTCCAACCCTTTCGGATCAATTTCATCTGCAACAACTTCCATATTTGGTGCATCAGCAGCTCCTGCATTTGGAGCGAGTTCCTCACCATCGCTTTTTGGTTCATTAGGCTCCTCTGCTTTTGGATCATCAACTTCTATATTTGGCTCTGCATCAGCTCCAGGAACAGCATCAGCGTATGGATCTGGGCTATATCATTGGCTTTGTAATTCATGAATCTTGGGATATAAGTCACATTTGCTATTTGAAACTGAGAAAGTAAATGTAATGTAGCAACATAATATAGTAACATGCTTACACTTTAACAATTAAATTCCTTTCACTTGGTTGATCACCAATTGGGAATCTCCAAATATATCAACTGCATGAGCCTATATTCAATAAGTATTTCAAGTCCCATTTCCAAAGCTTCATACTCGGCTTGGTTGGTGGAACAAGTAGCTTTATCAATTCTGAAACCATGTGTGGTTTCTATTCCCTGTGGTAACTTAATTACAACAACAATTCCGACTAGACTGTTGGCTTTTGATCCATCGAACTACATTTGCTATGGCTCTACATCAATAGTGCCAAGTTCTATTATCTCTTAGCTTTCTATTTGACATGGATGATCAACCAAAAAGTTAGTCAAAACCTGTCCTTTTACTGCCTTTTGGGGAACATATTCCAAGTGGAATTCTAATAAAGCTAAAATCCATTTGTCAATTCTTCCTTTTAACATGGGTCTCGATAACATGTATTTAACCAAATCTGTGGTTGCAATTATCAAGACAACAGTAGGCAAAAGATAATATCTTAATTTCATTGCTGCAAAATACATTGCTAAACACAACTTTTCTATTGCTGAGTATTTACATTCGCAAAAATTTAAAAACCTACTAAGGTAATATATTGCTTGTTCCTTACCTTCTTTATTGTCCTGAGTTAGAAAAACTCCCAGTGAATCTTCTACTGCTACAATGTATAGCTTCAGAGGTTTGTCTCTTCATTGTGGCATCAATACTGGAGGCTTGGCCAAGTAGGCTTTGATTCCTTTGAAAGCAGCTTTATGTTCTGCTGTCCACACAAATTTTTCTTCATTTTTTAACTTTAATATAGAAGAAAACACTTTAGTTTTCCCAGTAGGGTTAGAAATAAACCTTCAAAGAAAATTAATCTGACCAAGGATTTTTTGCAATTCTTTCTTACTTGATGGAGGTTTGGCCTCAATGATGGCTTTGGCTTTGTTCTGATCAATCTGTATTCCCTTCTTGTGTACTATATACCCCAAGAAGTTTCTAGCTAATACACCAAAAGCACATTTGAGAGGATTGAGTTTCAGCCTGAACTCTTTCATTCTTTCGAAGGCTGCTGTCAAGTGAACCAGATGCTCCTCCATAGACTGGGATTTAACAACAATGTTATCAATATAACATTCTAAGTATTCCCCAATAAGATCATGGAAAATAGTGTTCATTGCCATCTAGTATGTTGCTCCAGTATTTTCAATCAAAATGGCATCTTAACCTATTCGAAGGTGCCAATGTTTCTAGGACACCTGAAAGCTATCTTGTGAACATTCTCCTCGGCTATGTAGATCTGGTTGTAGCCAAAATGTCCATCAATCATAGACAAAATCCTGTGCCCTGCTGAACTCTCCACCAATAAATCAACTATAGGCATGGGGTACTTATCTTTTGGAGTTGCCAAATTTAGGTTTTTGAAATTAATACATACCCTCAATTTGCCATTCTTTTTTGTCACAGGCACAATATTGGACAACCATTCAACATACCTGGCTGTTCTGATGAAGCCTGCTTTAAGGAGCCTAACAATCTCCTTTTTCACGTTTTGAACCACTTCAGGGCTCATCTGTCTTGGTTTCTGCTTGTGTGGCTTGAAATTAGGCTTCATTGGGAGCCTATGTTCCACTAATGACCTATCCAACCCAGGCAACTCATTATAAGACCAAGCAAAACAATCTTTATATCGTTTTAGGACAACCAACAACTGGTTCCTGTCAATAGAATCCAACCAAGCATTGATGTAGGTGGGTTGTTATATTGAACCTTCCCCCAGGTTGACTTGTTCCAAGGGATCTTGCACTTGAACACTCACTGATGCTTTCCCTTTGACTTATTCTACCTTCGAAGTAACCCTTTCATCTTGTTCTACTCCCACCCTATCTGGTTCAACATCTTTACTCTCTTTTTCATAGACAAAATCTGTCCATAGAGCCTCTTCTTCCTATATTTCATCGACTTTAGTTTCAATGTCCAATGCACAATACTTACTAAGAACCAAAGGTCTGGCTTTTTGTTGCCCCTGACTATAGCCAATCACCATGACTTCTTTCTTTTCCTCCTACACCTTCTGGACTATTTTTTCTATGTCCAATGTTGAAAATTTAATTAAGGCCAAGGGTCTGGCTTCTTGATCTTGATCCTTTTGTTTACAACCAGGCATCATTGGCATCTTTGATGATGAACTCCCCATCAGCACTTTCTTGTACTAGATGCTTCACGTGTGCGACTTCCTACTTCGGCTGTTACATCAGACTTCCTTAGTACACTAAGTGGTATCACCTCTTTAGTGTATAATTTGGCTTTTGCAAAATCTGCACAGGTAATAAAGGGCCGTGGATCTGCATCGATCTCCTCTGTTTCCCCATTGCTTATTGCTATCATTATCTTCTGATGCAAAGAAGAAGGCACATGTTTGTTTATGTGGATCCAATACCTGCCAAGCAAAGCATTATATTTGGCATTATTGTCTATGACAAAAAATGCTGTCATGCAGTCTCTGATTCCCACACTTAGGTTGATAGGCAGAATGCCTTGAGCCATATTCTCGTCTCTAGCAAAACCAACAATGGTAGTGCTTGTTGGTATCAACTTGGGATTTCTTTTTCCCAACTTCTTCAAGGAGGATCGTGGAAGTAGGTTCACTGCTGCCCCATTGTCCACCAGTACTCTGCTTATTTCTATTCCATTGAAATAAGTCTTAATGTACAGGGGCTTAACATATTGGATCATGGATATTGTAGGGTATTCGAAGGGGTATAAGAGGTTAATGCTTACCTCTTCACTCTCTTCATCAGTTTCTATGGGCCTGGCCACCTTAGATTCATCTTGGACCATGCTGGTTTGTGAATCCTCACTAGAAACTGGAATGTGATCACTCTCTTGGCCCTCTTGGTTCTCTTCCTCAGCTTGAAACTCCTGAGGCATAAACCATATTAACTAGCATTGGAGGAAATGAGCCAAATTGTATTTCTGGCTGTGTTTGCTCTCCTTCCAAGTTGGTTTTCTCTGATGCTTGGGAAGCATCTTCCATACTGCATTTTGGTACCTCAGAACTAGCAGGTTCCGTCGAAGCAGTTTGTTGGTGGTCTACCTCTATTGGCTTTTCGACCATGAAGGTCTGTTCAACCATAAAAGCTTCGAACATTTCCTCTTCGGCCAATACCTTTTCTTGGCCTGGTTCAATTCCTTCATATGTCTCATCATCACTCTCCATCAAGGCCTTTTCGAGGCCTGATAGACTGGACTTCTCTTTGGCTCTTAGTTTAGCATGAACTTTGGCCAATTATTCCTTGTTGGCACCCTTTTTAATCTTAGGACCAAGCTTTAAACCTTCTCTTTCTCCTGTCTGGCCTCTTGACAGGGCCAAGGAAGTACTTTCTTCATTCTCCTTCAAATCTCTTTGGTATTGAATGTACCTTCGCTGGATTTTCCTTATTTGAGACCTGGAGATTGCATGAACCATATCTGGTTCCCTTGTCTTTGGGTTTTTCAGTAATACCCAGTTATTTGGGCTACCAAAGGGTGCTTGATCATCTTTTCCTTTCCTCTGAAAACCCTTGGCATCTCTTTAGGTTTGTTTTGCTTGACAAACCAATCAGGCACCCCTGGCACCCATGTACCTACGACTTCGGTTGTTGGGATTACCATTCTTGTCTTTGAAGCTATCTTCGAAGGCCAATCATTGGCTCTGGTGCCTTGTTTTGAGCTAAATTCAGGCTTTCTTTCAGGCTGGCTGACTATCTTGTAGTAGTTATGTGGCCTGATCTCATGTAGAGGCCTCTTACCCTTTGACAGATTCCTGGTGTCTGGAAGCTGCAGCCAAGGGTGGCTGCTGCCTAGTACCAATTGGAAATGGCCTCCTACCATAAGTGTTGGCTGGCCCATGGTCTCTCTGCACATCTTTGTAGTGTTGCTTCCCATCAATTGGGAGTCCCCTCAGTCATTTGTAACTCAACCTACATCTAGGACACATTCTCTGCATTACAGCTGCTTCGAGGGAGTCATCATCCAATGCTCCTTCACTGGAGCCATCCCTTTGACCTACAAAACTTTGTCCACTAGCTGGTGAACCTTTTGTGTTATTCTTGAAGGTAACCTGGCTAGCAACATGCATTTGCACATTGACTTCTTCTAATTCCTTCAAAGAGAGCTTCTGGAAATCTGATATACCAACATTAGTTGCCGCCTCTCCAATTTCTGGAAATGGGTTAGTATCAATTACCATGGGCTTTTCAGTCTTCGTTGGAAATTTCAGTCTCCCTTTCCGAATTTGTTCTTGGATCCTATCTCAAAAAACAATGCAGTTTTTAGTTGAGTGGGACTAAGAATTATGCCATTTGCAATACAATTTTTCTTTTAGTTCTTCAGAAGTTGGGATCTTAACTCCCTTAGGCAACTTTAAGAAATGTGCTGTTAGCAAATGATCAAATATGTCATCTGCTTTTGTTATGTCAAACGAATATTTCCTATGAAGGTCCTTCCTTTTAAATTGTTGGTCAATTGTAGTATCTTTTTGAATCAATGCTTCATAGGTCATAGGTTCTTTTCCTATCATCTCTGCTACATCAATCTCAAAGTTAGGGTCCCTATAATAGGTCCTATAGGATGCATTGCTTCGGTCTTGTTCTTCTTCAAGTAAGGTTTCATATCTAGAAACTTTATAAGTAAGTTCCACTAGATCTTGAAACTCTATTGAATCAAACTTCTTTCGAAACCTAAATTCTAGCCAATTTTGGGCCAATCTAACAAATTCAGGGTCGGGTAAAACGACCCTACATTTGTTACGTGCTCTTTTGAATCTGGCAATGAATGGAGCAGCCTTCTCATTAGGCCTTTGGCTCAATCTTGCCAAGTCTGCCATAGAAACCTCAGGTCCTATTTGAAAAAACTGGGCATGATACACTTCCTCTATTTGTTGCCAAGTTTGAATAGAACTAGGCGTAAGATTCATATACCAGACAAAAGCTGCCCCAGTTAGAGAATTTGGAAAAAGTCGTAGTTTCATATAATCATTATTGGAAAACTCATCACATTGGCTTGTAAATCTGACAATGTGTTCAATGGTTGACTGGTTTCCATTCCCATAAAAAAGGGCAAAATCTGGTATTCTATATCCCCTTGGGTACTCACGCAGCCTATCTACGCATTCTGGGTAAGGCTTTCTATAGACATGAGTCTGGACCCACCGAGCCATGGGTTCACTGATTTCTCTTACTACATCTGCAATGTGGTCTCTAGGTACCATATTTCATGCTAATTGAGCCACTATTGGGGGAGCAAACACTGGATTTGGAGGAACCACTTGTGCTTGGGGTCCCCTTGGTCCAGGCAAAGGCATATTTGGAACTGGTTGTCCCCATTGTGCTTGGTAAGCCTAAGGATATGGCTGACCCCTTTGGGCAGGTGCCTGGCCTACAAGAGGGAACCCCTGGAGGAGGAGCAGGCATTGTTTCTCTTCCAATTGTAGGAATCCCATCCAACACCCTAGGTGTAACTTCGAACATGGGATTAGTATATGCCTTTCCATTTCCTTGTGTTCTTATTCCACCAATATTTATGGCTTCGCAGGTAGGTATAGACATGTTCTGGCCTGTTGGCATTCTAGGAAGAGGCTCATACCATGACTGAGGACTGATACTAGTCTTTCAGGTGTTTGATTACTGGTTTGACCATTGTCTTGCCCATTACTTTGTATAGGCTGTCTATTTCGAGCCAATTGCTGCCGAAGCAGATTTGTGTTTTCTTCAGCTTGTCTAATGATGGGTGGTTGATATGTATGCATTCGATCCAAAAGGATACTGCCCACCGCTTCATTGTATACATTAACTGTTGTCCCATAATATCCACTAAACCTCCCCATTGATTAACTGGTGGTGTGGATGAGACAGTCGAAGGGCCAGCTTCTTGGCCTTGCCTAATATTCTGGACTTGGGTTGTATACCCTGAAGTAATAATTTCTTCAACCAACTGTGGAGGATTGTTTGAAGCAAACACATTTTCAGGATGTGACTTAACATTTTCTTTGATATTCGCTCCTACACCTTCTTCGAGGTGGTCATTTTCTCCTCTTGCTTGATGTCTAGCCATTTTTAATAATCTCACTGGGCGTGCAAAAAATATATGTTGGCTTTTTTGGCTTTTGAAGGTTAATAATGTAATTTTAATCGTGCCAGCAAGGATCAATAAGTCTTTACAAAAATTTTAAATGCCAACCAATTGTTAGACGATTGTGTTGAAGTTCTTTCAACCTCAATGAAGAGGATTTTTACTGGTGGCTTTACTTAGGAGAAAATTAAAGATATTGACAATAATGATGGACAAAAATAGTTTCACTAACTGAATTTCATTATTTAATAAGAACGTACAATGATACCTTTGCACTTCCACAGTCTCGAAAGGTTGTACAGCAACAGACTACTTGGAACTACTCCTAAAAATTGAAGTGCAGTATAGGAATTGAAGAACTGGAATGTAAAAACTGGAAAGAAAAATGTAAAGTAAATAACTAGTTTCTGGGTCTGAGTTCCCCTCCTTTTCTGTTGGCCTTCTTTTCTATTTATACCCTCTAATGGTAACCGGCGAAGTGGTCTTCTAACCATCGAAATGCCCTTCCACGATCACTGGTCATGGCCTTGACCAGTTTGCTTCCACTACGCCATTCTTGCAGTTGGACTTCCCTCTTGAATTTGAATTTGAATTTGAATTTGAATTTGAATCGTGAGTAACCGTTGGGCCACGTCACATTGCGCCTTCTAACTACTCCAATACTACGCAGATCCATTGTTACCAATATAAACTGCCATGTCTCCCCAAACTATCCTTTATGAGCCACGTATTAAGCTGCGATTGGCTCATACAAAATATGTAGCCAACAAAAATGAACATGGTGATTGTTCTCCCAAATTTGGCTAATACTTAAAAGATTAAATTTCAAACACTAAACATATAATACATTCTCTAGTCTAGGAAGACTACATGGAATGGTTGTGCCTTTTCCTAAAATTATAGACTTATTGCCATCCCTAAAGGTCACAGTTACACTATCACTTTCCTGGAAGAAGCCAGAAGATGACTTATCTTTTGTCATGCATGCAGAATAATCACTAAGAACTAGATGCCAGAGTCATGTGTCATAAGCGTAGTTGTCAAATCAAGATTCAAATCGTGAATCAAAATAGCCTTGTACAGAATCACTAATCGAATTGAATTGTGAATTGTAAAGATTCTATGACTTTTTCTGACTTTAAAAATATATCTACACACTAGATGTTAAATATATCTTATAAAAATAAATATTTATACTTAAATCAATGAAAATGTCCTTGGGTGGCGCTAATGCCACAAATTGAAAAGCAAGTTCCACCCATATTTTATTGCATTGACACAATTTTCCTTATAGTACTGTACTCTATGTGACCACACTTTTTATTTTGCTTTTTCTTTCTCTATGATTTTGTTTCGACTTTCATTTTCACACATCACATACCCATCTCTCTCTTTCTGTCTCTCCCCTGTTTACACCACCATCCACCATGCTGATAGCCCATATTAACGTCGTCGACCACCCACCAGCATCCAAATTGCTTTTGTTTTTTCACCAAAAATAAAGATTGGGTTTGTTTGAATATTCATAAACATCAAATGACAATAGGTTGTGGATGGGGGACGATCTCAATGAAGAAAATCCATTTGCATGATCAACATTATTATCACTGTCAATTCAATTTTGATCTCCATCCATTGACCACAATAAAAAATATGCCTCTTGCCATGCTTTTTGCGATGTGGTTTCTATAGAGGACAAAAAGAGGAAAAGGCTTGATTGTGGAAGAAAATACAGAAAAATTGAGGGGGGAAGAGAGAGAAGAATATTTCGGTGGAAAAAAGAGAGGTGTGCAAGTGTTGGTGGAAAATCAATTTGGCTTGTAGTAGATAAATCAATTCAGAAAGAAAAGCTTGAGTCAACATAATTTTGAAGTAAACGAAGAAAGAAATAGAAGAGAATATGCGAGTAAGAGTTGGGGTTGCCAAAGATGATGAACATGTTAAGTTGATCAGAGAAGGTGTTCTTGTTATCTTTTTGCTCCCATTTTAGAGAGAGAAAATGAAATAGATATGAAGATGGAGAGAATCCATCCTTTCCTAGACGGAAGAACTCATTGGAGTTGAGTATGGTGGGTTGGTAGGTGGTTGATTTTCCAATAATGAGCAATAGTAAAGGAGAGAGAATGTGGGCGATATATCTCTAGGTCGTAGAGAGAGTGATAATATTGGTGGCTCAGTGTTATTAAAGGTGCGCCTAGGCGGCTCCTAGGCCCAATTCCCATCCAGTCCCAAGGTTTGCGCCGTGTAGTGTTCTAGGCCAAGCGACTTCGATAAGGCATGCTTAGGCGTGCGCCTAGGCCCAAATCCCATCCAAGCTCAAGGCTTGCGCCTTGTAGTGTTCCAGGTCAGACAACTTCGATAAGGCGTCTAATTGGTCAAGGCTTGTATCTTGAGGGCTTTTTTTATTATTGCTTTAATTGGTTTTGTTTAAAATCTGACTATTGATTTAATATGGTGAAGCTACAGAAGATCTCTACTCTTATTACAGATGCCAATACATTGGGCATTCAATCCAAAATTAATGATAGAAAAAAAATTAGCCCTAATTCCTAATCTCCAAAGGACACTAAACGTTTAACATTTCATTTATTTATGTTGAACCCTAAATTATTTACTTATATTAAATTATATATATATTCTTTTTCCGTACAAGGTGCGCCTCACTTCAGTGAAGCCTACATCTCATCTTGCGTCTTGAGCCTAGGCCCCAGGAGACCTTGGCGTCTTAGTGCGCCTTTCGCCTTTAATAACATTGGAGTGGCTGGTCATTCAAATTAATTGAAGGGTATCTTTCAAATTAATTGAAGGGTATCTTTGTCAATGACCACAAATTTGAATGAAGTCATGGCATTATCATTGCCCAATGTCCGTTTGAAGGATGATCACGTGGTTTAGTAAGTAAGAAGTTAACATGGGTTCCCATGAAATATCACCATCATAATTTTATTTTTTTTCCTTTTTAGATATTTTTTATTAACCATTCTTAATAAAGAAATTAGACAAAGAGAAATTTTCAATTTCCAAGTAACAATAACTTAACAACGATGTTGATATTTGGACAATACACATACATACCTTTTCAAGTAACAATGACCTAATAATAAGAAAGAATTAATTGCAATTCTTTATTTTAAAACCAAAGGTTTAATTGACCTATCTCATTTCATATTAAATTAAATTTAGGGGTTGTTTGGGGTGTCCTAAATAAGTGCACTTTTTGTCTTTTTGGACTAAAAAATTGAGGTTGAAAATATGAATGTTTGGGTTAACTTTTTGACTTTTTATGAAAAAATGTGTAATAAAAAATTGTAAAAATTGATTTGTAGGGAAAAATTCGAATTGGGAGTTGTGCAGCCGTAATTGTTGACTTTTGGTGAATAGTGTTAACATTTTAACTTTTTGAGTAACTTTTTGTCTTTTTATCTTTTTTGAAGGATCCCAAACTTGCCCTTATTTCAATAAAATAGCAATAGATAGTTATGGTGCAAGTTACTTTAACCTTAAACATATTTAGAAAATATATTATGATTTTTTTAAAGGAAAAAAATAAAAAGAAAAGATTAAAAACATGTTGGGTCTGACTAAATTTGATTGGATCCTATTAAAAACTCTCTATTATCAAAATAACAAATCATGTATATATATATATTTGTTATTTTCATACAACACTATTATTATCTCATTTTCACTAAAAAGAGGGAAAGAAATAATCGAAATATGTAGGACACAATAGTTTCAAGAATTGCATGAATCGCAAAAAGTGAATTGATTGTGAATCATGCGATTCTCCATAAATCACTTCCAAAATAGATTCATCCATTGATTTGTATCGATTTTGCTTAAATTGTGAACTGAATCGTGAATCGTAAGATTCTGGTAATAGAGGTCGTAAGTGCAATGTGGACTACATAACAAGGTAGTGTATCCTTTCTAGGCCATCCTTATTTTACTATAGGCCCTTTAGGATTTGACACATTGTTAGTGGTTGATATCTTCCTATTCATTTGGGTTTACTTTCTCTTATTTTGAGGCATCCTATTAGGCTTTTGGTTCACAATATTGTCTTTACCCTTTCAAAAATTTGTTGAAGTGGGTGAAACCTGCCAAATCATAGAAAAGGAAAGCAACCTATTAATTTCATGGCTAAGATTTCTAGATTGATTTGCCACGGTCTGAAGTTGGTTAATTCTGAAAAAAAAAAAAAGAACTACTTGAGAACTTCTTGAAGTGCCCCTGCCATCGAACACTACTTTCTCTCAAGCAGACTCCCTAGACGTAGCCTTTCTACAAGATTGTGTACTATCATTTCTTTTCTTTTCTATTCTGAAGCTATGAGCCTCTTAGGAAGGATAGCTTTATAATTATTGAGTTGTTTTGTAGAAGTCATCTTCTCACTTATTTTAGATCTTTGAATAAAATAAAATAAAATAAAAAAAGACATAAAGACATCTCTTCCTTTTTTACCAAGTTCATTTTACTTTTCTTAAGCTTCAGACACTTTTTATACATTTCAGCATAAGCGTGCTGAATTGACTGTACTTCCCCCCCATTAGAGACATCTAGCTCCTTAGAAACACTACCATTGGAGCTAGACACATGCACCACTACCTAAGTCTAGAGCTTTCTCATGTTGAGAAGTCCATCCTCTCTCTCAAATAGCCATGTAGTATAGTTCTTACAGTCTTCACTTAAGTCTAAGCTCTCCTTAGAGGCATTGGCAACCTATGTGATTGTTAGTCCCTTGGCTTTGGACATTTACCTGTTAGGGCACTAGATAGAATTTGGAAATATGTCCAAAAACATGATATCTGTGATACTTACCTTTTGGATTTCCTATCTTTCCCTGATTGAGACTTCTTATCACTTTTATTCTGATTAGATTTGTAGTTGATGACAATCAGTATTGTTTAGGCCTATGGTGGTCATTGGATTCACGGGTCTGCACTAGATAGTTAGGCTTCGGGTCTTTTGGTGGTAATCTGCAAACAAAACCCTTAAGAACTCATCGGTAGGTGCGCTTCTCAGGGGATCTCTGACAAATAAATTAGTTCTCTTGAAGATAAAGAGCAATGGAGGAATGCAAAAGATGAGAATGAGATATGATACTTGGAATGCGTATTGTGGTTGTATTGTATGTATATTCTTATCTGCCAAGGGGGACCACATGGCGCTCCTTTCTTGGGATGTGTATGATAGTACACCTGCAGGTTCAAGTGGCAGGGGAGACAAGTAAATGACACAATGCGTCCTCTGTGTGATTGCGTTGTGCCCATTATGGAAGGGCGCCAGAGGTTAGTTGCATGCTTGTGGTCGTCCGACTTGGACACATGGTCTGGCTTGCTGACTGAAGGGGCCTGGGTAGACTCGAGTTGGGCCTTGGCCCAATGGCGTGAACTGGATCGGCCTGTATGGGCCTATACTCATCAATAGTGATTGTTTGTTCGTAGGTTTTGAGGACATATTGCTCTTTTTAAACTTAGGCTATGTTTGGATGGAAGGGTCAAAAAGAAGGAATGAGAATCTTATTACCAGTAATAAAATTACTTGTCAATATTATTCAAGCATTTGATTTAGTTAGGAATTATCTATTGACAAATGTGGCAAATTATAAAATTTAAAATGTTGTGAGGCAATCTACTTACTCTTAAATGGTTTTCATTTATCTAAAAATGTGGGATTACCGTATGGGAGTGTAGGGATTAGACTTCTGCTTAATTTGGGAAAGTGATTCCAGTCTGAGTATGTAATCGTGAATCACTTTCCGATCCCAATTAATTCCAAATAGTGGAATCACAAGGGCCCTAAATCATATTCTCATTCCCCTTCAAGATTCATACCATACAAATTGAACCTTAAGGAATTTCTTACATTTTTTAGCAAACATAGTAAGGTCTTCCTCAGCTATTTCTACATCATGATACTCTACTGTGTCCTATAGTGGCTTTTTAAGTGCAATACTCTTTGTTTTATTAGGGAGAAGCAGGTCATATGTTGAGTCCATAGGTTTGGTGACAACCTATGAGCTCTTCTATCATGAGGAAATCTATGTCTTTACTCTTTCCTATAACAATTTAGCCTTGAATCAGTCAAGGGGAAGCCTTAAAACCTTCTCACAATTTCTAACTCTCTGATGGATTCACTTAAGTTGAATGTGAAGTTGATTATGGCCCCATTTGGTAGAGCTGTGGGAAAGTGATTATAGATTATGGCTTTAAACTTAAGTTCTTAACCTGTTTGATGCAGCTGTAAGACTATGGATTTAATCAGTAAAGTAATGTTTGGTTCAATAAGCTGTAAAATGGCTTAATTAGTATCAATTAATATAAAATTTATTTCATTAATGGCTTAATTATTATTTCATTTTTTTTATTAATATAAAAATCACAATTTTTTTTCATTAAATAATCAAAAAAAAAAAAAAATTTTGTTTAATTTATTAATTCGTTACAATTAATATCAATTCATATTCATGTATTTATATTAATGTTGTGATTTCATTATATATTATTTTTTTTATATTCATTTTAATAACAACAATTGTTATTTTCATAAACATCAATTAATTATTTAATAGAAGTTATTAAATAGAAATTATTTCATTTATTTATTTATTTATTTTCAATAGTACTAAATTAATAATTTCTTTTATTGAAAAAATAGTTAAATGGAGAGGACAGAGAGAGAGCCGTTGAGAGAGCAACGCTAGATTGTCACAGGAGGTTGCCTCCTTCTTCTCCATCAGTGAAGAGATCGCGACGAAAGCGATCGCAGAAGAGAGAGAAGAGATCGATCGCACTAGGGTTTGATATCATCACCGGTGGCGCTAGGGTTTCAGATCGTCACCGGTGGCTCTAGAGTTTGAGATTGATTGTGCTAGGGTTTCAGATCGTCACCGGCAGCGCTAGGGTTTCAAATCGTCACCGGCAGCTCTAGGGTTTCAGATCGATTGCGACGGTTGGGGTTTTGCCCCTCAGTTGTGATCGCGACAGCGGAAGGTCGATCAAGAGAGAGAGATGTTGCCAGAAATCGCCACCCTCGCCGGAAATCATCTCTCTCTCTCTCTCTCTCTCTGAGTGAACAATGTGAGAGTGTGGTTTATATACGAGGTATTTGGTAATACCGGAATTTGATAAGGGGCATTTAAGTAATTTTGCCCATCCAACCAACTTTCCGCTAAATCTATAATCTCCAAAGCACCCCCTCACCCACTTCAAGAAAAAGCTATTTTTCCACTTAATTTAAGCTATAATTTGATGAGTTAAGTTGCACTAAACACAATGTTTTAGCTTTTAAGCTAAAAGCTAAAATAAGCAGCTTTTAAGCTGCGCCAAACACCCACTATGCCATCGAGTCTAGAATAAGATCTATCAAAAGTCCAGACTCTTGCATCTACATTCTTTAAACTTAGTGCTTAAAGCTTAGAGCTTTTAATAGTAAGGCTTGAAACTTAGTGATCAAGGCTAGTTTAGGGGACAGAGAACATATAAACTAGCATTAATTGCTTTTCTGTTCTTGCCATTATTTTCTGTCAATTTTGTCCCATCTGAAGGGGTTTAAGCTTGGACTCACCCCTAGCATTTATTATGCAAGGTGGTATATAGCCATAGTCAACAAATAACCCAACACTCTATGCCTCAAGAAAGATCTCATGCATGCTTTCCAATATGCATAATGACTCCTATCAAATAGTTGAGGTTTAGTTTTTAAACCACTTTCTTAGGCAAGTGTAAATCCATTGAAATGGTTTAAATGGATCTAACTCTGGGCGTTAGATTCACAAAGCGTCTCAAACACCGCTGGCCAAAAAATGTGAGATGCAAGTGTGTGTATGGTTTTTTAATGATCAAACTAGCAAAGGTTTACAGATCTGTTAGTTTATTGAATTAGAATTGTTTGTCTGAGTTTCATGTGATCTTGTTAGAGGTTTGGAACTCTGTGGAGGCTAGGGCACCACAGAAATCTATTTGTGTATCTCATAATTTTATAATAGCCCTATTTCTAGGTCGATCAATATAGTTTTTCTTCAATTCCAAAACTCTACACAGTGCTCAAGTAGCCTTTGAGCATGATATACTAGAAATCCAATCATTGTACATTGGTGAAGCTGCCTTTAAGCGGGCTTTGAACGGACATCTTGGGTGGCAAACCAGGCGCCTGTCTAGCTCTTGAATTGCTCGAATGCCCTTTGATCAGGACTCTCGGATTGTCTATTCTTGCATTGTTTTTCAAGAAGTAATAGTAACACAGCTAAAATTTGGTCCAATCCTGTTTCTCAATCAATGAGGTAATAAAAACACACATAATTGAAATCTGGCAAGCCTAAGTCAATTAAACCAATGAAAAACGTGTCCTAGACTAATGCTACATGCACAGTAGAGAAATTATAAAAACACATGGAGTAAGCATTGTAAAGTGTTCGATGATCATTGACTCATGGATATGGTATGAAAACTGATGACATGTGTAGACAACCTAGCATAAGTTTTGTCCATGGAAATCACCACCATACATCTTGAAACAAGTTCTTGTAAAGTTTGTTCCTTGGCATACTGTTCAGTTCCTTGATTTTTTGAACATGAAATGCCTTTTCTTTCTTTTTTTTTCCTTCTTCCCTTTCTATTTTGTTTTTAATTTTTTCCATCTTTCTTGCTTTTGTGCCTTTTTCTATTTTTCAAATAGGAATCATCAATGTTCATTAATGTGTGTGTATGTGGTATTATCACAAATAAATAAATACTAAATAAAAATAAATGTTTGGTTGGAACCTGCATGCATTGATGTTTATATCTTGCATTGTCTATGATGTAAGTTCTTTCAATGTTTGCTCTTCTTTTCCTTAGTAATATGGTGGAGTTCACTGGTAAATAGACCGTCCTTTTTATTTGCTTTTCATCCTTTTTCTGCATACTTATAAATGTGGAATCAATTGACAGCTTTTGGGCAGTCATCCAATAGCCCATTTGGGTCCCAATCAGTTTTTGGACAGGCTAATAATGCAAGCAGCAATCCATTTGCTCCGAAACCCTTCGGTACTACAACCCCTTTTGGTTCGCAGACAGGGGGTTCCATTTTTGGTGGCACTTCAACTGGCGTTTTTGGTGCAACCCAATCATCATCACCTTTGACTTCCACGCCAGCTTTTGGTGCTTCGTCGGCTCCAGCTTTTGGTAGTTCCATGCCTGCTTTTGGAGCTTCATCATCATCAATTGGCAGTAAGTACATTTAAGGAGGGTACTCCATATCCACTTCTGGTCTCATTATTTTAATTTGATATATGATTAGTCAGAATCTATAAGGCATAGTCTATAGCTTCTTTGGGAATGTGTTAGCATCCTAGTATCCCCTAGGCAATGGAGTGTCAGTTATGACAATATAAATTGATTTTCAGATGTTTTATTGTTCTTTTAGTCATTATTTTCCATCAATCCCTTTCTTAACCGTTCGATACGGGGAAGTGGAAATGGTTCTTGGGTGGAATATGTACTCCCTATGAGTTTGACAATTGAATTTTTCATTATAAATAATTTTACTTGATTAGACTTGGGTCATTGATTCCATGGCTTGATTTAAATGCAATGTTGGGGGTGATAAAGCCCGAGGAGTTTTATTTAGGAGTAATTGCGCAGACACTAAGTTCTCCTTTCAATTCCGATTTTTGGGAGAGTCAGTGACTTTCTCCTAGTAATATTGTCACTAAGCAAATATTTCGTTTCCTTTTGCAATATGAATAGAATAATGCCTAACAACCCCAAAGGAGATTTCTATATTTGAACAGCTTTCTTTTACTTCTAATTTGTATGAATATTTTCTTGGGTGCTTTATACCAGCCTTCTTCTTGCTTTGATATACTTATTATTTTTGTAGTCATTGAATTATTATTATGTCAACAACTGACTTTTGTATGTAACTTATTTAATGGTCATTGTCAATTGAACATGCTGATCTTCCTGGTTTGCTAATGATGAATTTGGCATTTTTGAATCCTTTATGCACAATATTCTTTTACTTGGATAGGACTTGCCTTGGTGAGCGAAAAGCTTGATTTAACTCCTTCCGTGGAGAAATTGATCTGGACAAGTGTGGTCTAGTAGTTATTTGTTACATATTCAAGTGATTCTATTTCAAATTTGCCTTCTGTTTTCTTGGAGCTACCATGTATAGCACTCTCTCTTTGTAGCATATTATGCTGAGCGAACAATTTGTTTCTCCTTTAGAGTGTTTAAAGGGAATATAGACTGAATAAACCAAATTTTTTTATTTCTTTATTCTTTCTTGGGGGACTTACGTGTTGGTCCTACGAAGTGAAGTTATTGTTCAATAGGTCATATAATAATTAATGACATTTTTCATCATACACAACGAAAAAACGTCACTAATTGTTAATTTTCAGTGACAGTTTGAAAATTTTCACAAAAAATGTCGCTAAATTATAAGTTTTAGCGACCGTTTAAAAAAATTGTCATAAAAAAAGTCACTAATTTTGAACTTTCAATTACAGTTTAAAAAATTCGTCACAGAAAAATGTCACTAATTGTAAATTTTAGCGACAATTTATAAAAATCATGAAAAAAAGTCACTAATTATCAATTTTTTGCGACATGTAAAAAATCATCACAAATTTTTTTTTTTGCAACGATTGTACTAGGACTTACTTTTAATAGGATTTTATGAGAATTAAATCTAACTATAAAACCTATTGGTTGCTTAGGCTTCTTTTTCCTTTTACTTTTAAGCCGCATGGACATTTGCTTACTTTTTTGTATTGATGTTCTTGCTTGTGTCTCTTCATCATTAAGGTCACATGGTGGTTTTTCCATCACTAGTGTTCTATCATTTAATCGTTGATTAATTCCTATGTTGCACATTGTCTATTAGTGTTGTTTTTATACACATAATTAAGTTCTCTCATTTTCAATTATTCATATGCCATTTCGCCCCCCCTATCTTGTTCTATTCTATGACCAACGCATTCTGGATTATATTGAACTGACTATGCTTAATCTCTTTATTTATTATGGAAACATAGGTTCCTCTGTTTTTGGACAAAAGTCTGCTTTCGGTGGCTTTGGGTCCAGTACTACCCAAGCAAGTCCTTTTGGAAGCACATTCCAACAATCACAGCCGGCGTTTGGGAGCAGCTTATTTGGTTCTTCTACTCCTTTTGGCGCACAAAGTCAACCTACATTTGGCACTTCTACCACTCCAACTTTTGGTTCAACTAGCACTCCTTCCTTTGGTGCCACAAGCTCCCCAGGTTTTGGTGCTACAAGCGCACCAGCCTCTGGTTCCACAGCAAGTCCAACATTTGGTAGCACGGGTACTGCATTTGGTGTCTCAAATGCCCCTGTATTTGGATCTGGGGGAGCATTTGGGGCTTCAAGCACTCCTGTATTTGGATCATCAAGCACCCCAGCATTTGGTGCGTCAAGCAGTCCAGCATTTGGTGCGTCAAGCAGTCCAGCATTTGGTGCTTCAAGTACACCTGCTTTTGCCACTCCAACTTTTGGTTCAACTAGCACTCCTTCCTTTGGTGCCACAAGCTCCCCAGGTTTTGGTGCTACAAGCACACCAGCCTCTGGTTCCACAGCAAGTCCAACATTTGGTAGCACGGGTACTGCATTTGGTGTCTCAAATGCCCCTGTATTTGGATCTGGGGGAGCATTTGGGGCTTCAAGCACTCCTGTATTTGGATCATCAAGCACCCCAGCATTTGGTGCGTCAAGCAGTCCAGCATTTGGCACATCAAGCAGTCCAGCATTTGGTGCTTCAAGTACACCTGCTTTTGTTGCTTCTAGTGCACCATCCTTTAGTTTTGGTTCCAATCCAGCATTTAGCCAATCAACTTCTGCATTTGGAAGCAGCCCATTTGGTACTTCTCCATTTGGTGAGGTTTTCTTTCTCTCTTCTCTCTTCTCTCTTCTTCTTCTTCATTTTGTTGTTGTAATGTATACGGTGGATACATTTTGGACTTTCAATGTTTTTTCTTGAAGAGCTTTGCATGTTGTAATGTGAGGGATTTTAGTATCTTATGGCTCATGCTTTTTAATTTGCTCTGATTTTGCTGAAACTTTGTTTTGTCATGAACTTCATGCAGGAGCCCGGGCTACAACTCCAACATTTGGGCAGCCTGCTTTTGGGGGTCAACGAGTGCGAAGTAGGGTGGCTGCTTATACACCAACAGCTGAGTTAGATAGTGGCAGTGGTACACTGCCTGTTGGAAAGCTGGAGTCAATATCAGCCATGCCAGTCTACAAAGACAAAAGCCATGAAGAACTGAGATGGGAAGACTATCGGTTGAGGGATTTGATTGATTTATTTGTGTACAATTTGTATATTTTGTGAAGATATTTATGTACAAACTTATTTGTTTAAGAAAATTGGTACAAGTATGTATATATATAATGGTACTAATTTAGGGTCAATCAGTAATTCAGTTAAAATGTGGGGGCTAAGGCCTTAATATATGAATTGGAACATTTATTTAAGTGTAGTATTTAATTAAATTGGGATTTGATAATTCAATTCAGTTCGTAATAACAACTGGATACTTAGGGTTTTGAGTGACCAATCCTTAATTATGGGGTTAATTAATTATTACAGTATTGAAATTGATTCTTAAGTTATTGAGATAGGTTAGGGTTCACACGGTTCCAATTGGGACGCGTTTTTTTATTCTAGGGTTCAAATTGCAAGTAAGCGAGGAATAGAGGGTTCTAATTGAAATAGTCCAAAGGTGGGCCTTAAATGGAAATACATAAGTCAGGTGTCTCATCATTCATATTTCTACATGTCTTCTGAAACAATTTTTAATGTAGGTAGACGAGTGATGAGTGATTATTGTTGTAGACTTACACTCGAAATGGTTGAGGTACTTGTGATAACGAGAGATCATTTGCAATTGGAAGAAGACAAGATATTGATGAAAACTCAAGGATTCTAGCCGATTTGGATACAATAACAATGGCGCAACCCGAATGAATTGTCCAACTCATTCGATGATTAATCAATAATTTTTTTTAAAATATGTAGTTTTGTAATATTTTTATGAAAAATGCTATATATCTTAAATGAATTATCAAATATTCTATCAAACTTTTTACATGGGTGTAGGACCCACACACATGATCTCACGCCCATGTGTGTAGGACCCACACATGTGATTTGTGTAGGTCTCACGCCCATATGAAATGTTTATGAAATGTTTAGTAGAATATTTGGTAATTCATTTGGAATCCCTAGCATAACTTTATTTTTATTAGATTATTGAAGTAGAATGTGATGCAAATAAATGGTGGGGTGTGAACTTAATTGGGATATATTTGACTTATAGTGATATAATTTTTTTACCATCAATAATCTATTTGATGATATAAATTTGTAATATATTTCATTTTCAAATAAATGTTATAAAAGTTACTATTTAAATAGAAAATTGGTGATAAATTTAAGAAAAGTATTAGGCATCAAATTTGTAATGATATAGGTTCTGTTTGGTAGAGATTTTGAACGTTAGTTTCAGGTTTTGATTTGCACACTGTGTTTATTTACGGTTTTTAAAAATTAATTCTATATTCACTTTTGAAAACTCTGTTGAAGGCGGAAAAATTTAGACTAACCGGTCGTCCCATCGGACATCCCACCTGTCGTTCAGTCGGTTGACCGGAACAGTACATAATTTTTATTTTATTATTATTATTATTATTATTATTATTATTTTATAATTGACACACATTAATTTTTATATATTCAATAAAAAAAAAATTTGAATTTTTAAAAATTTTATGAATTTTGAATAGAATTTTAAGTTGTGTATTTAGTTATGAGTTGTAAGTTTTTATATCAAATATCATATGCCACATTAAAAATTTTCTCACTCAATTCAAAACTCTTTTCAAAATTCATTTACCAAATAATTTTTCCATACTCAAATTATAATTTCAAAACTCACAAATTCAAAATACAACTCTGTTGTGAAATCATATTTAGAAAACTATACCCCCACGCAACCATATTTTTTCGCTACTCTTTTTGTAACTCGGGCCTAATTTGACATAATACAAAAAAATCAAAAAGTCATTATTATATCATCTCATTTAAATCACATCATTTCTCTATCACATAATCTCCCTATTACATCTCTTCAAACCCACCTCATCATTCACGTTTTTTCGTAAAAAATAAAAAACTACGCTTAATCCTCCCAAAAACCCCTCGATCAGCCGTACATCGCGTCCCTGTTTCTTACCCATCGCTCTCTCTCTCTCTCTCTCTCTCTCTCTCTCTCATGCGTGTGGATCGAGTGAGCTACGGAACCATTTTAGAGCGAGGCAGATCCAGAGGCAATCGGTATTAATCTCTTTCTCTCGCCTAGTCTGAGAAACGTAAACCTAATCTTTCTTCTTCGATTTTCTTTCATTGTCCCTAATATTTTCAGCTAGGTTTGAAACCCTAGCCTCATTCATTCATTCATTCATTCATTCCGTATGTTCGATTATAGTTTGTATAACTTCTCTCTGGAAACCTAACCTAAAGGTTTGTCTTATTTTATCAGAAGACAGAGTTTTGAAGACCTGAATGGAATCTCCACAACCCTGAATCCAATACACTGCTCCTCCAGGTGACTACTGTTTATGAGTATCCAATAATGTAGATTTTTCCCCATTTAATCGTCCTATGCACAATAAGTTTTTATTTATTTATTTATTTTCGTTTGTTTAATGTTCTAATTCCACTTCAGATTCAGATCAAGACCCCCTGTTACTGGTATTGGAGCACTGAGGAGTTATAAAGAGTAACAATGTTTGGGTCAAATAACCGTAAGTATCAGTTTGGTGTTTGTTTCCCTTCCCATTCATGTTCTTGCTTGTTACTGTGGTATTTATAGAAAGTTTTTTTTTTTTTATAAGTGAATTTAATGAATTATTGGGTAAGATTTATTTCTATGTGAATGTTGATATGGTTTTTACTAAAGCTATGGGATTCCACACTATATTCATTCTTCTTTGTCCATTCTTCCTGTCTGTACAATTATTCTTTGCATAGTTTATTTATTTTTCTAAGAAAGGAGAATTCCAAGTTTTTTATATGAGCATAAATGTTATGGCATTGTGTGTGTGCGCGCGTTATTTTTTTAAATTTTTAATTTTTTTATTTAAATGCAAAACTGATACCTGTATTTCCATGCTTTTCTAGTATGATTGTATTTGTTTGACTTAGTAGTATATCTTTTCTCCCTGAATTGTGTTTGTGGGCAACTTTTGAGTACTTGAGGAAATTGAGTTTGCAGTTATTTGACGATTCCCTTTGGGTTGCTTTGTGCTGTAAATTCCTGAATCCATCCATAGAACTTGAAAATTTAGTTTTGAAAGATCAGAGGAGAATTATGTTTGTTCCTGGAGGAGGGTGAATGGACCAAACTTAAACAAACACAACCAATTAAAATTTAAATTGCATCTAGAGAGTAAACTGCACAAATCTCAGTCACACAATGAACATAGTTTTATGTGGAAACCATTGAATAATACTATCCCAAAGGTAAAACCACACAAACCATACGAGTTGAACAATTCTCTATAGCAATATTACAAGAATTAAATTGATGATTTGTAATGCTGATCGAAAAATTGATGACTTACTACCCGACCCGACCCGACCCGACCCAGTATGCACTTGGCACATAATCTTTTATTAGGAATTTTGTTCGATCTTTGTATGGCAGGTGGCTCCTGATGTTTCTTGACTTTGGATCACACCTCATGGAAAACTTTGATCTCCAAAGAGTGGCTTTGAACAATGAAGTACGGACACGGATACGGGACAGGACACGACATAGATACGATCTGAACATGTAGACATGTAAATTTTCAAAAAATGGAGGACATGACACGCTGAGGACACGTTTAATATATATAATTTTATTTATTTGTTATATGTCAAATTAAAAAAATAATAAAAAATAAAAAATATAAAAAATAAAAAGAGGGAAAAAGAGGGTCTCAGTATAAATTAAAAAAAATAGGGTTTTTGTTATAAAAAAAAGTATTTTCAAAGAATAAGAAAAAAATAAATAAAATGCAAGAGAGAGACGAAAAAAAGAGGGAGACGATCAGTTAGAGAGAGGATCTATGTGAGAGACGAAAAGCAGAGGGGGAGATGACGAAAACACAGAGAGACGATCTGTGAGAGATAGAAAGAGACCATCTACGAGAGACAGAGAGAGACGAATTGCGACAGAGACAGAGAGAGAGAGATGACGTTCGAAGTGATGAAAGAAGAAAAATGAAGCAAAGAAGAAGAACGAAAAAGGACATACCTTGATCTAGGGCTTCGAGCTTCAACATGTTCAGGTTCTTCTTCACTTTCTTTCTCTTCTCTCTCTCTTTGTTGACCAATAGGCTAGGGTTTTGTTTAGAATCGTGTCCGGAACGTGTCCAAGCGTGTCCAGAACGTGTCTGATTGCAAAAAATTCAAAAAAAAAAAGGGGACACCTCTCATAGAGTGTTGGACATGTGTCCACCACATGTCTGACGCACGTGTACACCACATGTTTGACGCATGTCGGACACTCATACGCTGCCTTCGGAGAGGTGTCTGTGCTTCATAGGTTTCGAACACTGTTGGCCAAAATATATGCAAGATAAAGATGCTAGTTCAAGTGAGCATGATTTTTCAATTACGAAATAAAGCGTGATAATTGAAATCTTGAACCTTTTAGATTCACCTTAAACTCCCCAAGCCTAGCAGTTTTAGTATCTTCAAATAGATAACAAACCAGTGGTCCATAGTCCATATTGTTAGTTGAATGACCCAAGATTACTCTTGGAATAAATTTCATGAGGCTCTTATATCCCTAAGAATGTAGCACTTAGTCCTAAAGATTTAAAAATACTTGACATTGGGTTTCTTGCCATGCTACAGTCCATGTTGGCCTATTAGAGGTTCCATGTAAGTTACACCTTCTATATGAGGTACAACAAGCAATGTTAATTGCTTCAACCCACAAATTCCTAGGTATATTCTTGGCATTAAGCATGACATAGGTCGTCTCTTCCAGATAACTTATTGTTCCCCTCTACAACACCATTTTGTGTGGTATGTGGTGTGGAAAACTCGTGGTTGATCCCTCTTTCTATATACTAAGTGAGGTCAAAATTTTTGAATTCTTTCTAGGGATGTAAAATGGCATGAAGGATTTTTGCTTGCAGGGTGTTTGTTTGGTGGGATAGAACCATGGGATTGGACTCCATGTCCAATAGAATAATTAGTCCAACAGTTGGTTAGAAAAGTGGAAGTTAGCCTAATAGTCCCTCATATGTGGAATAACTCAATCCCATGGGGGGTTGTAGGACAGAAATGGCCGGATTGAGTCAACCTCCGGATTAGCTAGTTAAATAACAAAATTGACCTTAAAGTATATAACATTTCTTTCTTTCATGTTTTAAACATGTTGGATTTTTTTTAAACATGTATAATTTAATCTTGTGATACATAATAGTCTTCTCTTTTTACTTTTCTTTTTTTTTCATTTTTAATTTTTTTATTATCTTTTTTGTATTAGCAAAAAAATAAAAGGAAATATACTTCCAATTTAAATATGTATAACATCTATTTTCTTTATTTTCTTGAACTTTTTTTTTATAATTATAAATATGTTGGATTTTTTTAAACATGTGTAAATAAATCCCATGATATATAAGTCTTCTCTTATTTTTGTTTTCTTTTCTGTATTAGCAAAATCATAAATGGAAATATTCATATTTAAATAAAATTGTAAGTCTTAGTACAATAAAATAAAATATACTTCGAATAAAATAAAATAAATATACTTCAAATTTAGCATTGCCATTGAATTCTAAAGGATATGACGGTCTTTTAACAAGTTATCCTTCATAATTTCCTAGTCAAACATGAGATTCATTAAAATGGCCATTTCCAATAATGTAATCCTACGACAAAACAAACATGGGATACCCACCGTTTCCATCTAAATAGTCGAGGGACTATTTATCCCAGGACTAACAATCCATTGCATTCAATCCCCTTTTATTCAGTTCATCCAAACAAATATGGCCGGAGGCGTTGGCCCAGCCAATGGCCCTCAGGCTTAGCTCAATCTTAGGCTCGATCTTAGGTAGGGCTTTTGTCAAGCTCTCAAGGTTGTTAATATTTTCTTGAAACGGGCCCTTCTAGTCAGAAGTAGTTTAGGCATGGAGCCCATAGGCCTCTCGCCACATTTATATGTCTACTATTTGCCATGATCACTCCCAACCCTAGAGATAGAAAGGGCAACCTTTCTCATTTTGAACTCTATGAAAAATGTTCTTAAAGCAAGCATATGCACTACCTATCTAAGGAATCCTACCACAATTAGGATATAGCACTTCCACGGGTTAGACTTCTAAGATTCATATAAATCAACTCTAAAGGTCAGATGGCAGTAAAATTCTTGTTTTTTTTGTGTGTCAATTCCTAAGTTGTTTTTCCTTTTGACATGGACTACACACAAGGCCATTGTTATTACCTTGTTTTGGGACGCCTTTCGTTAATTCTCTATTATTTTCACCAGGTCATTAAAGTTCACATGTCCTAACCTTTGATGCCACAATTCTATCTTATCTAACTTTAACTCTATTGCATAGAACAAAAATGCTAGGCACGATGTAATGAACAGTTGTGAGGTACACATTCCATCACACATTTACCATAAGTTTAAAAAATATGATATTTTTGTGTGAAATGAACATGGTGATTGTTCTCCAAATTTGGCTAATACTTAAAAGATTAAATTTCAAACACTAAACATGTAATACATTCTTTAGTCTAGGAAGACTACATGGAATGGTTGTGCCTTTTCCTAAAATTATGGACTTATTGCCATCCCCTAAAGGTCACATTTACACTATCACTTTCTTGGAAGAAGCCAGATGATGACTTATCTGTTGTTATGCATGCAGAACAATCACTAAGAACTATATGCCAAAGTCATGTGTCGTAGGCGTAGTTGCCAAATCAGGATTCAAATCATGATTCGAAATGGCCTTGTACCGAATCACTAATCAAATTGAATTGTGAATTGTGGAGATTCTGCCACTTTTTCTAACTTAGAAAAATATATCTACACACTAGATGTTAAATATATGTTATAAAAATGAATATTTAGACTTAAATTAATAAAAATGCCCTTGGGTGGCGCTAATGCCACAAATTGAAAAGCAAGTTCCACGCATATTTTATTTCATTGACACAATTTTTCTTATAGTACTGTACTCCATGTGACCACACACTTTTTATTTTGCTTTTTCTTTCTCTATGATTTTGTTTCCGCTTTCATTTTCACACATCACATACCCATCTCTCTCATTCTCTCTCTCCCCTGTTCACACCACCATTCACCATGCTAATAGCCCATATTAACGTTGTCGACCACCCACCACCATCCAAATTGCTTTTGTTTTTTCACCAAAAATAAAGATTGGGTTTGTTTGAATATTCATAAACATCAAATGACAATAGGTTGTGGGTGGGGGACGATCACAATGAAGAAAATCCATTTGCATCATCAACATTATTATCACTGTCAATTCAATTTTAATCTCCATCCATTGATCACAATAAAACAATATGCCTCTTGCCAGCCTTTCTGCGATGTGGTTTCTATAGAGGACAGAAAAAGGAAGAGGCTTGATTGTGGAAGATAATACAGAGAAATTGAAGGGGGAAGAGAGGTGAAAACATTTCGGTGGAAAAAAGGGAGGGGTGCAAGTGTTGGTGGAAAATCAATTTGGCTTGTAGTAGGAGAAATCAGTGCAGAAAGAAAGGCGGGAGTCAACATAATTTTAAAGCAAAAGAAGAAAGAAATAGAAGAGAATATGTGAGTAAGAGTTGGGGTTGCCAAAGATGATGAACATGTTAAGTTGATCAGAGAAGGTGTTCTTGTTATCTTTTTGCACCTATTTTAGAGAGAGAAAATGAAATAGATATGAAGATAAAGGGAATCCATCCTTGCCCAGACGGAAGAACTCATTGGAGTTGAGTACGGTGGGTTGGTAGGTGGTTGATTTTCCATTAGTGAGCAATAGTAAAGGAGAGAGAAGGTGGGCGATATATCTCTAGGTCGTAGAGAGAGAATGATAATGTAGGTGGCTAGTCATTCAAATTAACTGAAGGGCATCTTTGTCAATGACCTCAAATTTGCATGAAGTCGTGGCATTATCATTGCCCAATGTCCTTTTGAAGGATGATCACGTGGTCTAATAAGTAAGAAGTTAACATGGGCTCCCATGAAATATCACAATCATAATTTTTTTTTTTTTCTTTTTAGATATTTTTTATTAACCATTCTTAATATAAAGAAAGTTGACAAAGACAAATTCTCAATTTTCAAGTAACAATAACTTAACAATGACGTTGATATTTGGACGATAAGCATACATACCTTTCCAAGTAACAATGACCTAATAATAAGAAAGAATTAATTGCAATTCTTTATTTTAAAACCTAAGGTTTAACTGATCCATCTCATTTAATGTTGAATTATATATATTTCAATAAAATAGCAATAGATAATTCGTGGTGCAAATTACTTTAACCTTAAACATATTTAGAAAATATCTTATGATTTTTTGAAAGGAAAAAAATAAAAAAAAAAAGGATTAAAAACATTTTGGGTTTGACTAAATTTGATTGGATCCTATTAAAAACTCTCTATTATCAAAATAACAACAAATCATGTATATATATTAGTTATTTTCATACTAAACGCTGCTATTATGTCATTTTCACTAAAAAGAGGGAAGCAAATAATCGAAATATGTTGGACACAATAGTTTCAAGAATTGCATGAATCGCAAAAAGTGAATTGATTGTGAATCATGCGATTCACCATAAATCACTTCCAAAATAGATTTGTCTATAGATTTGTATCGATTTTGCATAAATTGTGAATTGAACCATGAATCGTTAGATTCTGGTAATAGAGGTCGTAAGTGCAATGTGGACCACATAACAAGGTAGTGTATCCTTTCTAGGCCATCCTTATTTTACTATAGGCCTTTTAGAATTTGACACATTGTTGGTGGTTAACATCTTCCTATTCATTTGGGTTTACTTCCTCTTAACTTGAGGCATCCTATTGGGCTTTTGGTTCACAATATTGTCTTTACCCTTTCAAAAATTTGTTGAAGTGGGTGAAACCTGCCAATTCATAGAAAGGAAAGGAACCTATTAATTTCATGGCTATGATTTCTAGATTGATTTGCTAGGGTCTGAAGTTGGTTAATGTTGAAAAAAATAAGAACTACTTGAGAACTTCTTGAGGTGCCCCTAGCATCGAACACTACTTTCTCTAAGGCAAACACTCAGGCTGTAGCCTTTCTACAAGATTGTGTACTATCATTTCTTTTCTTTTCTAAGGCAATGAACCTTTTAGAAAGGATAGCTTTATAATTATTGAGTTGTTTTGTAGAAGTCGTCTTCTCACTTATTTTAGATCTTTGAATCCAAAAAAAAAAAAAAAGATCTGAAGACATCTCTCTCCTTTTCTACCAAGTTCATCTTACTTTTCTTAAGCTTGAGACACTCTTTATACATTTCAGCATAAGCGTGCTGAATTCACTTCACTTCCTCCCCATTAGAGACATCTAGCTCCTTAGGAACACTACCATTGGAGCTAGACACATGCACCACTACCTAAGTCTAGAGCTTTCTCATGTTGAGAAGTCTATCCTCTCTCTCAAATAACCATGTAGTATAGTTCTTACAGTCTTCGCCTTAGTTTAAGCTCTCCTTAGAGGCATTGGCACCGTTTGTGATTGTTAGTCCCTTGGCTTTGGACATTTACCTGTTAGGGCACTGGATAGAATTCGGAAATATGTCCAAAAATAGGATATTTGTGATACTTACCTTTTGGGTTTCCTATCTTTCTCCGATTGAGACTTCTTATCACTTTTATTCTGATTAGATTTGTAGTTGATGACAATCAGTATTTGGTGGGCCTATGGTGGTCATTGGATTCACGGGTCATCTGCGTTGGATGGTTAGGCTTCGGGTCTTTTGGTGGTAACCTGCAAACAAAACCCTTAAGAACTCATCGGTAGGTGCCCTTCCCAGTAGGAATGGCAACGGGCTGGGCCGGGGCCGGGGATTACAGCCCCCGTCCCCGATCCCCGAATGTAAAAAACTCCCCGTCCCCGCCCCCGATCTATCAAAAGTCTAGAATAAGATCTATCAAAAGTCTAGACTCCTGCATCTACATTCTTTAAACTTAGTGCTTAAAGCTGAGAGCTTTTAATAGTAAGGCTTTAAACTTAGTGGTGAAGGCTAGTTTATGGGACAGATAACATATAAACTAGCATTAATTGCTTTTCTGTTCTTGCCATTATTTTTTGTGAATTTTGTCCCATCTGAAGGGGCTTAGGCTTGGACTCACGCCTAGCATTTATTATGCAAGGTGGTATATAGCCATAGTCAACAAATAACCCAACTATGCCTCAAGAAAGATCTCATGCATTCTTTCCAATATACATAATGACTCCTGTCAAATAGTTGAGGTTTAGGTTTTAAACCACTTTCTTAGGCAAGTCTAAATCCAATGAAATGGTTTAAACGGATCTAACTTTGGGGGTTAGATTCACAAAGCGTCTCAAACACTGCTGGCTAAAGAATGTGAGATGCAAGTGTGTGTATGGCTTTTTAATGATCAAGCTAGCGAAGGTTTACAGATCTGTTAGTTTATTGAATTAGAATTGTTTGTCTAAGTTTCATGTGATCTTGTTGGAGGTTTGGAACTCTCTGGAGGCTAGGGCACCGCAGAAATCTGTTTGTGTATCTCATAATTTTATAATAGCCCTATTTCTAGGTTGATCAATATAGTTTTTCTTCAATTCCAAAACTCTACACAATGCTCAAGTAGCTTGAGCATACTCTACTGGAAATCCAATCATTGTACATTGGTCGAGCTGCCTTTAAGCGGGCTTTGAATGGACTTCTTGGGTGGCAAACCAGGCGCCTCTCTAGCTCTTGAATTGCTTGAATGCTCTTTGATTAGGACTCTCTGATTGTCTATTCTTGCATTGTTTTCAAGGAGTAATAGTAACACAGCTAAAAATTGGTCCAATCCTGTTTCTCAATCAATTAGGTAATGAAAACACACATAATTGAAATCTGGCAAGCCTAAGTCAATTAAACCAATGAAAAACGTGTCCTAGACTAATGCTATATGCACAGTAGATAAATTATAAAAACACATGGAGTAAGCATTGTAAAGTGTCAAATGATCAATGACTCATGGATATGGTATGAAAACTGATGACATGTGTAGACAACCTAGCATAAGTTTTGTCCATGGAAATCACCACCATACATCTTGAAACAAGTTCTTCTTGGAAAAGTTTGTTCCTTGGCATACTGTTGAGTTCCTTGATTTTTTGAACATGAAATGCCTTTTTTTTTTTCTTCGTCTTCTTTTTTTTCGGTTTTTTTCTTCCCTTTCTATTTTGTTTTTAATTTTTTTCTCTTTTCTTGCTTTTGTGCCTTTTTCTATTTTTCGAATAGGAATGATCTATGTTCATTAATGTGTATATGTGGTATTATCACAAATAAATAAATACTAAATAAAAATAAATGTTTGGTTGGAACCTGCATGCATTGATGTTTATATCATACATTGTTTATGATGTATGTTCTTTCAATGTTTGCTCTTCTTTTCCTTAATGATATGGTGGAGTTCACTAGTAAATAGACTGTCTTTTTTATTTTCTTTTTATCCTTTTTCTGCATACTTATAAATGTGGAATCAATTGACAGCTTTTGGGCAGTCATCCAATAGCCCATTTGGGTCCCAATCAGTTTTTGGACAGGCTAATAATGCAAGCAGCAATCCATTTGCTCCGAAACCCTTCGGTAGTACAACCCCTTTTGGTTCGCAGACAGGGGGTTCCATTTTTGGCGGCACTTCAACTGGCGTTTTTGGTGCAACCCCATCATCATCACCTTTGACTCCCACACCAGCTTTTGGAGCTTCATCAACTCCTGCTTTTGGAGCTTCATCAACTCCTGCTTTTGGAGCTTCATCATCACCATCATTTGGCAGTAAGTACATTTAAGGAGGGTACTCCATATCCACTTCTTGTCTCATTATTTTAATTTGATATATGATTAGGCAGAATCTATAAGGCATAGTCTATAGCTTCTTTGGGAATCTGTTAGCATCCTAGTATACTCCAAGCAATGAAGTGTCAGTTGTGACAATATACATTGATTTTTTGATGTTTTATTGTTCTTTTAGTCATTTTTTTTTCATCAATCCCTATCTTAACCGTTCGATACAGGGAAGTGGAAATGGTTCTTAGGTGGAATATGTACTCCCTATGATTTTGACAATTGAATTTTTCATTATAAATAATTTTACTTGATTAGACTTGGGTCATTGATTCCATAGCTTGATTTAAATGCAATGTTGGGAGTGATAAAGCCTGAGGAGTATGATTTAGGAGTTATTGCACACACACTAAGTTCTCCTTTCAATTGCGATTTTTTGCGAGAGCCAGTGACTTTCTCGAGTAATATACTAGGCAAATCTTTTGTTTCCTTTTGCAATATGAAGAGAATAATGCCTAATAACCCCCAAGGAGATTTCTATGTTTGAACAACTTATTTTTCTTTTACTTCTAATTTGGATGAATATTTGCTTGGGTGCTTTATACCAGTCTTCTTCTTGCTTTGATATACTTATTATTTTTGTAGTCATTAAATTATTATTATGTCAACAACTGACTTTTGTATGAACTTATTTAATTGTCATTGTCAATTGAACATGCTAATCTTCCTGGTTTGCTAATGATGAATTTGGCATTTTTGAATCCTTTATGCACAATATTCTTTTACTTGGATAGGACTTGCCTTTGTGAGCGAAAAGCTTGATTTAACTGCTTCCGTGGAGAACTTGATTTGGACAAGTGGGGTCTAGCAGTTATTTGTTTCATATTCAACTTGTTCTGTTTCAAATTTGCCTTATGTTTTTTTTGGGCTACCATGTATAGCACTTTCTCTTTGTAGCATATAATGCCGAGCGAACAATTTGTTTCTACTTCAGAGTGTTTAAAAGGAATAAATACTGAATAAACCAAATTTTTTTATTTCTTCATTCTTTCTTAGGGGACTTACGTGTTGGTCCTACTAAGTGGATTTATTGTTCAATAGGTCTTATGATAATTAATGACATTTTTCATCATACACTATTAAAAAACGTCACTAATTGTTAATTTTCAGCGACAGTTTGAAAATTGTCACAAAAAATGTCACTAAATTATAAGTTTTAGCAACAGTTTAAAAAAATTGTCAGAAAAAGTCACTAATTTTGAACTTTCAGCTATAGTTTGAAAAATTCGTCACAGAAAAATGTCATTAATTGTGAGTTTTAACGACAATTTATAAAAGCCGTGAAAAAAAGTCACTAATTGTCAATTTTTAGCGACGTGTAAAAAATCATCACAAAAAATTATTTTTAGCAACGATTGTACTAAGACTTATTTTCAATAGGACTTGATGGGAATGAAGTCTAACTATTAGGACCTATTGGTAGGTTACGCTTCTTTTTTCTTTTACTTTTAAGTGCATGGATGCTTACTTTTTTGTATTGATGTTCTTGCTTGTATCTCTTCATCATTAAGGTCGCATGGTGGTTTTTCCATCACTAGTGTTCTATCATTTAATCGTTGATTAATTCCTGTGTTGCTGATTGTCTATTAGTGTTGTTTTTATAGACAATTAAGTTGTCTCATTTTCAATTATTCATATGGCATTTTTTCTCCCTATCTTGTTCTATCCTGTGACCAACGCATTCTGGATTTATATCGAACTGACTACGCTTAATCTCTTTATTTATTATGGAAACATAGGTTCTTCTGTTTTTGGACAGAAGCCTGCTTTCGGTGGCTTTGGGTCCAGTACTACCCAAACAAGTCCTTTTGGAAGCACATTCCAACAATCACAGCCGGCATTTGGGAGCACCTTATTTGGTTCTTCTACTCCTTTTGGCGCATCAAGTCAACCTACATTTGGCACTTCTACCACTCCAACTTTTGGTTCAACTAGCACTCCTTCCTTTGGTGCCACAAGTGCCCCAACTTTTGGTGCTACAAGCACACCGGCCTTTGGTTCCACAGCAAGTCCAACATTTGGTAGCACGGGTTCTGCATTTGGTGTCTCAAATGCCCCTGTATTTGGATCTGGGGGAGCATTTGGGGCTTCAAACACTCCTGTATTTGGATCATCAAGCACCCCACCATTTGGCGCATCAAGCAGTCCAGCATTTGGCACATCAAGCAGTCCAGCATTTGGTGCTTCAAGTACGCCTGCTTTTGGTGCTTCTAGTGCACCATCCTTTAGTTTTGGTTCCAATCCAGCATTTAGCCAATCAACTTCTGCATTTGGAAGCAGCCCATTTGGTACTTCTCCATTTGGTGAGGTTTTCTTTCTCTCTTGTCTCTTCTCTGTTCTTCTTCATTTTGTTGTTGTAATGTATACGGTGGATACATTTTGGACTTTCAATGTTTTTTCTTGAAGAGCTTTGCATGTTGTAATGTAAGGGATTTTAGTATCTTATGGCTCGTGCTTTTTAATTTGCTCTGATTTTGCTGAAGCTTTTTTTCGTCATGAACTTCATGCAGGAGGCCAGGCTACAACTCCAACATTTGGGAGCTCTGGTTTTGGGCAGCCTGCTTTGGTGGTCAACGAGGGGGAAGTAGGGTGGCTGCTTATACACCAACAGCTGAGTTAGATAGTGGCAGTGGTACACAGCCTGCTGGAAAGCTGGAGTCAATATCAGCCATGCCAGTCTACAAAGACAAAAGCCATGAAGAACTGAGATGGGAAGACTATCAGTTGGGTGATAAAGGTATGTTCTCTCTTCCACAGCTTATTCAATTTTTGAAAGAAGAACTAAAGTTGGTTAAAATCCCAAAAATGCAGCGTGTTTAATTTGTCGTGTCATTGATTAATTCTTTTATGCAATTTCAGGAGGACCTGCTCCTGCTGGCCAGACTGCTGGTGCAATTGGATTTAGTTCTTCTAACACACAGTCAAATCCTTTTGCTTCTTCATCGGCATTTGGTCAGTCATCTGCGAATCCCTTTTCATCGTCGACATCTTCCAACCCATTTGCTCCGAAAACTCCTGCCTTCAGTAGTACAGGCTTTGGATCCTCATCTACTCCTGTCTTCGGTTCTTCACCCTTTGGTGCTTCATCCACTTCCAACCCTTTTGGTTCAACTTCATCTGCAACAACTTCCATATTTGGTGTATCAGCAGCTCCTGCATTTGGACAGAGTTCCTCAGCATCGCTTTTTGGTTCATCAGGCTCCTCTGCTTTTGGATCATCAACATCTATATTTGGCTCTGCACCAGCTCCAGGAACAGCATCAGCGTTTGGATCTGGCTTAAGTTTTGCTAACACACAATCATCCCCGCTATTCCAGTCAACTACGCCTTCACTTGGACAGACAAGTTCAGTCTTTGGACAGACTGCCTCTTCCTTCGGACAGAGTGCCCCAACCTTTGGTCAATCAAATTTTTTTAGTACACCTTCTACTGGATTTGGGGGCAACTTGTTCTCAAACACTCCATCACTGCTATCTACAAGCAATCCTATAGGATTTGGTCAAACAACTGTAAGTCACTCTTAAAACTCATAATTAAGTTTCTGTGTGGCAATGTTTAAGTAGTTGATATTTTAGGGGTGATAGTTGGAACCTAGGTTGCTTGCATGGGCATGACGTATGATGTATTGGATTCAGAAATTTGAAAAGTTTTGATATGTGGACATGTTGGTATTTCCAACTAATGTAGTATCTAAGTACAGTATCTATAAAATGTTTTGGCAAATATTTTTGCACTCCGCATTTGCCAATATGCACCATGCGGGAAAAATGGCTTTCCATCTTCATTGATTTTCATCTAAAAATTTCTTAGAAATTGTACCGTGTACTTATAGATGAAAATTGTTAATCTCCATGCAAAGGAAACTTCTTACACGAAGCTGTAGAGTGACACTTGCCTGAACATGTCTGATATTGGTACATTATAATATATAGGCATCTCATTGTTTTTTGTTCTTAAGAATCTGATTTCTTCGTGTTTTAGTTTTTGAGACCTCTATATTCTTTTGTCGATATGGATTTAATTTTTTCTCTTCTTCAGCCCTCACTTTCAACACCTTTCCAGTCTGTTCAACCTGCTCAGACAACAGGTTCTTTTGGGTTTGGCAACTTTGGTCAAACACAAACAGGTACTTGGTAAATTTAGTCTTTAACTAACTTTTCTGTAAATCTTCAATAATTTTATGGCTGATTCCCCGCCGCCCCCCTTTTTCTTTGGTGCCTTAATATAGCTGGTACAAGTGGTTTTGGAGGCATGCCAAGCATTTTTGGTCAGAGTACTTTTGGACAATCGTACGTTCTTCCCTTTTTTTTTTTGTGGTCATGGACAATTCCTTTTTTTCATATGTACACACGACCATCTCAATAACACAGGATGGCTTAGTTTTTTTATGTGCGCATCATGTCACAGTTTTATGAGTATTCAACATTATTTCCTTACTTGACTTTTTGGCCCAGCCCTTGGGTTAGCACTTGTCATCATGTGAAATTTTGCTTAATTGTGCATCTATTTCTACTTTTAAGCCTTGTTTTGTTACTTTATGTGACTCTGGTTTGTTTGTAACAGGTCTGTTACTCAGGGCTCTGCAGTTGCACAACCACTTCCTGTTGCAAATCCTTTTGGAACTCTACCTGCAATGCCTCAGATGTCAATTGGTCGTTCAGGGACTGCACCTTCCATTCAATATGGAATTTCTAGCCTGCCAGTAAGCATGACTTGTCCTGTCCAGTCAGAACTAAAAACAAAAAAAAACAAAACAAAACAAAACAAAAAGCCTAGATGAACTAAAAACTATGAGTTGTTTTAATGTATAATTTATTTTGGTGGGACTCTGTTTCAATTTGATTATTAAATTGAAATTTCAATTTTCATTGTTATATTTTGTTTGTAATTGTAATTACCATGTCTGAACTTCTTTTCTGAAGAGCTGGTTATGAGATTTATCATCTGCATGTGGTGACATAGTTTTCTAAACAGGTTGTTGACAAACCTGCTCCTGTTAGAATATCATCTTTGTTGACTTCTCGCCACCTTTCTCAGAGGCGGATTAGGTTGCCTGCAAGGAAATATCATCCTAAAAATGATGGTCCGAAGGTGATGATGATTCCTCTGGTAAAACTTAGTATCTCATTTTAAAATAGAAACCCTTTCTTACACTTCATTGCTTAATTTTGATATCCAGGTGCCATTTTTCACTGATGATGAAGAAACTCCGAGCACACCTAAGGCAGATGCTCTTTTCATTCCCAGGGAGAATCCTAGAGCTCTTGTTATTCGCCCCTTGGAACAGTGGCCTCCAAGAACAAATGTGGATAAATCATCTCCATTGAAGGACACATCTAGTCCAACACATGAGAATGGTAAATTTTTCTTGTATTTTAAATTTGGTGGGCCTAAATGCTCAATCTTTAGGTATGGGAACAATGGAAAATGTGCCAAATTCATTATTGGGGCTGGAACAAAGAATTATTTTGCTCGTATTAAACTAATGTTGTAGCTGGTATCTGTTTTGTCACCATAAATGGAATGTTATGGGGAGGGGAATACCTAAACTAACACAGGATACGGTAGTAAAAAAGTGATGTGATTTTTTTTTTTTACTTGACTTAGAATATAGCCTTTGACAATGCCCAATGATGAAAATTGATCTATGTAGCTAACCTCACTTACACAAGACTTCTGGTTTGGTTCGGTTTGGTTTAGCTGGTATTTGTTGGGTTGATATTTGTTTTCACAATCTTGTTGCTCAATCAAAGTGAGTCCTTATATTGATTTAAATTGTCAGTTTGGATGACTTTTGGATTATTTTCGGCCTTATGGATGCTACTTTCCCCTTATAATGCTTTGGTAGATCTTGGGCACATTCATAAAGAATGTTGGTGTTTCAAATCTGATACTTTAAAATTTATCTGGAATGAATATGTTTTTTTATACCACTTCTTTCTTTGTGGTCTTGAGTGTGGTATATGATACTTCTTAAGTTCTAGACTTGAAGCATATCATTCCCCCATCCCCAACCAAGAGGGAGGGAGAGAGGCTGAACAAATAGATATAGGTTTTATTCATATGGACAGTTAATTGTGTTTTCCTGTCAAATTTTAGGCTTCATTGCCTATTGCTGAATCTTAAAGCATTGCTCTTTACGTTCAGGTAAAACATCTGAAGCTGTTTCCAGTTCTTTGAATGGCTCTAGTGCAGAGGATAAAGATAGTAAGTAATCGGTTGTGCTTAGTTTTATATATTAACCTTCCAGTTATTGCTGACTTGTTTTATTTTTTGTTCTTTAATCTTCTACGGTGAAAATAGTTTCAGTCTATCCTTTTGTAGTTGTCAGTAGTCATTCTGCATTAATGTAGGAAAGAGATTGTTCAAATTTCAATGTGGAGGACATAGACAAGGTTACATAGCATTGATTTTTTAGCACAGGAACTTGGACATGAGATTGATGTAGTTATTGCCCTTTGACAATATTGGTCTTCACGGACATTTGTTTTGGGTTGGCTGAAACTCTTCCTTGCACTTGGGATTCTAATGGAACATAGTCAATGCGCATTATTGGTCTTCAATTGATTAGGTCAATGCATCATTATGCACACATAATGCTGAAGTTAGGCGTCATATTGAGCTTGGGCTAGGCTCAGCCATCTTAAATCTGTAGATTTGACAATATTTGGGCAGACTAGTTTGACATTTTTGGCAATGTCCTAAAAAGGATTGATGTCAGGTGTCTGGCATACGAAAATTGAACAGAATATTACATAATCTTGCAAAGCTGAGGTATGTTGCCTTGTGCTAATATGGAAAGAAGGCTGAGGGCTGAGGCAAAGTGTTGGGATTATGATAGGAATGTGAAGCTTCTGATCTATTCCTTTGGAACAGGAAATGTGAAGGACCAACCCCATCATTTTTTACCAGCTCTCTGTTCCCTGCCCTTTTCATTCCTTAATCTGAGTTGTCTTACACCGCGCCTTTGTTGTAAATATTTGATTTGGAATTTCTTTGGTTCTTTGTTCACTGATTTTTTCTTGTCATTGCTGACTTGTTTTTCAGTATTTAAAGAACAAATTGTTTCTAGAAACATATGAGCAACATTCATGAATATTACTTTTAAATGAGCTTCCTACTTATATACACCCAATGTTATCTTGCGCTATTGTCAATAGATAACAATATATTTTGTTAATAGTTTGTTCCATTCTAATGGAGAAAATTAAAGTCACCTGTTGTGCTCTATATTAAAGATTAGCATTTTGATTGCAGTTAATGAAAAAATTTGTTGGCTTAACCTTATACATAATAGAGTGAACTTCAAAGTTTGTGGCGTATTTGTGATGCCCAAAATTCTTGCACTTCATAGAATAATACGACCACAAATAGGACGTTGATCAAGGATACCCATTAATAATCACAGATCATTTTTCCAAAACATCCGTTCATCAATTTAGAAAAAGGGCAAAATTTATTTTACCCTCTCTTGATTTGAGGCTGGAGCACTTTGCCCCCAGTGGTTCAAATGTAGTCAGTAAAGTCCCCATGTGGTTTTGGACTAATTGTCACTGTTAGTTTTTTAATCCAAATTAATGGAAGGTGTATCTCACACACCATTTTTTAAAGTAGGCTTGGTTTTTTGAAAAAATAAATTGAAATTAACACAACAAAAAGATAATTTTACCTCCATCTTCTCCAAACCTAAAATTAGATTAAGATATTAATTAAAATTAAATTAAATTAAATTAAAATATAATTAAGGATTGATTTAAAATATAAAATAAATAATAATTAAAGATTGATCTAAAATATAATTAAATTAAAATTAGATTAAGATGTTAGGAATTACAATAAATAATTAAGGGTTTGGGATTAATTGTGATCTAAAATATAATTTGATTAAAAAGTTGGAAATTATAATAAATAATTAAGGATTTATGATTAATTGTGTTCTAAAATATAATCAAATTAAAATTGGATAAAAAGTTAGAAATTATAATAAATAATCAAGAATTTATGATTAATTGTGATTTAATTGAATTAATGTTAGAAATTATAAATTATGTCTATGAGAGAGGAGAGAAAGAGAGAGAAAATAATAAGAAAAATGCATTGGGTTTGAGGGTATTATAGTTATTTCTCGTCTATAGTTAACGAAGTTAACGGTTGCACTTTGGTCCAAAATCACACGGGGGTTTTCTAGTTATATTTGAATTTGAACCATTACTATAGGACGTAAAGTGCTCTGACCTCAAAACCACAAAGGGGTCAAACGAATTTTGCCCCTAGAAAAAATCCTCAAAGTTCAATTTAATATTATCGTGAATAAAACAACATTAAGTGGTTATTTCAAGTCCATTAGATTCAGAACTTAATCTAAAGAGAAAGGAGACTTGATCAGCTTTTAAGTCAACCAAGATTCATAAGGTTGGTTGTCACCTTCGTTCTCCCTATCCTGTTTGCCTCTCCAAATTCTTATTTGGTACCTGGCATGAGCTGCGAAGCCCAATAAGATACAACAAACCTGATACTACCCTAACCAAGGATTTTCAAAACTATAGTTACAGCTTAACAAGACATCACCATTATAGGAAATAATGAGAAGCATGAATACAGGTAAATATCAATCAATGCAAGTAATCAAATACCGTATTCTGAAGTACCTAGAGCTCGTTAATTAAGTTTGTCTAGGTAACTCCCTGTGGAGTACTGTTCCTACCTACCCAACCACTATGAATTGGTCATGAGCTATTCCGATTCTCCCTTAGTTACATTTCAAAACGTTACTATGGTAATCACCAAGGATGCCTACGGCCAGAGTTATGTATCCAAGTAATGACATCATTAGTCTACCCCACGGGAACGGTTTGTCAGGAATACTCTTCCTATGTTCCACTTTCACATCCACCCTTATGCCAAAATTAAATGCTAATGAGATTCAGAATATGTCCAGTGCCATCTTAGCACTTGGAGTCACTATCTAATCTTTTTGGGAAAAATAGAAAATCCTGACACCTATTAGTATAGGCCACCAACCCACCACGACCAAATAACTAGGTCTGGGAGTTTAGGTATAAGAGGGGAAGGTCATGAATTGAGCATTTCTAACTCAATCAATCTAAAGATTGGCCTCTACTAATTCTTGATATGAGAATCATTGCCAAAATATGTCCATATTCCAATTATTAATGCTAACTTTACTACGTGAAGTAAATAAGTATAGAGTAAATCACTTATTTTGGAAAGTTTCTATCCTCTCTATGATGAGAAATGTTTTATTGACAACCTCAATGGGTTGGCCCGGTGGCAAAGCCTTTGGTCTTGGGGGTATGCTCCCTTCAAGGTTTAGGGATCGAAACCTCTTAGGTGCTAACAATTTCTTAGTGCCATCGGACTGGGGAAAGCTCTTCAATTAACCGTGGTGCACTTACGGGAAACTCCATGCTAAGGGCCTATGCACCTCTAGGGATTAGTCGTGGTGCACTTGTGGAAAACTCCTTGCTAAGAGCCTATGCACCTATAGGGATTAGTCAGGTTTTGATTCGAATACTCCGGTGCCAATCAAAAAAAAAAAATGGAAAAATGATGAAAAACTATCTTGAGAGGGATATAGAGGCATTTCCAACTTAGGCGAAATGTCATCCAACCAATGAGTAAACATAGAGATATCTCAAGCAAGCAAATAGCCTTATGGTAGCATGCTGGACATAGCAAGAAAGCAAAATGTGAAGGAAAGAAGAGAAGCTCACCTAGTACTTCTTTGCACCAAGCCAAAAGCAGAATGTGTTAGAAAACAAAGAAAAATATACATAATCCTAAATGCAATAGAACTCATAAAAATGGTTCCTATGGGCTTGGTTGTCACTAAAATGTCATTTGAATCATCTCAAGCATAGTGAATCATCTTAACATATAATCAACACAACAATATACTTTCAATATCTTGTGCGATAAACTGGGCCTAAATGCATGGACTAAGCTAAGGACAAAATAGAAATATAGAGAGTAAAGAAAGAAAGCAAAGTAAAAGATAGGTGATGACCAAGGTCTGCCCCTAAACCATGGAAATAGGCGTAAATCCGCATCAGAGGCTAGATAAAGGCCTGAATCCATGAAATAGTCAAATCAAGGCGAGAGATCTAGCTATCATCATGAACTAAGCTATAGGCGTAACAAAAATGCTAAAAAGTACGAGTAAGCAAGAAGAAAATGAGATAGATATAGATCTATTCAAATCTACTGCCAACCGCATGGATAGAGGTGTAAATCTCGCATAAGAGTGAGCCGACTACCAAAATCCATGAAATAGTCTAGAGGGAATATATTCCATTCACCATCAAAGAGAACTAAACTAGAAGTATAAGAACAATAAAGTAAAGTAGATAATAACAAAAATCTACCTTCAAAGCATGAAAATGAGTGTAAATCTTGTTCAAGAAACTAGATAAAGGCTCAAATCCATGAACTAGTTGATTAGAGGACGGTAGATCTCATCATCATGATGAATGACAGTAAGAACATGATGGAAATGCTATACAACACAGAAAAAGAAGAAGGGGAGGTAGAGAGTGATAATGACCCAAATATACTCCCAAAAGCATGAAAATGAGCGTTAGTCTTGCCTAAAAGGCAAGAGAAAGGCTTGAATCCATGAAATAAGTAATAGGAGGGGTAGATTCAACCATTATCAAGTTATCAAAGATATAATGCATGTTTGTCTATCAAGAAAATGCAAGAAAATTGAGAAGAAAAAAAGAAGAGTAAGATTTGTTCAAAGTAAAGAGATTTGACAAAGATCTCTACTATACATGCCCAAATACTAAGACTAATCCACTAATATAATTAATCTCAAAGCAATAATAATGTGTTTGGATACCAAGAAAAGAAAAGGAAGTGAGAGAAAATGCAATAAAAGGGAGGTATACCTTTCTTTTAGCTTAGAGTAAGAAGTGAAACCAAAGCAATGGATGGAGCCTCCAAGCTTCTCTCAAAGCTTCAATTGAGATAATTAACCTCAAGGACCAACTATCAATGGAGGGAGAGGAGAATTGAGGGTATATTTTGGCATAAATTTTGGCTATGTGAGGGAGAGGGAAGTTGTCTCTCTCTCTCTCTCTACCCAAATGAGTGTATATATTGGCCAGAGGGGGCCTAAATATGCTTGTATGCATGTGTATCCAATATATATGCGTATAGGATATTCCAAGATGCTGGGGGGGACCACACTGAAGAATCTGCCTAAGAAAACTACAACCTGCGGCCGTGGGTCCACCCACGGGTTGCCCCAGACAGCTTTACTAGGTAAACTTCAAATAGACGTATCTTCTTCTTCTAGAGTTGGAATTAGGTCAATTTTGTGTCTAAATTGAAGTATTGAAAGTAAGCTTTCCAAGGATTCCAGTCTCATATCAAGATTCAAAGTGTGGAGAGTGAAATGAGTAAAATAGTGTAGATTACTCAAAAATAAATGTCTGAATTTGGGGTTTTTGAAAAGAAAAACTTGGATCAATCAAACATGTGAAGCGACGACTTGAAATACTTTTGGAAAATAGTGTTTTTTTTTTTTTTTTTTTTTTTTTTTTGGTTTAGAAAACATTTTGACTAAAAGAGGGGTTAGGTTTGGGTTTGGGATTTCAACATTTGAATAGCTGTTCCGAGAGGATCAAAATCGTTCATTTTTCTTTCATTGAGGAGCTTTAGAAGGCATCCAAGTTTTAGGGCTGGTCAAAATGGGGTGTCTACACCGCCCAATAATTGTAGGAACATTTTACACATGAATAAAGAAATAACAGTCGATGGATCATGATAAAACACATGCAAAGGAGGAATGGGGCTCATGGAAGATGTGCAAGCATATATAAGTTAAAGGGGTAGCATGCATTGGGTTTTCTAACTTCAAGCATGTTTCTGTCATGTTTCCAACCGTTACACCTCTTATGGAATATACACAACAGCCATGAGAAGATATCTTAGGAATTTGATAGTATGTTAGTAGGATTTAGTATCCTACCTTAACAGCATTCTCAAAATTAATCTTAAGGTCCTTGGCTTCTTTCTTCTTCCTTCTACTTCCTCTCCTTTCTTCCTTCCTTTCTCTCTTGTTTCTCTCTCCTCTCTTCTCTCTCTTAGCCGAATGTCTCTGTGTGCAAAGGGGGGAAAGAGGTGCTCAACATAAAGGCACAATGTTGGTTGAAATAAAAATATATGAAAAGTCAGTTAATTTCCTTTCTTGACGTCTCATTTGTTTGACTTGTCACCTATTCTAACCTAGTTTGGGCTGAGAGGGGAAAAAGAGATGGCCTAGGGAGGTGAGCCCCTTGTCCGGCCAAATGAAAATGGATTGGAACTAATATCCATTATTATGATCATATATATATAAGCTAAGGATCTTTTGACTACAGTAGTTTAGTTTATGACTTAGTTTCCAAAATTGAGATTCTGTTACACAGATACATGCGCAAAATTTCACAGACGAATTTAAATTAAGTAGAATTGTATACTAAGGTAACACTTAGTATCATCACTAATCAATAATGAAAATAATAGTTTCGAGGATTTTACTATTCGTAATAAACTGATTAATGTTTATCTATAAAAAAAAAAAAAAAAACAGATTCTTACAGTGTCTCAATACCAATGGCCTTGTGGCCAAACACCATGTTAATTTCACCTATAATGAGAATTAGATCTGGCATTTCTTGATAGAGCGCATTGATTGCCACCCTGCCCATATCCTCTCCAATGCATTTCAATGTGGAAATTGTGTGTCCACAGATTATTGTCGTTTGATATTCGATTTGGATTGCTTAGGGGGGACAAAATCTTTGTTTAAGTTGGTCTTGCACTTGACATGGCAAACAGCTACAATGCTTCTTTTTTTACCCATGTAAACTTGGTCCTTGTCATACTTGTGAGAGATCGCGGAATTCGATAATCATGAGTTTAGGCTGATTGGTGTTATGTATTCAATTACTTATCCAAAAAAACATGTTATGTATTCAATTACAGTTTACAGCCTTCTCTTTTGGGTGTACTTGGAGGAGCTTCATACAAGAACCTAAGCATCATTAATTCACCATGCTCCAACCAATGGATTAAATGCTTCTTTTTTCAACCATGTAAACTTGGTCCTTGTCATATCTGTGAGAGATCACTGAACTTGATAATCATGAGTTTAGGCTGATTGGTATGCTGTATTCTATTACGGTTCACAACTGTACTTGGAGGGGCTTCAAACAAGAACCTAAGCATCATTAATTCACCATGCTTCAACCAATGGATGAAGTGCTTCTTGTGCTATTTCACAACCATGCTACTGTCCTGTGGCCCTAAAAGTTGGAGTTGAACTATTTGATTGCTTCTTGTGGCCTGCCCTTTTCTTGTATTTCTTTTTGGTTTTTTTTTTTTTTTTTTCTTTTCTTAACTTTAAAAATTCGTGAGGCCGAGGGGTTGTTTGTGTGGATGCGAGCAACAGTAGTAGGGGAGTTATTTGAACTCGTTGAATCTCTCCCTGTGCATTTCATTTCCTTGTACTTTTAATTTTATGTTTTTAATGAAATTTTTCCTTTGCTGATAAAAAATAAAATAAAATAAAATAAAACTATTTGATTACTTCTTGGGTGATGTGTAAGCCCTTCAATCATTTACTCAAATGGAAGTCGAGTTCTCAATTTTTTCTTGTATGTTTCATTTTCAAATTTATCCTTGGTTTATTTTCTTCTTTATACATTTCTGACAGAAATCAGATTTCTTCTCACATTTGTATTACTTGATTTTTATCCCTTGCCTTTTTATACCAATACCTTCATTACTCCACTCATAACTCCAATTCTTTCCCTAAGCAATAGCCACTGGCTAGCTTATTCCATCACCTAGACTGCTAAAGGTCGCCACTGCGAATGTGCTCCACTCATATGCATTCGGTATATAGTTCAATTTGCATTAGATATACAGACAGTAGGTCAGCTTGTGTGGCTTTTTTGTTATATCTGTTTCATCTGTGGTTTTGTTCTATGATTTCAATCTATTTCATAATAGTAATTATTTAATGAGAATAGTCTTGATTAGGTTTTTTGCAAGGTTTCTATGGATTAAATTCATATTTTCCTCTGTTACCATTTGTCGTCACAGAAAATGGAGTGCCTTTTGAAACTAGATTTGGATGCTTGGAAGCTACTCTATGTGGATCTAATATAGAGCTAAATTTTTATTCAATTTTGCGTCTTTGGTACTTGAGCTTGCTTCTGTTCTCTCATTATACTGAACTCTTGCATGAGAGGTGTATGATGGATGGTTGTTTGTGCGCTACATACCAGGATTTCCTTTGTGTTTATTTAGTGCTGCTGCTTTTGGTAGTTCTACTAGATTGACAAATAATGGAGAGAAAAGTCCTGCCTGTTAGTTAGCTTTAATCCGATGAAGTTACTCATTGTCAGTAGGAGAGAGTTGAGTTAGAATTTTATTATACAATTATTATACAAATTTTATTTTCTGTACGATCTTACGATTCTTGATTTAATTCTACTATTCAGTCCTGTAAACCCCTCCTACGATCTCATTTCCCCCATATGTTTTGACCTTAATTCAATTTGATCTTGCAGAAGGTCCAGTTGAAAATGGTCTTGTGAAGGAACTTCGAGGTCATCCTGTCAAACCAAACCATAAACAACCCAATGGAGTCCATGATGATCATCCAAACCAGAAAGGGGACTCTTACATTACTCTAACTGGGCACAGAGCTGGTGAGGCAGCAATTGTGTATGAGCATGGGGCTGACATTGAGGCACTGATGCCTAAGCTTCGTCACTCTGACTATTACACAGAGCCTCGAATCCAAGAACTGGCTGCCAAGGAAAGGGCTGAACCGGGGTTCTGCCGTCGTGTAAAGGACTTTGTAGTGGGACGGCATGGCTATGGTAGCATCAGGTTCATTGGCGAGACAGATGTGAGGCGACTTGATCTCGAGTCACTTATTCAATTTAACAACAGAGAGGTGATTGTTTACATGGATGAGTCCAAGAAACCTCCGGTTGGACAAGGTCTCAACAAGCCTGCTGAGGTAACACTTCTCAACATCAAATGTTTTGACAAGAAGACTGGGCGTCAGTATACAGAGGGCCCCAAAATTGATAGATACGAGGAGATGCTCAAAAGAAAGGCCGAGGATCAAGGTGCTGAGTTTGTGTCCTATGACCCTGTCAAAGGAGAATGGAAGTTCAGAGTCAACCATTTCAGCCAGTACCGCCTTCAAGATGAAGATGAAGATGAAGATGAACACAAAAATAACTACTGAATATGCTTGCTGCTGTTTTAGATGAAAAAAGACTTGTTCTGGTTTTTATTATGCTATTGTTGTGCTGCCTCCTCCTCCTATATATAGAAGAATTACCCTGGAATTTTGTCTTTGCAGTGGAGTGGGACTGTTAATCACATGCTTGTTTTTGTATTTGTGGCTTCTTTCCCTTGTTTCTTATAAAAAAAGGGTTTTTTCTTCATTTTGGTGGCCTGGTTTGTTCTGATATATGTACCCGTTTGCCTCTCATCTGCTTTTATGACAATAGTATATATCCATTGTTTCACTTTTTTCTCCTTTAATTATCTTGTCCATATGATGAATGCACCAATCACAATTATATCCTTTTAATGGTTACACCAGACAATGCAGTATCAGTGCATTTTTGTTGTGGATATTAGTAGCATTAGAACCAAGAACCCAGAAGAATGTAATTAGAGTGTACTAGTGGAGAAAAACCGGTGTTGTATTCTTAGGTACTGAAATTCTTAGGTATTGAAATGTTTATGTTATTTAAATATTGAAAATCAATTTTTAATTAATTTGAATAAGAAGAATAGTTGTTTCTAATAAATTAATTGAAAGTAATTGTCGAAGAGAAATTCAGCGCATGTTTGGTACGATGAAACGAAAAGAAGTGGTAATAGAATGAGAGTGAGAATGAAATATAAGATTGAATGCAATGAAATGTTCATTTTTATTTCTTTTGTTTGGTTGTCAACATAGAATGACATATGAATAAGATTATAATTCTCATTGTCATGTTTGATTATGCCTATTAAAGTAATGGAATGGAATAAGTTTTTATTATTACATTTATTTTTTTAACAAGTTAGTAACAAATAAATTAAAAAAGAGAGTTCTAGATCTGATATGGCAGCATCAGTGGTGGAGGTGGTAGTGGTAGTGGTGGTGTCATGACCCAAATCCGTTCCTACAAGTTTGGGTCATAACCAGTCAGTAATCCGTAGATTACCGAAGGCCTCAAACGATTATACAGAATATTTATGTTAATGGGGCTATAAACAGAAACATATAATAATGAAAAGTTCATTGAGTTGTGCCAGTTATGAGCAAAATTATAAAGTTAATCTCATAACACATTCAAACATTTACATATCCAAGTAAAATATAAATACCATAGGAAATTTGTACATACGGTTTACAAACCCAATACCATAATAACAAAATAAAATAAGGTTAAGGTATGGTGTGAGTCAAAGACAAAATTCCATCTCGGAGGCATGACTCGATTGGGTCACAAAAATAGCTCCTGAAATTGATTTACATAATATTGGGTGAGCGAAACTCAATGAGTAATAATACAATAAAATAGTGTAAATAGATGTTCATAAGATTCTCACAATATCTATAATCATATATTCAAAACGACTTTAGGCCCAATCATTTAACAAACGGCCTCGGGCCTAATCATATATCCAAACAGTCTTGGGCCCAATCATATAACAAGCGGCCTCAGGCCCAATCATGTAACAAGCGGCCTAGGGCCTAATCATATAACAAGCGGCCTCCGGCCCAATCATATAATAAGGGCCCAATCATATAACAAGCGGCCTCAGACCCAATCATATATCAAGCGATCTCGGGCCCAATCATATATCAAGCGGGCTCGGGCCCAAACATATAACAAATGGCGTCAGGCCCATATTACACATGTCATATAATATTAATGAAGTTCTTTCATTTCGATCAAATAATACATTTAAGTATGATTCCAAATCACATTAAAGCTTGTTTCAAATCACATAGTATCAAATATTGCTTATAAAACCTTTCATAACTCCAAGTCATAGCGGAATACCCAAAGGCCTGAATTAACTTGCTGAATTACCATACAGGACAATCGTCAAAGGTTGACATCATACAGAACGTTTATCGTGAATCATTAGCTTATACAAAACGTCTAAGACAAATCATAGACAAATAACAGTTACTGAGGGTCAAAGTACATTTTCCCAATTTATCATAATCATTGCTCAAAAGGAAGCTCATTCATTCTTATCAAAACATTCTTTCTGAAACTTGCCATAGCATAATTACTCCGAAGATTTCAAGCATATTTTATCATTTCAAAAACACTCGTCAAGGCACATAATTTATACAAAGCATAAGTTTCACAATTCCAAAGTATTTCATATGAAAATGCCGTTACAAAGAAATTACTCACAGTGCTTGGTCGGATGATACTCCTTAACGACTCAGCCTGTAGAAATATAACCAAGCATAACATTTCAAAACACATTGCCTTCAATTCACTCAATCGATTTATTCGTTACATAACCGTTCAATCGTTCCCCATTCTTTAATTCCTATCAAGTGTTTAATGCTAAACTTCTCTACATGTGAATCACATACAAGGCATGTGTCAAAAGATGTACTTTAAACAGTCCTAAATGTTCATGACTTAAATTAATGTTTCCTACAACAATTTCATATGTTTTTCATTGAAAATATCATGTTTACATATTTAAGGTTTAAGGAAATAGCAAGAAGCGAAAGGAAACTAAATTAGGGTAAGAAATGGCATGAAACGGTTAAAAGAAAATAAACAACCTTTACTAATTTGAGCATATCTATTTGTGTACTTAGAATTTGGATGTGAGACCACCACCATTAGAAACTATACTTCCAGTGTGTGAATTTAGGCTCAATAATCACTTAAAACGGAGTCCAGATGAATGAGATATGCCTTTTGAAGTTGGGTTGAAACAAGGGTTCCACACGTGCGAAAGTCTTCACCGCTCGTGCGTCCCAAATCCGCTCGAACGGAAACACTGGCCGCTTGAGCGCCTAAAGAGCAAAATGAAAACCTCTGTTTTTCTTTATGTTCCGCTCGTGCGAAGCCCGTGGCACTCGTGTGGTCTAGGCAAAATCAGATAGTTCGAAAATGGCTCAAAGATGCAAACTTCCCAAACTCATTTCCAAGTCAAATCAAAGCAAAACTCACTCAAAAACATGATATACTAGCATGATTTAAGTATAATTCTACATTACACACATCAATCTTGCCTCACCATTAGATTCATGGTCTCATTTATTTCATATATTCATAAATTACATATACAAGCTCAATATACATACAACATGGTAAATCTTCCAACAAATCTTGGTTGTATGAACCATCTAGAGTTTATTTCATGGAGTAATCACAAGAATGAACTCAAATCAAGCAAAAAAGAAGAGATTAGGGTTCAATTTTACACATTTAGCTCTAGTCATTACATAACTCAAAACCCTAGCTCAAAATTCCTAATTCCTTCTTGATTCCATGACAAAGATAAGCTAAAGACAAAGATTGTAAGTAAATTAACATATCTTAGCTCAAATCTAAGGTTGCCCCTTGATTCTCTTCAAAATCCCTAGCTTTCCTCTTCCACTCTCTCTAACTCACTCTCTAGAGCTCTCAACCAAGAATGAAGAACATAAGGCTAAACATATATATGACCCAACTCATAAAAACATGATTTAATCATTACGAATTGTAATTTTTCAAAATTTCAGCGTAAGCTCTATAAATCATGCTAATCACAGATATGAAGTCAGTTTTTGTTTATCGCGTCTCTAAAGCTTTCAATTTTTATTCAAAGTTGTAATTGCAACAGATATTCCTACGTTCAACAGATATTATTCCAAATTCACATAATTCACATACTCAACTTGCAAATTCATATTAAACACATAATCATATGCATAATTAAGTAGAGTACAGGTAGGGTTATCATAGGCGGCGGCAGCGGGGGGCAACAATAGTAAAGTGATGGTTTTCGCAATGGTGATGGTGGTGATGTGATGTTTGTAAAGTGGTAGTAATAATGGTAAGGTAGTGGTTGTGGTGGTGGAGACATTGATGGTAGTAGAGTGGTGGTTCTAATGATGGTAATGGTTGATGATTTTATTGTTGTGGATGTAGTGGTAATGGTCGTGGCAGTATTGGTGACATCAATTGTATGGTGGTGTGGTTGTAGTAGTTGTGGTGGCAACGAAGGTAATGGTGGTAGTGGATGATAGAATGGATGGTAGTAGAAAGGAATGGTGGTGGTAACTAAATAATAATATTTAAGTTTTGTAAGTATAAAAAAAAAATTATAATAAAATTTTATGATGATTCTATGATAGAATGAAATGACCATTCCTTAAGTTGGAGAAAAAAGAAATTTTATCACATTTCGTTAGAACAACTATTGAATAATTATTCCCACTTAGATAAAGTATATCAAATAAGAAAAAAAGAATACAAAGTTAGAATGAGCATTCAATTCCAACCAATTCTATCGTACCCAAAGTCCTCATAGTGTTTTCAATTCACCACAAACTTTGTAAAATGAATTTTGTATTAAATTTTGTAAATTAATCAATTGTAATGACTATGATTTATTGTGGGTGGTTACAAGCCTCAATGAGATGTTCAAGAGAAATTATATACTTAAATTCAAGCATAACCATCTTCGATTAAAATGAATTGTCTATACTAATTTAGGATTGTATAAAATCTCGCCTTTTTTGGACACGGTTCATCTCACAATCAAAACATATACCAATATCATTAATTGTTGTATTTAAGATCACAACCATAAAATCAAGCTTTAGGTTATTCTAATTACAACAATGCTATTCACTTTGAATTTCAAGCTTTTGGGGGAAAATCTAGGGTTTTTTGCAACTACGCAAACTTATGGCCCTTTAAGTGAAATTAGAGAAACTCAATCAACATTACTAATATAACATAAAATAATATTAGCACTCCGTTTGGATGGAGGGGTTTGATGAGGAAAAAAAAAGAAACAGTGAGAATAGGAAACCCTTTCACTTGTTTGGATGATTAATAACTAGGTGAGAAATTGTGAGAAATGATAAGAGATGATAAGAAAATGATTCTCACCAAAAGTGGTGAGATTTGGTGAGAAAGAAAATGAGTTTAATGAAAATTTTCTAAAACACCAAAATTACCCTTACAAAAAAACATAGCTTATTAATGTTGAAAAGTTATTTTAGTAAAATAAAATACAACACTTTCCTTTCTTTTCTCTTATTTACTTTGTCCAAACAAGATAGGCGAGAAATTATCTCTTCTCTTTTATTCGTCCAAACATAATGGTGATAAATCATAATTATTATTTTTTTCTTTTGTCACCTTAATGAGAAACCACAATAATTTTTTTTCCTCACCTCATCTCACGATTCAGATGGAGTGTAACACAAAAAGTTGATTTATTTGGTTTGGAAAGTCTATTTTTCAAATATGAAATTAGGACAAATAGTTATTTTTACTGACATAAGTAATTTAAGTAAGAACTTAATTAAATAAAAAAATTGGGGTCGTATCAAATGTTTTATTGCCATTATACAAACTCTCAATCCACAACCATCGTTAATTTGATCCCTTCTCTCTTAAAAGTATGGCTGGGCAAGGAATCCGTAAAATCCATAATCCGATCCGATCCAGTCCAATCCGGTAGGTTTGGATTGGTTTTTTGAATCCATGGTTTGGTTCTAGATTGAAAAATCAAAAATTCGTAGTCTACGGATCAGTTCCAGATTGAACCCCACGGTTCCGGATTGGAACCGATCCAGACTGTATACAAACAGCCTATATTTATATTATACACCATCTCGCATAGTATCTTCTCTTATTCCATATAAAACCTAAACCCAAACCTAAACCCGTATAGTATCTTCTTTTATTGCTTTTGTTTGTTAGCTTTTAGTTTTAATTTGTAATTGTCTCAATACTTATGGTGAAATCAGTTTTCTTATGGTTGTTTAAATCCTAGAACAGTATGTCGCTATTATGGAAAGACATGTTACTATTGTGGAACTAATATGATGCTATGTTTATGTTTTTATGAAATTAAATTCTTCGATATTTTTTTTTGTTATTTAATTATGTGAATCCATGGTCCTAAAGCGATCCAATCCGTGTTTAAATTGATTGGTTCTAATTTTTCAAGAACCATAAATAACGGATTGGTCTTGGTTTTATCCCAATCCGAACCATGCTCACCCCTACTTAAAAGCCTTAGGAGTCTTCGACGATTTCCTATATCTCTATGTGTGTTTATGTACACATATATATCTATGGATATTATGCGTATCACTTTACGATCACTATAAAAGGCATTAACAATATTCCAAACAATATTTGTATTAGTGTTAGTAAAATTATTGTTTGGGCCAATCGACAGTAATCCACAATTTCATAGAAACAAAGTGTAAAAATAGGTAATGTGGTTGAGTTTTTTGCCTTGATAGTTTTTTTTTTTTTTGGGGGGGGGGGGGGGGGTAAAATGGTAAGTAGCCTTGATAATTTCAAAGACTTCTTTCGAGTGGATCGATTGATGAAAAGCAAACAAAAATTGAAATTGTCCCTTGTTACAAGCTTTTAAACAAGAACAAGAATAATGAACAAGAAATACAAGAGTAATTGGTAATCTATCAACTAATTGCTACTGCTAAGCGTGGGATCTCCCCTCGGAAGGATATCTGGCGCACCCAACAATTCACCCTGTCGTCTTGTTCACAAATGTGTAATGTGAAACATACGAGGGTCAAAATCTGGCAAATCGCAAAAAATTTGCTCATCTATCAAAGTGCCAAACAAAGACCGTATGACTAGACCTACAGTTGCTACCTAATTTTTTTAGGAAAACTAAGAAACCTTGACTCCTACCAATATAGGTCATTGCCCGTTGCAATCAAAAAGTCCAGTCTGGAAGTTTAGGTATGAGAGGGGAAAGTCATGAATTGAGCACCCCCAACTCATCCAATAAAAAATCGGTCTCTATTGATATGTTCATATCCAATTATTATTGTTATCTTTACTATGTGAAGCAAATAATTATATAGAGTAAATCACTTAATTTTGAAAACTTCTACTCTCAAAATGAAAATAGTTTTACTGAGAGTTTTCCAAGAAAAACAACAAAAAACTCTCATGAGAGAGAGAGGCATTTCCAATCTAGACAAAACGCCCTCCAAACAATGAGCAGATATAAACATATCTCAAAGTAAGAAAACATGCACACGTGGATGTGAAGAAAGAAGAGAAACTCACATAGTCCTTCTCAGCACCAAGCCATGCAGAATAATGGATTAGGAAGTAAAGATAAAGATGTATGATCCTAGATACATGATTCAACTAATACATAACAGAACTCATAAAATGAATCGCTATGTTTGGTTTTAGTATTTTGAGTTATCCTTCACAAAAATAATTTGAAAACTGTGTTTTGAAAATGGACAACCTAAATGATGAAGTTCAATAATAAATAATAATAATAATAAAATTTATTGTCACATCAAAAGTGCTACCCTGTTGGTTTTATGTATATATCTACATACTATATATCTAACAGAAAATGATTTGGTATGTACCCTTTTATGGGTGAATACCCTACCATTAAATGTGTGATTTTATCATAAAATTTCGTAACATCAACCATAAAATACATAATTTCATCAAAAATTGGTATAAAAAAAAATATCGTAACCAAATTACAAACTTTTGCAACATCAAATACAAAATTTTGGACATTTTTGTTATGCCAATTTTTGACGGTGTTACACATTTTTGTGTTAATATTACGAAATTTTGTGATATACACTTGCATTAAAATTTAACTACTTACAAAGTAATTTTTAAGTTGTTGAAGTTCATAAATTTATATTTCAAAATTTTCTTTATAAATTGTTGTAGTTAATATAAACTTTTCTTTATATTTAAAATTTAAAATTTTTATTTAAATTGTTGAAGCTCATAAATTCAATAAATACAACAAATTTAAAAAAAAAAATGAGAATCCAATGCATTTTCGTATTTTGTTGTATTGCATAATTTTTTTTAAAGATTTGTATACTAATTTTAAAAATTTTATGTTTATGAAGATCAAATGAATCTAAAAAGTAAAAAATAAAGAAAATATTTTAAAAGATTATGAAAATTACATAAGTAAAAATTAAAAACTAAGAAAGCTATTTTTAAAAACTTCAAACCATTTTTATATTAAGTTTTATCATTGCAAAATAAAATTACTTTCATACCAACACGCTTTCGAAAAAAGAAGAAGAAGCTTGGTATAATCAATTTTCCAAACAATCAAGGGCAAGTTCCTAATCAAATAATTCCTAAAAAAATTCATATATAACATAAAAATAAACTCATAAACCAAACATACATAACTAAAATTTATAATTACGCGTACACATCTTAGTTGTACAGCACAATCTTCCATATAATATTCAGAATTCGAAAATGAAGAAGGGCCATTACATATAATACAAATGCAAGTTTGTTCATTAATAGTCAACATCAACTTTGATTGTAGTCAATTTCTAGGTCTTTAAAGATTTAAAACTAAGTAGCACGAGTAACAAGCAAATGACAATTAATGAGAGCAAAATGTTACACTCACAACAAGCATACAAGAGCTAGTTTCTTGTAATTGTTGGTGTCGAATTTGTACCTTGATTCACAATTGCTTTATAAGTATCAACCCAAATGAATGCCCTCCTGTGGTTTAGGCCATTAGGTTAATGATAGAAGTACCTACCATTTTTAGTCGCAGTGCGGGCCATCCACACTCGTATTGGTCCAACGCCACAACAACAATGAGGACTCAGTTGTTGCTTCACTAACACTATCCTGCGACAATTTACAAGTATAACATCTTATGTGGGACACAATACAATATAATAATACAACAGTTCATAATGTAATGAACATTACATATCCATATGTCCCAATCTAACACATAATTCACACAAACATTACATAAAAGTTTATGTCATAAATAAGTTAAAACACAACAAATGATGCAATGTCCTATTACAAATGACAAGTAACATGTGGTACTATTGATGAACCCTATGGTTGTTCCACATAACTGTCGCAATTTTATCACGAAGTTGAACCATTTCGTTCATATCTTCATCTTCTAAATTACAATGTCTTGCCCCAACAGTTGTCTGTGTTGCTTGACCCGCACTTGTCCTAAATGGGTTTGATTGTAGTGGTTCGATACAATTTCCCCTCTTTTTCCTTTCTCTGTCATTAGTCTGAAAGCCCTAATCCATTGTAGGGATTGTGGGTTTTATCTATTTTTTAGATGCTCATGGTTTCATGGTTCAATACACAATCAGTATAAGTATATATTGTAGTATAGTTGCTGTAAAATAAGTAAATATTCCCCCTTTAACAATGTGTGCTACATATAACACTGTGATTTGTACCACAGGCTCAAGTATACTAAATTACTATCTGTTAAGAGGAAGAACTTGGTGAAATTTGTACCAGGGGCAGATACATAGAAGCGAAGTAAATCCATTTTTATTTTTTTATTTTTAAACAGGCATCTTTTGTCCTCGTATAGACATGAAAGAACCTAGATTCAAATTGAAGCCTTTTTGTTTAAACATGACATTTTTAAATGTATCTTAAATGGTTGGTTCATTAAAAACATATGTGAAACAACTGAGCCAAGTCGAGTTTTGCAGTACTCAAGCTAGGATCGAAGATCAATAATAAAAAAAATAATTTGATTCGATAATCAAGCTCGATTGACTAGTTAAATGTTATTCTATACTACAATATGTATATATAACACATTTTACATTATGTAATATATAAATAATATATTTATCATATTTTTTAAATAAATAATAAAAGAGCTAAGTGTGACAACCCTACTCTGTGTTATGCTAATTAATCTTAAATGTGCTTATAATTATATGCTTGATATGATCTTGAGTGCTAATTATATGATTATATGTGTTTCTCAATTTGTATTTGTTCATCGTAGGAAATCTGTTCATTTTTCTATTATAAAATTTAAATTGAAGGCTATAGAGGCGTTAGAAAGTGAAATTGTCTATATGTAGACGTCCCCGAACGTCCCGGGAGAGAATCCCGTTTTGTTCATTTGGGCTCACTACAGTTCGGACTCAATGTCACGGTCCTCTCTAATCTCGCAGAGTGCAATGCAAGACCGATGAACCGTCAAAGAGTCCAAATCCGGCAAATCGTTTTGAAAAACTGATTTTTAGAAAGAAGTGCCAAACATGGACTGCTTTGCCAGATACAGAGTCGCCACCTAAATATTTATTTTGGGGGGATTTAGGAAACACTGACTCGTTGCCTAAGGCCACGTGTCCGTCATCACCAAAGTTGCCTTGGCTCAGGAACTTGGGTACGATTGGGGAAGGTCAGCTATGAGCACCCCCGCTCGCCCGATCCGAAGATCGGCCTGTACTAAGCATGATATCGAGTTTTTGAAAACACATGTGCTCTTATTCTAGTTTATTAGCCTAGAATTACTATGTGATGCGCACAGCATACATGTATGTATAGACTAGATTGCCTAAATTGGAACAAAACATCTCATGTTTGTTTTTTAAAGCAGTTTGCTACTCGCAAGTAGGCTAAAATGCGGATTTTGCCACCTTCAAGTGGGCTTAGAAAACATGATTTTGCCACTCTCAAGTGGGCTTAAAACTCGCATTCAATGAATTGTTCCAATTCAGATAATCCAACCTTCACCCACAGGTATTCAGGCAGTTATGTCACATAAGCAATTAGCCTCATGGTAAACATGCTATTATGGCAGTCATCACACACATGCAAGGATGCTAAAGCATAAACACTTACCGAGTACTCTGAGCCAAAACAGAAACTAGTTAGTAATCAATGCATGATCCTAGTTCATATTAAGATGGCTAATGCAACACATGCAAAAATGCAACTATAATAGGCTCGGCTATTCTACGATGGCATACAAAATGCGACAACTCGATACACGTATTCAAGTTGGAATTGAAGTACTATGCAATTAGTATGATGCGCCGAGCCCGATGCATGCGAAATAGATGAATGAATGCAAACATGCGAACATATAGATACTAATTGAAACATGCCCTAAAACTAACCATTATAAGCTGGTAAATAAAAGGGAGAAAGACGTGGGGTTGGAAGACATACATCACACACACGCACGCTTATTACAACATTGCCCTCTCTCGGAGGGTCTGAATAAATAATACAAAACGAATAATAGATCAACTACCCTAACTAATTAATTATTACAAACCCCTAATTAATTAACAAACTAATTACAAAACAATCTAAATATGAAATTAAAGGAGGCCACCTCAGCTCCGCCTCGGAATGCTTGAATGATGCATGCTCGATTGCCGCACTCGGAAACCCGTTGCCATGCCACTGTTGCCTCTGTTCGCACTGTTCTGCACCTCTAAGAACTGTGAAAATCCTTGGGATGCTCCTGAATCCCCTCATAGTCATGCTGAGAAGTCACCGGCCAGAATAAAAGGTCACCGGCCACAGGAAAATGGTCATCGACCAAGAATGGGGATATCGGCCAACAATTAATGGCCGGTCGGCATTAAAGATGGTCGATCGACCATCTATTCCTGCAGAACCCTGTTTTTGCTGCAGCAGAGGACAGACAGTGCATGGTAAGGTATTTACAAGACAATGTGTGCATGGCCATTCTCCCTATCATGCTATGAACTTAAGGGAGTATGGCTCTAGACCCTCGGGCCACCAATCACGCATTCCGATGTATGATAGCCAAAGGTGTCAAGTGTGCAAATCAATATAAATGAATGCAACAAAACAAATGAATGCTACACACTTTATCATGTTGAATCAAGAGTGTCGGCGACCGAAGATTGAGATACGTTTCGTTACTTCAAGCACGAACGTCCCTTATTCTTCATGTTTGGTTTGACACCCCAAACCAAACGTAATGCAATGTATGTATGCCATATACAATGCAAAGCATGCAACCAATGCAATGCAATATGACATGAGCATGCCAAGTGTAATGCAATGCAACCTATCATGCAAACAACATGGTAATGTAACAAGTATATAATACTACAATGCAACCTAGATATGCAAATGCACAAAGTGATAGGCATGCAACAATGACACCAATCATAAGGATGCAACAACATGTAATGCGATAAGCATATAACAGTACACAAACGCGCAATCCATGGACTTACACTAAGGACGGATGGGCCTTAGCCGTATCAAAACAGTGGCCAAAGTACCAAGGAATGAGGGACAAAACACACCCAAACATGCACATATGAAGGTCCAACACTTAGGCATGAAAAGAGTCGACTCTCAAGCACATTAAGAAGAGACAAATACAGACAAATCATAATCATGGCAAGCTCTGAAAATGCATAAAGGATGATGCCAAATTAACCAAGCCATGCAAGTAAGGCATGCCACAAAGCCCAAAATTCAAGACTAACAAAGGGGTTCAAACCATGGCCATATCAACCAAACCCCAAAGAGCCAAGATGACTTAAAACAGTCCCGGGGCAGATCAAAATAAGGCTAAAACATGCATGGAACAAGGCCAAAAACATGTTGAGAAAAGGGCTCAAAACAAAGGGCATTCAAGACCACAAAGAGAACACTCCACTACAACTACCTCGACCACACACGACATGGATTATTCAAAGAAAAACAGAGCTATAATATGCCAAAAGGAGCCCCAAAACCCATTGATATGGCAGCCCAAGGACTTAAACAAAGAGGCATGCACAATGACCTATTTTAAGGCACAAAAGAACAACTCTTCAACGCATTGAAAGGATGGTAGATGCGAGCATACAAGCATGGAGCATGGACTGAAATAGCATGATAAGTGATTCTAAATCACTGAAATAACCCAAATAAAGCATACTCATGACCCACACACTCAAAGCTAACAAGCTAGGATGTATGGTGGCTATACAAAATATGGCAAACATGACTGAATCAACACCAAACAGAGCTTAAACATGTTACAACATGGCTAGAAGCTTCATGAAGTCAAGCTAAAACATGCAAGCATGATGGTCTAAATGCATGGTACATGTTATGACAATAGAAGGGATTACAAAGCAAGTGCATGATGCATGCAATAGGCCATCGAACCAATATGAAAAAGAGGTCTAACATGGCAAAACAAAGCTTAATACATACTGAAATGGAGCTAAAACAAACTAAACACACATGCTACCACATAAGCCATTTATGCAAGCATTAAAGACAACAAGGAGAGGGGATGACCCTCTCCTTTTTAGGACCTCAAAGCCACCTCTCCACCACTGAAATTCCTTTGGATTTCAGTGGTAGAGAGGTCATGCAAAGACCAAAACAATGGTCAAAAGGTATGGCCTAAAACAAGGCCTAACAAGGCCTTGGAGGGGGGGAGACAACCCCAAACCCCAAAGTGACCTTAAACAAAGTTCTAAAGCACACAAAATCAGAACTTTTATCAGTTATAGTCGAAGCTTAAAACAGCATGCAAGAATGGCTAAAAGCCTAAGCAAGAAAGGGGTAACTAAAGTAAGGATGCTCACCCTTGTAGACCTTCTTTAGGAACAAAGCTCCAGCACCTTTCTTTGGTCAAAAGCAGTCCAAGAACCCTAACAACAACCTTCTAAGGCTTCAAAAACCCAAGGATGGTGTAATGCTAGGTGTTTGTGTGCAATAGTGTGAACAAAACACCCTTTAGAGCACAAAACACACACACAAATGTAAAGAGAGGGAAATATAGAGATAGATAGATACAAAAACTCTAACCTAAAACTCCAGAACCTCTGAGGAGGGATGAGGGCCTCCCCTCTTATAGGAATTCAATTCCTAAGCTTCTTGGAGAAGCTAACACAAGGAAGCAAATCCCTCCATACACGTATGGAGGGGGTGTAATGTGGATGCCAGCTGTGACAGCTGGCATAAAATATCTGCCAAAAGTAGATGGAAAGAGGTCGACCAGCAGAAATGGCCGATTGATCAACAAAGGTGGCCGACTGACCAACAAATGTGCCGACCGGCCACAACTTTTGGCCGATGGCAAGAAAAAAGCGCCGGCAGCATCATGCCTTGGCCGGTGGGTTGAGGGGATGGCCAACAAGCCACCCTCTTCCCTTAAAAACACAAATACAAGTGTTTGGTCCACAACCAAGCACAAAACAGTCAAGTTGAGAGATCTTGAGGCGAGGCGCGCGGCCGAGACCTCCGAGAACTCAAAACAAACACGAACATGGATGATCACCGAGTGTTTAAACGGTGACGTCCAAGTCTTGAGGACGGTCAAAAATGGGGTGTCTACACTATACCATTGTGATTAGTGTGATTTTTAGAACCTATGGTGGAATTTAATTAAAAATTGATTCGGATCAAAATAATTAGATTGAGTTGATTAAATTAAGCATAATTACTTAGCCTTAATCAAATTTGATTAGGCAACCACATATAAGTAGCCTTTATACACTTGAGATTATTCCTTTGAGCTCAAAATCTGAAATACACCTCTAGAGAGAGAGAAAGTGAGCCGAATTTAGAGAGAGAGGGCTCGTCCTTGAAGATTTTTGCAAAGGAGCTCAAGAACTAGGAGGATTACCTTAAGAACTAGCTAGAATTTGGAAGATTGGAGCTTCTAGGTGAGTAGTTGAACTCGAATTGAAGAGTTTAAATTCATAATTGAATGAATTCAAAGACAATATGAAGAATTTGAGGTCTACATGTTCATGCATGTATAGAATTGCCATGAATTGCCATGAATTTGCATAATCTCGCATAAGGCATGCTAAACATGAAGAATTGTGCACCAAAGTTTACATGCATCATAATTTTGTTGAGCTTCATGATTTTGAGCATCATTTGTGCCATTTGAAGTGGAATTGGAATCAATAATTAACATGCATACACGATTCATGAAGGTATGAAGCTTGAATACATAAGTTTTGAAATTGGCAAAGAAGAATTTGAAATGATTTTGGAAATGGACCATGATTTTGGATAATTGGTTTAAAATTACCTAAGTTTTTATGTTACTCAATGTTCTTCTATGTTTTGGCATCAATTTGCAAACTTTGGAGCCTTTGGGGTTATGTTTTAAAGCTCAAATAGCTTGCTGGAAAACCCAAAATTTGACCTGTCCGCTCGAGTGAGGAAAGTGTTGCTCGAGCGTGAAAGTCAAGCTCCCAAAAGTTCTACAAAAAATTGCACAGTAGCTCGAGCGGCAAACCTTACGCTTGAGCAAAGCTTGTTTTTCAAGACTCCTCACTAGAGCGTCAGAAATCTCGCTCGAGCGTAAAATTCATGCAACCAGAACTTTTACAGAGTTTTACTGGCCACTCGAGCAATCAAAGCCGCGCTCGAGCGGAGAGCCCTGTTTAAGAAATTCTGAAAAGTTGTTTTATGTTTCATTTTCCATTCTCTTTCATTTCTAAGTACTCTTAGGCATGCATTGAACATTGTAAATGAACTAAAAGGATAAGAAAGAGGTCTAAGAGAAATAAACAAATTAAGAATGGATTGAATCGCTTGTGACCCAATATGTTATGAAATGTGTAGGGTCAAGCACAAGGGCAAATCCATCGGCAGAACACTGTGAGTAATATCTTAGTAGAGATATTTTCAAGTATGCTACTTTCCAAATGCTTACTTCTTTATAAGTTTCATGGATTTGTTAATTTGAATTGTGAACGAATATTCGTATTGGATAAGGCCGTTGGAATACGATTATGATTATGATCTCGAGTATGAAATGCACATAAACATAAATGAATTGGGCCTGAGGCCGTCTGACATGAATGACTTGGGCCTGAGGCCGTCTGACATGAATGAATTGGGCTCGAGGTCGTCTGACATTAATGAATTGTGCCCGAGGCCATCTGGCATTAATGAATTGGGCCCAAAGCCATCTGACATTAATAAATTGTGCCCGAGGCCATGTGACATTAATGAATTGGGCCCGAGGCCGTCTGACATGAATGAATTGGGCATGAGGCCATTTGACATGAATGAATTGGGCCCAAGACCATTTGACATGAAGGAATTGGGCCCGAGGCCGTTTTGACATGAAGGAATTGGGCTCGAGGCCGTCTGATATGAATGAATTGGGCCCAAGGCTGTCTGACATGAATGAATTGGGCCTGAGGCCATTTGATAAGAATGAATTGGGCCCGAGGCGGTTTGATATGATGGACCAGAGGCCGTTTGATGTATTGGATAGAAATATGAATGGGCCTAAGACCGTTTGATATGTTTGTTAAGAATTTCATTCATGTAACTTCTTTATTTTGATATTATTCACTGGGCTTTCACTCACTCTCATTTATATGTGTGTAGGTGAGCAAAGAGATGTCCAAACTCAGCCTTAGTGAAGGGTGTCAGAGGAAGTCAAGTTTTATGGAGTCAACCTGAGCGTCTCACGCACGAGACTTTCTTTCTTGTACTTGTCCTTTTGTTTTGCACCTTACTACCTTGATGGTTCCATTGGATCACTTATGCATATAAACTTTTGGTTTGGCTGACTATAAGGTTGAAAGATCCTGTATGTACAAGATTCTAAGTTTGCTTTTCGGTGTGAGTTATTAATGGATATATGTGTGAAGTTTTGATATGTCATGTAAACACAGCTCTTTGGACAAAATTTTTAAGTCTGCTTCCATTTTGGCCCCATTACTATCATAATATACGTTTGATAGTGTTTGAGGTCGTAGGTAATCTTATGATTACTAGCCGGTTATGACCTTAACCTTCAAGGGCGGGTTCGGGTCATGACAGAGTGGTATCAGGGCACGAGTTAATAACTCACACACTTGTCCAAATGAGCAATAAGCATCTAGAAAAGATCTTGGATGTATTCATGTGATTAGTATGAACTTGAAGACATTGAAAATATGTTTAAATGTTTCGAAATGAATGACTATGTGCTATATGCTTTGTGAGTTGCTTGCATTGTGATTACTTGTATATATATGCCCTTTCATAAATGAATACTTGTGAACATTTTTGTATAAGGATTAATGCAAGTTTAATCTAATAATGGTGAGAACAAGAGGTGATGAATTAGAGGAGTCCTATACTGCCAGAATGGATAGGATGGAAAGATTAATACAAGACACGGTAGAAACATTGAGGCAACAACAAAAGTGGCAGCAACAGTGGCAACAACCACACCCTCCGCCTCCGCCTCCACCTCCGATACTGCCTGCACAAGATCTACAGAATGATGACCGAATAATAACTCTCACCAAAGAGTTTAAGAAAATGAAACCACCACGTTTCATGGGGGATTGGATCCATTGAAGGCTAAAGCGTAGGTCCTTGGCATAGAGAAGTTGTTTGAAGTGCTTGTCTAGAAACACAGAAAGTATTGCTAGCCATTTTTACACTAGAAGATGAAGCGAGAAGGTGGTGGATGTTGATGCGTGAAAGCAATAAAGATATGGCTGGGCACAGTTCTTGGAAATTTTCTACCACAAATACTTTCCACAATGTGTTCGTGACAGGAAAGTGTCGGAGTTCATGGAACTTAAACAAAACAGCATGACAGTAGCCAAGTACAAGGCCAAGTTGGCTGAATTGGCAAGATTTGCACCACATATGGTCGATACCCACTATAAGAAAGCGAGACACTTTGAAGGAGGTCTTCGAGATGATATCTTAGAGAAGGTGAATGTACTAAAGCTAAAAACCTATATTGATGTGCTAGATCGGGCCATAATATCAGAGGCTAACATAGCTAGGCAGGGTAAATCACTAACTGATTGCAAAAGTAAGAGGCGGAGCTTCTTATCAAAGAAAGGACTTTCAAAGAAACAGAGTATGGGCTCCTCAAGCATTTCAAATTCTTCCAGAGATATGTCTCCAATGTGTAACCAATGTGGTAAAAGACATCGCGGGGTTTGCTACCGTGTTTCAAGGGCCTACTTTAAGTGTGGTAAAATAGGGCATATGGCCAGGGATTCTAATCAAAACAGTGGGAAGTTAGCTGCCAGCTCAATTGCATCGATCCCAAAACCAGGAAACACTACGAGGCCTACTACCACCGGAGACACCGTGAGGCAAGGGAGAGTCTTTGCACTCTTTCTGGGCAATACACGGAACGCAGAAGCCGTCGTTTCATGTACTATCTCCATATGTAATCAAGATACATTTGTGTTAATTGACTCCGGATCAACGCACTCTTTTGTAACTTACGCATTTGCATCTAGATTGAGTAGACCCCTAGAATTATTGGCATATTTGTTATGTGTATCTGCTCCATCCGGCGAATCTGTGTTGTGTGCATCTGTGTGTCAATTTTGTGATGTGTGTATTAGGGATGCTACCTTATATGTAGATTTGTTACCCTTGGAATTTAGACATTTTGGTGTAATTCTGGATACGGACTGGTTACCTTAATACTGTGCCACCATCGATCGTGTAATGAAACAAGTTGTATTTAGACGACTAGGGCAAGAAGAGATTGTGTTTGTGGGTATGGGGTAGTGCCTCCACCTTATTTGATATCTGCAATGAAAGCATGTAAATTGATCAGGAAAGGGTGTCAGGGCTACTTGTATTGTGTATTGTCTGAACAATCTCTAAATATTGAATTGAGTAGTGTCCCTATTGTTAGCGAGTTTCTAGATATATTCCCAGATGAATTGCCAGGAGAATTGGTTGACAGGGAGATAGAGTTTACTATTGATATTGTACCAGGCACTTAGCCTATCTCAAAACCTCCTTACATAATGGCTATTGCTAAAATGAAAGAACTAAAAGAACAATTGCATGACTTTCTTGACAACGGGTTTATTCGACCAAGTACTTCACCATGGGGTGCACCGGTGTTATTTGTGAAAAAGAAAGATGGAACCTTGCGCCTGTGTATTGACTACCGTGAATTGAACAAGGTAACGATAAAGAATAAATACCCTTTACTTTGTATTGACGACTTGTTTGACCAGTTGCAGGGATCATAAGTGTTTTCAAAAATTGATTTGAGATCCGAGTACCACCAATTGAAGGTAAAAGTAGAGAATATTGAGAAAACTGCGCTCCAAACAAGGTACAGTCACTATGAATTCCTTGTTATGCCATTTGGAGTGACTAATGCTTCTGCAACATTTATGGACCTGATGAACCGAATTTTTAAGACTGACCTTGATAATTTCATTGTGGTTTTTATTGATGATATCTTGATATATTCAAAGAGTAGACTTGAACATGAATACCATTTGAGAACTATTTCTTGCTGGCAGCAAACAATTATGTCTATTTGAAGCAAAAATTAAAGAGTAGGGAGAAATTTTCATAATTCATGGGTTTATGTTGTCTGTTTTGAGGAAAATATATGTATACATATATTATAATTTAACATCTAGACTTTTGGACTATTTGATTAGCATGGAAGACGGTTGAATTTGAAAATATTCTAGCAGTTATTTACTAAATGTGAAGTTTTCTTAAACCTAGAGTTTTAAATTAATGGAATTGTAGTTCTAAACAAAAATGTGAGCAATTAACATCGAAATGATAGAAATTTCACACCAAACAAACTATACAATTTATGTAATAGTATATACATTTATTGATGATGAATGGATTGATTGTGGGTGGGGTTTATTTAGGCAATTTATTATGAGGCAGCTACGGTAGTAGAAGAGTATGAACAAGCTGTTTTAGTGGCTAACCTTGGAGGTATTTGAGATGTGCAGGGTTTGTACCCATAACTCAATTTGAAGAACTCTCCTCTGGTTTCAAATTATCACACTTCTAAGTATTTATTTTTATCCTAAAAAATTTGAGAAATTATGGGTTTTGTTAGTCTTAACGTAGAGTAATTTGTATGGATTGGTGTTGAAGCACATAAACAAATAGATAATTCAATTTACATTTATTATATTCTAATATAGGGATTCTTTTATTTTCTCCAAAATACTTGTAGTTAAAATCATAATAGGCCTACATTGGATGCCTTAAAAAGCATGATCAAATGATTTAACTTTCATGATAAATGCTTTAAGCTAAAAACATTATAGAGATGTATGAATTATGAAACTTGGTTTTTACCATGCTTGAGTGTCTCCTTTTTTAACAGGAATTCATTTTTAGTTGTTGATTGAGCAACATTAACAAAAATTCCCCTTTTGTTTGGTAGCTTCCCTTGTTTTAACATAAATAAATACATTTTGAGCATTTTTCTTAAGGTATTTTTCTCAAATACACATCTTTCACAAGCATAAATAATTGGTAGGACAAATATTTTAACTGTTCAAATTTTGATAACGTTCAGTGGACGGAGCTTAACAACTACAGTATGCATAATTCCTAATGCGTACTAATACCACCACCACTTTGTTTTAACTATGTGTATTGTCTGCTGCATGCTTGATGTGTTTTCACCACATGAAAAATGTCAACTTTGTTTTGGGGTAAGATGTGTATTGATAATCTCAAATAAGTTTGTAGAACTGCATGAGTGGTGTGTTTAACACAGCGTTGGACATGTATAAGGTGATAGGAAGTGTCTGCTTCGTAACCCTACTAGTTATATGTGTTTTCTGGGAATGCTAACATCAGTCATATGTTTGATAATGAGGGTGCTACTTCTATGCACACACAACACAGACAGTTGTTCTGAGACCACTACATTTGCTCAAGTGTCATATGTATCATATTGGAGGTTTTCCAGTTATCACCAGTAGCAAATGTTGCTTCAGTGAACCCATTTGGGAAGATGAGATGTACTTTGAACTCATGCCTTATTAGAAGGTCGACCAAAGGTTGTTGCAATGGTATGGGAATGCTGCTGAACTCATTCCTTGTATTTTGAAGGGGTGTGTGTATTTGAAGGTTTTTATTGTTTTGATATTATGCTTGTGTCTTGAAATCCCATAGCTCAATCATTATACTAATTGAACCTAAGGAAAAGAGTGAAAATATGTTTTGTTAAAACATATATAGGATTAATTATGTTCTTTTACATATATAATAATGAAAAATTTAGGATTTTAATGTTTGAACTTAGTCGAAAACGCCTTAAACTTAGTTGAAAAATGCCATTTGAGAGACAAAAATGCAAACATGCCCCCGAACCACTCTATAGATATCACAGGAAACTTCCTCGTGACAAATAGGATGTGTGGAGATAGACGGCATGCAATTAGCACACATAGGTTGGGAGTTCGAGTCGAAAACACCTGAAGCTTAGTCAAAAAAGGCTATTCGGGGAGCAAAATGCAAAACATACCCCAAACCACTCTATGGATGTCACAGGCAGTTTCATCATGAAAAATAAGATGTGTGGGGACAGACAGCATGTAATTAGCACTTGTAGGTTGGGAGTTATAGTTAGCTGAAAAAGGGTGTTTGGGGGGCGAAAATGCAAAAGAGCCCCTGAATCACTATATGGATGTCACAGGCAGCTTCCTTGTGCCAAATCGGACCCGTGGCAACAAATGGCATGTAATTAGCATGCCTAGGTTGGGAGTTAGAGTCGAAAATGCCTTAAACTTAGTCAAAAAAGAGCATTCAAGGGCAAAAATGTAAAACAGCCCCCGAACCACTACATGGATGTCACAGCTAGCATCCTCATGCCAAATAGGACCTGCGGCAACAGATGGCATGTAATTAGCATGCCTAGCTTGGGAGTTAGAGTCGAAAACACCTTAAATTTAGTAAAAAAAGGGCGTTTCAGGGGCGAAAAAGCAAATCAGCCCCCAAAACACTATATGCATGTCACGACCAGCTTTATCGTGACAAATAGGACCTGTGGTAACAGACGAAATGCAATTAGCACGCCTAGGTTGGGAATTAGAGCCAAAAACGCCTTAAACTTAGTCCAAAAAGGGTGTTCAGAGGGTGAAAATGCAAAACACGCCCCGAGCCATTGTATTCATGTCACGGCTAGCTTCCTCGTGACAAATAAGACCTATGGCAAGAGAAGAAATGTAATTACCACTCGTAGGTTGGGAGTTAGAGCCAAAAATACCTTAAACTTCCAAAAAGGGCATTCGAGGGACAAAAATGCAAAACAACCCCCGAACCACTATATGTATGTCACTGTCATGACCCAAACCCGCCCCTATAGGTTTAGCGTCCTGACTGGCCAGTAATCCTAGGATTACCGAAGGTCTCTTAACAATATCACAAAATAAGGGGCTAACGAAAGCTAATACATAAAATATAATGTCTATTGAGCTGTGCAGACTTATATGAGAAAAAATCTTTAAGCCTTATGTACATATAATCATTATCATCATTCTTACACCAACCATATACATATGAAACAAAAAGGGACTTAGCCCTATAAATAAAATAAACAAAAGACAAAACGAGTTTAAGACTTGATCATAACACATCTTCCCAGGAACCTCCTCGTGAGGCGCAATGGTTAGCTTCACAAAACAGAATTAGATAGAAGCCATCAGGCATGATCTTGCACTCATTCACCTACATACATATACAAACAATGAGCTATAGCCTAGTGAATAACATTAAGGTAAAGAGGTTAGTGAACGAATTTCAAACATTTCATAATCATAAAACAGATCATAACATAATCATTCTTATATCCGAACATAATAATGGTACATCCAATAGAACATATTCACATCGTCATCCGACTAGAGTAATCGATTCCGGATACCAATTAAACACATCACCACTTTGACAAGTGGCTAACGAGATCTCGTAATCACATATATGTCATGGACCCGCATTAACATGCTGTTCCCCATGACTTGGGACTATCTATGGATGCCATGATAGATTTCAGACATAGGACATTTGTTCAATAAACAAATATCATTTCAAAAATCATAACTTATCAAATCACATTTGGAACATAATTCATATGAACATATCTTTACAATAATGTTACTCAAACTGGGCTTCCAGAAATAGTTGGTTAGTCTTCACGTCTTGACCTACAAGCACAAATGTACATAGCACAAAACATGTCTCATTATTACACATTCATATAGCCAATAAGGCTTAGTCTTTCCTTACTTAAGTTCTTAGTCTTCTCATTCTTTATCTTTCTAATCATCTAATCCAAATGCTTATGTTGGTTTCTTACTTTCCCAATAAAACATAATTGATGCCTAGGCATGCTTAAAAGAAGATGGGAACAAAAATATAAACACAGAAGAACTTAACAAAATATGATAAATTTGGCCTAGCTGCTTAAGCGCACCTTTGGTCGCTCGAGCGGATTGCTTTGTTTGCAAAAGTACTGGATAGATGAAATGTATGCTCGAGCCAACAACTTTGTCGCTCGAGCGGTCCGACAATTACAAAGGGTTCGCTCAAAACACCATTTGGTCGCTCGAGTGGTCTGTAAAGACTATAAAAGTACTGAGAGGTCGTAACATTCGCTCGAGCGGTCTGTGTATTTTCTGGGTTTTCCAGAAACGGTTTTGAGCTTCAAAAATGCATTTCAAACATGTAAAAGTTTCCTTGGCCATTCCAAACTCTTGAAAACACTTTGATAATTATGAAAATATGTTAGAAAACTTAAATACATGACCTCTCATAAATCATTTGCTCAAAATCACAAGCATTTCCCAAAATTGATTTCACAACTTTCGCATATAAGGATTGACAAACCATTTTCTCAAAACTCATGTCTTTAGCAAATTTAAACTCAAAAGTTCCATGCATGTACAAAATTCATTTCCAAAACATGAAATCAAACTTTATAACATGATAATTCAAACATGCATGTGCCAAGTAATTCATAATTATAATCATGGATGGTAGAATTCAAAATCCAATGACCATGCATGAAACATTCAACTTCAAATTCTTTTTCAAAGCTTACAATCATGGAGATTAACTTCAAACTAACTCAATTCTAGAATGCATGTGAAATATAGCTTCAAAACTCAATTTAAACAACATATTCTTGATCAAAACTAAAGAATCATGTCAAAACTATACATGCATGTTAAGCTACTTCCTCTTGTTGGCGTTCTTTAACTAAAAACATGCAATAAATCTCATATAGTTCATGAATTCAACTCTAAATCATATAATCTTCAAGAATTAAGGGTTAGATGCTCACCAAAAGCCTTCAAATGCACTAGATTCTTGCAGAACTTGAGCTATTCTAGCAAAATCTTCAACTTCTACCTTGAATCTACACTTTCTCTCTCTAAAATGGAGTCTCTCTCTCTCTCTAGAATGCAATCTCAAATTTTAGCACTAAGGAATGAAAGAAATGAGCTCAAGAATAAGCTTATATTGACCTTATATAGTTAGGATGGCTTATTACAATAATTAAAACATTTGGCCAATCAAACACAACTTAATTAATTAAATTGAATCAGTTTTTTTAATAAAATTTGCCATGTGATTCTAAAAATTTCAAATAACATATTGATGTAACCAATTTCATGTTCAGATGCCAATAAGGCCTTCAATTCACATACCAAAATAGAAATTCAGACAGATATTTCTACGAGTAACAGATAGAAAGCCAAATAGCATACAAAATACACAATTAACACATTATTCCATTCTAAACACTTAGTTAGCATTCTCAATTACGGATTAGCAATTAATTACAGATCGGGATTGTTACAATCACGGGCAACATCCTCGTGATAAATGAGACCTATGGTAACAGACGGAATGTAATTAGCACACGTACGTTGAAGTTAGACCCAACTACGTGTTAAACTTAGTTGAAAAAGGACCATATGTGTCATGACCCAAACTTGCCCCTATAGGTTTAGTATCATGACTGGCCAGTAATCATAGATTACCTACGACCTCTGTTAACCAAACATCTTTAAATTAATTTGCGGGGCATAGCGGAAGCAAGATAAGACTTGAAAATAATCCATTGAGTAGGGCTTATATGAAAAGACTTCACATTAAAGTTGTGCAACCGTTCTTTAAGTACATACATCACAATACTTTAAAACATCTATTCCATAAAACAAAACTCCACAATTTATACGTAAACAAAAACAAAAAAAAACGCTATACAAAAACCAAAATGAAATTACAAAACATAAGTTCATAACAAAAGAGGTTTAGACTTTGCTTGGCTCCGCTCAAGCTCAAGTTGGCTCCTTTTCGAAAGCTCTCCAAAAGGCTGACAAAAGGGGTAGACTTCGAGGAATTTTCTATTCTTGATGCCCAACTTGCTCACCTACATATATATATAAATAGTGAGTTAGAGCCCTGTGAGTAATAACATAATAAAGAGGTTCTATGAATGAAATTCATTAACAATTTCAATATCAATTTCCAATTCTAATCAAATCTCAATATAAATAGGCATTTCAATCCATTTACATGACACATCCAATAGAGTAACAATGTATTAGTAACAATGGGACCACAAGGGTCAATCAATGTTCTAGATTCAACGTGACCACGTGGGTCTAACATCAGAAATCTCTGTGTTTCAATTATTCCAATGGGCCACGGTATTGTTTCCCTTGGGCGAGGGCCAATGGGCCGTGGTATTGTTTTCCCTAGGCAAGGGCCTATTAAACAATAGGCCACAGTATTGTTTTCCCCGGGCAACGGCCTATTAATCATTGGGTCTTGGTATTATATCCCCCAAGCAAGGGCATCACTAAAGGTTGCCACGATTACAATTTCAAAGGAAACTTTATTCATTCATAAGAATATAACATTTCAATAAACCATTCAATCAATCAGATATAGATTTTGAGAATAGTAACAATTTCGAAAATAAAGATAACTTGAACATATCTTTATAAAGTTACTACTCACGGTGGGTTCTATCGATGCTAAGCCTCGGACGTCCACCTAAACAAAACACATAACAAAAACACAATTAAAGCACCATTAAATAACCATTTCACTTTAATTCAACTATTCTGATGTGTTTCTAACTTATTCCATGATTATATGAGTCCAATTGGTGCTGAAGAGTACTTGAAATGATATGAGGATGCAAGTATACACTTAAAAGAGTTAGTCAAAATTTGCTAAAAACAGGGTCTTTGGTCGAGCACAACTTTGGTCGCTCGAGCGGTCTGCAAAACTCTGCAAACGTACTGGTTGCTCAATTTTTAGGCTCGAGCCAACTTTTTGTCGCTCAAGCCATGAGCAACACAAAACAGGGTTCGCTCGAGCGCAAGTTTTGCCACTCGAGCCACCGTGCAATTGTCTACAAAACTTCTGGCTGCTTAAATTTTATGCTCAAGCGACACGTTCTTTGCTTTAGTGAACTAGTCGAATTCTAGAATTTCCAAAACTGTGTTTGAAGCTCAAAACATGAATTCAAAGGCTCAAAGCTTGCAAGCTTGGTACAAAAACATGGAAAAACATTATGTAACATGAAAACACCCTCAATTTGAAATCAATTACTCAAAATCATGAACCAAATTCCAAAATCAAGCTTAAATTATAAGGTTGAAACCATGCATGACATGAATTGCACTCTTTTCTGTTCAAAACTCCCATACATGAGATGAGAAATGTTAGAACTATGGAATACCTTAAAAAATGTCAAGTATAGCTTCATGCATGTGGAAGATTTCATGAAATTCAACCTCAAAATGATGATTCATGCATGCATGTACATAATCATGCTCAATTCCTCCATAATCAAGATGATCCTGGCTTATACTTCCTAAATTCATGCAAATGGTCTCAAAACTTGGTGAATTCATTCCTTATATAGATTATCTACAAGAATTAACTGTGGTTTCCATACCTAGAATTGAGTTCAAGTGCAATCCTAGCTCAAATCTTCAAGTCTTCCACAAATTCTCTACAATTCTCCCTCTTTCTCTAGAGTTGATTCTCCCTCACTTTCCCTCTAAAATCTCAGCCAAGTGTTGTATAATATGAGCTCAAACATGATTAAGGCCTTATATAGGCTGTAATTAGCTTAGGCTAATTAAGCTTGCTTAGGAATAATTAATCTCACTCAATTTTGATTAGTTCTAATTATTTTATTCTAATTATTTTGATCCAAATCAAATTTCAATTAAAGTTCCTATAAAATTCTAAACATTCTAATTAGCCTATTGGGCCAGCCAATTTTGGTTTCTGAAGCCATTTGGGCTTTCAATTTCTGATTATAAGTCGATAAGCAAATAGATATTCCATATATCAGCAGATAATCGCAAAATTAAGCATATAATCACATAATTAAACACACAATCATGCAATTAAGCTTATTGAAATAATTGAATATAATATTACGGAGGTCGGGGTTATCACAATATGTGATGATTAAACTCTAAGACAAATATAAAGGTAAATGGAGTAAGTGTTAACCTTGTCAGTATTTTTGAGTTAAATTTTATGATGTAGTTTTGAACTTGGTATGTGTAGACACCCCATTTTTGACCGCCCTTAAGACTTGGGCACTACTGATGGTTTGCTTGTTGGAGAAAGGTGTACAGGGCACAGGTCCAATTTCTTCGGCAAGGAAAGAGGCAAATCTTTCAAAACACTTTGTTTAGGGGTTTGGATTTGAAGAAAAGAGGAAAGGAGAGGAGAAAACTAGTTTGGGAGAAGTTCGGCATGAATCCGGGTAGAAGAGGGTCGAGCAGCCCTCGCTGAATCGGGCTTATTTGTCTGTACACTTAGAGTTTAGCTATGGGGCCACCACCGTCGGAAAGCTTACTTCTGTGGCTTCATATTGCACTCAAGAATCTCTCAAAACCAAGTCCGGGTGGGGGAGATATGGTTGGTTGAAGCAGGGGATCAGTCCGGTTGGATCGAATCTGCGCGGCTTTACCAAAAAGGGCATAACTTTTTGCACAGAAGGAATTTTAATGCAAGGTTTGCGCCATTGGAAAGCTAACTTCTGGGGCTTCAATTTGGACATCCACTGGCACTTTTTGACCTCATCAGCCACCCACCGGCACTCCATTTATCCGACCGGCCAGAAAAGATTGCAGGCTGGCCATTTATTGTGCCGACCGGCCATTTATTTGGCCGATGACCCTTTTACTTGGCCGGTTTGACCCTTTTGACTCTTGTAGGCATGGTGCATGCCAGCTGTGCCAGTTGGGATGCACAGACCCGACCCCCCATGCATATATGTGGCTATTTTGCACCCTTTTAAGCCTTTGACCCCCCTTTTTCTTCTAGAAACATGAACCCTTTGGCCAAGCTTCTTGGAGAAGCTTGGCCAGCTGTTTTAGCTTCTCCAAGAAGCCTTGAGCCATTTGCACCCTTTGACCCTTTCATTTAGCTTCTTGGAGAAGCTTGGAGCCTTTGTCTTTGCCTATATAAAGAGCTCTCCTTCTCCATTGTCAAAGGTTGATGGGTTGAGCAAAAAAAAAACCAGAGATATATATGTATATCTGATATATACACATATATATCCCACCTCTCTCTCCATATCTCACTCATTTGCCTCCAAAACTCCATAGTTCTTGGCACCATTTGCCCTACAACCCATAGCACAACACCTCTATCCTCCATTCCAAGACTTTGGAGGCCATTTGCAGAGGTTAGAAGCTCAGATTTTTGGACCAATAGCTGCTGGTTTGCTGCTCTTCAAGGGTAAGTGTCTATTTCCCTCAAACTTGCATTTTCTTGCTTCATTTATAAGCTATATTTGCAAGCATTTCTGGGCTCCGACCCTAACTGAAAGTAGTAATATTTTGAGCCCTTCTTCATGTTTCATTAAGGGTCTTACCCTGTTTGGGACCCCCATCTTACACTTGCTTCATTACCCCTTTGTATGCCATAATCTTGCATAGTATTTTTGGCTTATGTGTAATCTGTTTTGGAGCATGATGTAAACTGTAGATAGGCTTATTTTAAGCCCTTCTTCAACATTGAAGAAGGGCTCACCACTGTTTGGGACCTCCATGTGCCACTTGCCATTGAACCCCTCTTTGGTCCCCATTTTTGCATGATTTATTAGCCTATTGAGCTTCTGTTTTTGGACCTTGATCTAAACTGAAAAGGGTCTTATTTTGACCCTCTCTCCATGTCCCATGAAGGGTCTTTTACTGTTTGATGCATGTTTTGTATACTTCATGTTATAGCCCTCTTGTGGCCTTAATCTTGCATCGCATTTTGAGCATGTTTGTATACTGATTTGGGGCTTGTTATCTACTGAAAAGCATCATATTTTTGGCTCATCTTAAATGTTGTAGAAGGCCCCTTTCCTGTTCGGGGCCAGCAGCTGTGAGTTGCTTCATCACCCCTCTTGCGGGCCCATTTTCGCATGGCTTGTTAGCCTTGTATGCTTCTGTTTTTGTGGCTTGACATAAACTGAAAATGTGCTTGTTTTGGGGCTGTCTCACTTCTGTCTTCACACTTCATGTTCATATAGTGCATGCGTTGCATAGCTACAAGTCATTTCGGGTGCCTAGTTTTGCATTTCGGGACCATTTCATGAATCAGGTGTCATTTCGCCATGTTTCGGGGCTGTTTTGTATCATTCATCACCTCTGAAATTTTCATGTTTGCACCTCATGATCCATGATTTGCCATGCCTTGTTAGGGTGGCATTTGTGCCTTAGGCTTGGTTAATGCATTGTGCATGCATTTCATGTATTGTGTTGCCTCACTTGCCTCATTATGGCCACTGATTTTGGCATGCTTGCAAGCTATCCATGTTAGTTTTAAGTCCATCGTTGCATGTTGTTGCATGCCATGTTTGTTTGCATGTTCAGGTTGCGCGCCTAGCATACATTGTTCATTTGCATGTCCATGTTGCATACTAGATCACATGCCTAGGTTGAATTGCATTGGCATGCATGCCTTGCCTCTTGATTAAGTGATAGAGGTTGGGCTTTATGTGATTGTTTGGTTTGCATGACATTTGAAATCAAAGTGCATACTTGGTTTCTTGGGCCATCACGCATCGAAATGCGCAATTGGTGGTCCGAGGATCAAGGAACATACCCCTTTGAGTCAAAATCATGATAAGGGATGTGTTGGTGCACACATTTGCTTGGAATTTCATGCCATGCACTGTCTGTCCCCTATTGCTGTCAAAATTGTCTTCTGCAGGAAGTTTTTGCCGACCGGCAACATTCATTGCCGACCGGCAAACAATGTGTGGCCGATAACTCCATTGGTAGCCGGTGACCATCTCCTTCGGCCGATGATGTTTCTGCTTAGCCGATGACACTCCCCAACATACAGAGAGCATACTTCAGGACTTTGGTGGTCTTTGGAGAGGCAGGGCAGTGAAAACAGAGGCAACAGTGGCATGGTGCGGGCTTTCCGGGCAAGACGGACCGAGCATACATCATTCGTGCATCCCGAGGCGGGGCTGTGGCCTCCTTCCTTTTTGCATTTATTTACTAAGTAATTAGAAGTTTTGTAATAATTTATTTATTCATTATTTGGGACTGTATATTCTTTTGGTCTCTCCGAGTGAGGGCGAATTTGTAATAAGTGTGCGTGAGTGTGTGTATGTCTTCCAACCCCCACTTCTTTATTCCCTTTTATTTACCTGCTTATGATGGTAGATTAGGGCATATTTAAATTAGCATACCTTATGCTGTGCATGCGTGCATCCATACATTTGTTATACATGCATCGGGCTCGGCACATCATACAAACTGCATTGTATTTCAATTCTAAATTGAATACGTGTTATTTGTAGCATTCCACGCCCCATGTTTAGGATAGCCGAGCCTGTCTAGATTGCATCTTTGCATGTGTTGCATTAGCCATTTTTAACATGAACTAGGATCATGCATATGATTACTAACTAGTTTCTGTTTTGGCTTAGAGTACTAGGTGAGCTTTTATGCTTTAGCATATCGCATGCGTGTGAATGTTGCCATGATAGCATGATTACCATGAGGCTAGCTGCTTATGTGATATAACTGCTTGAATGCCTGTGGATGGAGGTTGAATTACCTAAATTGGGACGATGCATTAAAACTGTGAGTTTTAAGCCCACCAGATAGTGGCAAAACCATCTTTTCTAAAGCCCACTTGAAGGTGGCAAAATCTGCATTTTAGCCTACTTGCAAGTAGCAAACCATTTTCAAAATAAACATGTAATGTTTTGTTCCAATTTAGGCGATTTGGTCTATACTTGTTTGCTGTGCGCATAACATAATAATTCTAGGCTAATAACCGGAATAAGAACACATAACGTTTTCAAAATTGGATATCATGGTTAGTAGAGGCCGGTCTTCGGACCGGGCGAAAGGGGGTGCTCATAGCTGACCTTCCCCGATCGTACCCAAGTTCCCGAGCCGAGGCAACTTTGGTGATGACGGACACGTGGCCTTTGGCACCGAGTCAGGGTTTCCTAAATTTCCCCTTTAAAAAATATTTAGGTGGCGACTCTGTATCTGGCAAAGCAGTCCATGTTTGGCACTTCTTTTCGAAAATCTGTTTTTCTCAAAACGATTTGCCGGATTTGGACTCTTTGGTTCAGATTAAGAACCGTGACAATTTGAGTCCGAACTATAGTGACCCAATATGAACAGAACGGGACTCACCCTCCCGGGGCGTTCGGGGACGTCTACAGTATGGAATAGGCCATTCAAAATGAAATTACAAGTGTACTTTGCCCTTCATTATGTTATGAGACTCTACATTTCATGACAAAGCTACAAACTGTTAGGGGTTAAAATAACCATAGGTTCATAGCATTTTCTTGTAATTTATGTTAGCATTTTCCTGTATGTTTTGGGTTGATATCTGAGCAATAGGATGTGCACTGTGCACATTGAAAAGTAGGATCTATTTTCGTGCCCTTGCCAATAGTTAACTATATGGAAGCTTGTGTGTGTGTGTGTGTGCATGTCTGTATGTGTGGGGGGCCATATTAAACCCAGTTAAGAACGATACTCTGTCTCTCTCTGTCTCTCTGTCTCTCTCTCTCTCTCTCAACTTGAAAGATCAGCCATATTCAAACCTTGTTAAACACCCATGTTTCGCCATCAAGAACCTAAGTTCGTCATTCACTTTTTTCCTTAGTTCATCACATTTATGCTCTCCTTTGATGTAAACAATCCACATTAGATCATCACAAGTACATATCCCGAACAATTTTCTTTAATAGACTTTCACTATAACTTCACGGTAAAATCTCTCTCTCCCTCTCTCTCTATATATATATCTGCAATTTCTAATTACCATAAGTCAATATTACTATCTCTGTATATTTAAATATACTTCTTGAGTGCATATTTTTGCTACTGAGTTGTTGTAAGTTTTATAATGAATTCATATTGTTCTTCATATACATGTAGTTTTTGAAATTCATTATCAGTGTGTGAATGGCATTTACTTGCAGAATCATTTATGCAGATAGGCACAACATGACATGAAAAAGAACATAACATATTTTCAACTTGCAGAAACTACTACCTTGTTTGTTTGGACAAGTTGAATCAAGCTTTATGGACTGAGACTTATTTCAACTTTCAGAAATGCAAAGGCACCTTGTTCGTTTGGGATAAAAAGAAAATAAAATACATTAGTTATTTGTTATTTACGACAAAAAATTCTACATGATATGGATGTTGATTATTCTTAGTTTCTATTTTTTGAATCTAATTAATGCACTCTTTCACTATATGATGTAAACAAAGATAAGCATCGTAGTGGAAAGTAATATTGATTGATTAACTTGTGCTATTTTGTCAATGGGGAATTAAATTCAAACTTGAAACAAGTGCACATTCATGAAAGTTTATCCAAAAAAGAAAAAAATCAAATCTTTCATGATACATATATATATATACGTGTGTGTGTGTGTGTGATTTTATGTCCAAACAATCATTCATAGGTTGAACTTGACTTAATTGCATGTTAAAAACTTATTTGTATGGCTGATTCAACTGAGATTTTCTAATGGGTGCAAATTTTTTATTTTTTTTTATTTTTTTGTAGATGGCTTTTGGCGTGAACTTGTGGATAATCCATTTTTATGTATGGAAAGCAATTTACACTTTTGTATATTCCTGCTAATTTTGTTGTCCTCTACTTTTGTGTAGATTACTATTACTCATATAGATAACTTGTGGCATCATGGTATATAGATTACCTTTTGTTGTGGTACAGATTACGATGGTAATTTGTACTACGCCAAATGGCCATTTGGTATGGTATATATTTTGTATACGGAGGGCTTGATTTTGTATGCTTCTATATTTTGTATGGAATTATTATTTTAGTTTGGACAATAGTTGGTTTGTATGGAATTTGACGTTTAAAGTTATTTATTTTTGGACAGTTGGAAGCAAAATAGATGCAAATTGTGGAATGATTAATAATATATGTATTGTTTTGTTTATATACATGTTATAGATTGCACGAAATACACACAGGTTGTGGAGAAATTATAATTTTGAGAGAAAACATAAATTTATGTTTTTGGCTTGATATGACAATTCGTGGTGGAAAAGGAAATATAGGTTTTAGCGACTAAATAGTTAAAAGGTAAAAAAAAAAAGACAATGAAACAAGCTTTTGGCGACTAAAAGCTTAGTAGCCAAAAAAAAATCACATTTTAGCCAACTAAACTGTTTAGTAGTTGAAAAAAATAAGATGCACAACAAAAGATTTTTGGCGACTAAAAGTTTAGTAAGAAAAACCGTCAGACTTTAGGTGACCAAACAATTAGGAGCCAAAAACCAATCAGACTTAGGCTACTAAAATATTTAGTAGCTAAAAAAAATAAGCTAGACAACAAAAACATTTTTCGCGACTAAAAGTTTAGTAAAGAAAAACAGTGAGACTTTAGGGGACAAAAATATTAGTAGCGAAAAAGTAATCAACCTTTAGGCGAATACAATATTTAGTAGCTAAAAACATTTTTGGCTTTTGGTGACTAAAAGTTTAATAGCCAAAAACAATCGTATTTTACGCAACTAATAAGTTTAGTAGCTAAAAAAATATGATGGACAAAAAAATTATTTGGCGACTAAAAATTTAGTTGCTGAAAATGTGATATTTAATTTTATTTCAATGCTTTTGGTGACTAAAAACATAGTCAGCAATTTATTACATTTGGAGTCTAAATTTTTTTTAGTCGCCAATTACGTTTCCCAACAAGTCTTTAGCGACTAAGTAGGCAACCCAAAATTTTAGTCGATAAAAACCATTTTTCGTCGCCAAATTGCAATTTGTTGCAGTGGTGGCCGGTTATGTGGGGTGGATTTGAAAGGATTTTTTTTTCTCTTGTGCACAATTGATGGAAATTTCAAAATGTAGTGTATAATTTATTTAAATAGGTTTAAAGGTATAAGTATATATATATAATAGTACTAATTTCGGGTCAATTGGATTTAATTTATGAATCGGAACATTTATTTAAGTGTAGAATTAAACTAAATTAGGGTTAGAGAATCTAATTCGGTTTAGATTTCTTATTTCAAATAAAAAGGCTATCAATCAACAAACATGATGAAAACTGGAAAAATCCAGGTTTCAAGTGGTAATTCCATATTTAGGGAGTTGTTTGATCAGTATTAATGTGACGACCGGCCTTTTTTTTCTCTTTATTCTTTCTTTCCTTCGCTTCATTCTCTTTTTATTCTTGTTGAATTGAAGTGCCCAGAAAGGGTTTCCAAATACTTTTCTTCCGGTGTTGAAATTTTGTTTGTCCCAGAGGGTGCACGGGTGAGTCCGGTGTGCCGGGGAAGAAGTTGAAACTTTGAGCTGCTGGGCCAGGGCCGCACGTACGGAGCCCTAGGCCGCACGTGCGGTATTGTACCGCACGAGCGGTGGGAGTGGCCGCACGAGTGGCCAAGCTTGACACCCAGAAAATTGGCTACTGTCTAAGAGCGCACGAGCGGAGAAAATGGTCGCACGAGCGGCCAACTGGGCAGTCCGAAACTCTGTTTTTTGTATCATTTTGATCCAAATATATCTCTCATTATACTCATCTCCCTCTCACTCTAAAACATATATTTCTCCCCCTTCTCTCTAGAAAACCTCCTAAAACATCTATACACTTTGATTTTGCAAATTTGTGGGTCAAGATCTTCATCATCTTTCTCTCAATCTTGAAAATCCAAAGCTAGGGCTTCACTTCGGTGTTGGAGATCCAAAGTTTTTCTCATCTTTGAGGCTAGGGTTTCAACTCATCTTTCTTCATCAAGCTTTAAGGTAGGGATTTCTTGAGTTATATATATAGTTTTGCTATTTTGATGTTGATTTAAAAATATTCTTGAAGTTTTGTGCTAGATTTTAGATTTTGGTTCAAAATATTGAGAATCTTGAATATGGGTTTGAAATCTCTAACCTTTAGTAGTTCTTGAGGGTTTCTCTCTATTAAACACATGATGAATGATTATGATGGAGTTTTTTTTTGAAAATGATGAAGTTTTTGCTTTCAATGAAAACCTTTAGTAGTTCTTGAGGGTTTCTCTCTATTAAACACATGATGAATGATTATGATGGAGTTTTTTTTTGAAAATGATGAAGTTTTTGCTTTCAATGAAAACCCTAGAAATTGGGGCTTTTGAAAAATAATGAAGATGCCTTGAAATTATTTATTTTCTTGTATCAAGAGGATGTATGAGAGTTAGTCTCACCAAATGTCTAGCAAAATAGCAACTTTTGATATATGTATATATATCTAAATGGAGGCCCTCTTTTATAAATTCTTTCATAAAAGCATATTTGTGTAGAGTGGTAAAGTGGTGAGTTGTTGAGTGCCTTAAGTGTTGTAAAATACCTAATTGTAAAGTAACGGGAAGTGATGTGAATGATGGTATGTTAGCCATATTGAAGGTTTGGTCATGATGAATTAATGTTGAGGAATTGTTGTGGTGTGTCAAAGACACATGGCTATTGTGTGAAATGAGAAAGTGTAATTATGCGTTGGAGACACATGGGTATCTTGTGGAAGAACATGGTAAGGAGGAAATGGAAATATGATGTTGAATATGGTTGTAGACATACTTCTTTTTGTTAAATATAAAAGAATGCTATGAGTTAGTAATTGTTGCATCATATTCTCAATTGTTTTAAAGTCATCATTGCATATCATGACATGAGTTGGAAAAGCATTCATTTTGAGAAAGATCATTGTAATGAGAACTAATGGAAATGTGTGTGGGGTAAATACGTTGGTAAGTCCGGATAGGAGGTGTAGATGAGTTTGATAAGTTGGCCTGAGTGTCCAGGGTGAAAGACCCGAAAGTCGCGCGGATAGGTGTCGAGCCTTCCGGTTAATACCGGTAAAAATGACAGTTTGGTAGTACTCGTAGAGTCTGCTTGTAGACACCAGCCTAGGGATTACCAGTGTCGTATTTACCACCCCTGTTGATTTAAATATTGGAAGTTTGGAATTGATGAGATTGCTAAATATCATCGAGAGCATGGAGAATTTAAATTGTGCATTGAATATCATTGAGAACATGATGATTTTGAAATAGTGCATCAAAATAAAGTTTTCCTTCATTGTTGGCACTTGCATGGCATTACATATGCATTTTTAACATTGATGGAATTGGCATAACTGTATATACTTTGTGAGGAATCTCTACTGGGCTTTATGCTCACCCCTATGGGATTTGGTGCAGGTAAGAAAGGTGGTGATCCCGCCGAGTTGATGGCGTGGATGTGATTGCGAGGAGTATTTTTCTCTTATATTTTTGTGTAAATTTTTGTAAAGCCAAGGGCTAATGTGTATGGGTCCGAGAGACCATTTTGTGTAACCAGGCAATTGCCTTGGAACTTGTAAGCCCTTGGGGGCCTTATTTGCTTTGATTTGATGATTTACATGTTATAGACTCATGTACTAGTTTATCAATGAATGTATGGCTACACGTGAGATTATTTTTTTGTAAAACAATTGATCTTATGTAAAGGGTTACGGTTAATATCCTATTTTGGAAGTAAGTTGATGTAATAGTTATGTGGGTAGTTCATGTCGAATTATTTCGGGGCGTTACAATTAAGGTATTAGAAATGATTCCTAAGTTACTGAAATCAATTAGGGTTTGTGAGTTTTCGCTTCTTAGGGTTAAATTTGAAATTATTTAGGAAATCAAGGGTCTTCATTACAATATTTCAAAAGTAAGGGACTTTTAAGAAAATAAAATTTTCAATGGCCTCACAATCTATCCCCCTTAAAACAATTTCATTTTTGAAATTTAACTAGACATCGCTTTCAAACAATTAGGGGTAGTTTGCCTTCATCCTATCTTTGCGTTCCCAAGTAGACTCTTCAATTCCTTGATGACGCTAAAGCACTTTTACTAAATAAACTCTCTTGCCCCTAAGATTCTTCTCTTGACTATCTTGTATTGTTACAGGTCCTTCTTCAAAGGTAACATCCTTGTCGAGATTGATTCCTTCCTAGCTAATGACGTGCGATGGATCGGCAACGTATTTTCGCAATATAAATACATGAAAGACGTTGTATATCCCTGCTAACTACGGGGGTAGAGCTAGTTGATATGCCATTTCGCCCACCTTCTCTTGTATTTCGAATGGTCTGATATACCATGGTGATAGCTTCATTTTCCTTCCAAAACATACGATCCTGTGCCTAGGTTGCACATTTAGGAACACGTGGTCACCTACTTCGAACATCAATGGTCTCCTTCTCCTATCTGCGAAATTTTTTGACGGTCTTGAGTGGTGTTTAATCGTTGTCGGATCAGTTTGACTTTTGCAGTAATCTCTAGGACAAGTTCGGGTCCTATTAGATTTGCTTCACCTATTTCAGTCCAACAAATCGGTGATCTACAAGGTTGCCCATACAATGCTTTAAAAGGTGTCATACTAATGCTGGCTTGAAAAATGTTGTTATAGGAGAATTCAATTAAAGGTAGGTGTCGCTCCCAACTTTCTTGAAAATCCATTACACAAGCTCTCAGCATATCTTCAAGTATCTAGATGGTGCACTCAGATTGTCCATCTGTCTATGGATGAAAAGCGGTGCTAAAACATCACTCAATGCCCAAAACTTCTTGCAACCTCCCCCAAAAATGAGAGGTGAATCGTGGATCGCGATCCGATAAAATGGATACAGAAATTTCATGTAGTCGAATGATTTTCCTAAGGTAGAGCTTGCACATAGACTCTAAAGTGTCAATTATCTTATAGGGTAAGAAATGTGCTGACTTTGTGAGGCGATCCACTCTTACCCATATAATATCATGTCCTTTGGGTGTCCTGGGCAACCCGGTCACAAAGTCCACGTGCTTCCATTTCCATTCAGTTATTGGCAAGGGCTGCAATGTTTCTTCTGGTTTCTGATGTTCTGCCTTCACTTACTGGCATGTTAGACGTCTTGCTACAAATTTAGCCACATCCTTCTTTACTCTGCTCCACCAATACTGGATGCACTGCAAATACAGAATGATGACATTCCTTAAGTAGTTTTTCTTTAAGCAACTCATCATTTGGCACAAACAATCTACCTTGATATCTTAAACTCCCGCTGGGGTGAATTGCCTAATTGAGCATTGCTTCTCCTGATTCCAGATGTGCCTTAACATAAGCTATTTCTTGATCGTGCTTCTCGGCCTCCATGATCTCACTTATTAACTTAGGCATCACATTCTATGCACCAAGGTATACCTTCATGTTTTGAGTCTTTACCTGAATTCCAAATTCATTGAGCGTCTTAACCATATCCCATTCCTTTAAAGCTAATTTAGCTATCATTCCCCTACTCTTGCGACTCAGCGCGTCTGCCACTACATTGGCTTTACAGGGATTGTCATGACCCGAACCCGCCCCCATGGGTTAAGGACATAACCGGCCAGTAATCATGAGATTACCTACGGCCTCAGACCAAATAAGACATAACTCATCAGAGTAAAAGGGCCAAACGGAAGCAAATTTAAAACTTTGTCCTTAGAGCTGTGCTTATATGGCACGTCATAACAAACCATACATATACATGTTAATAACTCACATCAAAATATGTGTTAACCCAAAGTTCTGTACATACAGGATCACGACAAAATATAATAAAATAGCAAAGGGGCGAAGACGAGTCTCGTGCGTGAGACATATGGGCTGACTCTTCAAAACCTTGGTTGTTCCACACAAACTTCACTGAGGCTGGGTTTGGACCTCCCTTGGCTCACCTACAGACACATGAATGAGCGTGAGCGAAAGCCCAGTGAATAATATCGAATAAAGAAGATACGCGAACTATATTTAGAACGACATGCACCAAACGGCCTTAGGCCCAATTCATATTTCTATCTAGTATTTATATATAGGTCAAGTAACTACGGTTCCAAACACATCAGACGGCCTCGGGCCCAATCCATTCATGTCAAACGGCCTTTGGTCCATTCATTCTTTCATTCATGTCGGACTAGCCTTTGGCCCATTCATTCTTTCATTCGTGTCGGACTGGCCTTTGGCCCAATCATTCATGTCAGACTAGCCTTCGGCCCAACCATTCTTCCATTCATGTCAAACTGGCCTTTGGCCCATTCGTTCATATCAGACTGGCCTTTGGCCCAACCATTCTTCCACTCATGTCAGACTAGCCTTTGGCCCAATCAATTGTATCCAACGGCCTCTGGCCCAATCACATGGCATAGCAGATATTTGTCCCCAATTCAACGTAACAAACATACAAGACTTATAGGAAAATAAGCAGTTGGACAAATAACATACTTCAGATATCTTTGTTAAGATATTACTCACAGTGATTGGCTGGTTGATTTGCCCTGCAGCTTGACCCTACACATTACATAACACATATGGGTCATAAACGATTTAATCCGTTCTTAATTCATACACCCCTCGTAGGCTTCTTTCTTATCCTTTTAATTCATTCAAAATGCTCAATGCATGCCTAAGAGTACTCAAAAGTAAAAGGGAACGGAAAATGAAACACAGAACACCTTTACCAATTTTCTGAAACAGGGGTCCCCGCTCGAGCGTGGACTTCCCCGCTCGAGCGGACCCGTTAGGTCTGCAAAAGTACTAATTGCCTCATTTTTACGCTCGAGCGTGAATTCGGACGCTCGAGCTGGAAGTCTCACTACATGGCTACCCGCTCGAGCGTGAATCTCTCTACTCAAGCAGACGTCTATGTCTGCAAAAAGTTCTAGGAGCTCGTATTTCCCGCTCGAGCGGAAGCTCCCCCGCTCGAGCGGACTTCATGAATTCTGGGTTTTCCAGAATTTCCTTTGAGCTTCAATTATGCATTCAAGTTGGTATTTCTTGCATTTTACAGCCCATATTTCTCATATACATATACTAACATGATACAAACACCAAATTACAACATTAAGAAGCTCAAATCCCATGAATCAAATACATGCATGCTCCAAATTACACCAAACTCCTTTCCACAAAACAAATTCAGGCATTCAAAACTCATACTCTTAGGTTTTGTACATGCATGTGAGATATAACTTTCATTTTCAACTTAAATGGTGCAAATGGTGATCACAAGTATGAACTTTAACCAAAATTCTATATGGATCATACTTTTCATGCTCAACTATACAAATTCATGGCAATTATACACATGCATGCATTCCAAGACTTCAAACTCATCAAATACAACACAATTCTTGTTCTTGATCACCATTCAACTTAGAATTCACAAAATTACAATATTAAACTCATGAATTCATAACCAATTACTCACCTAGAAGCTCAATCTTCCTAATTTATGGTCAAATCTTGAGTTGGTCCTTAAATTACTCAAGTTTCTTGCTTAAATCTTCCATTTCCTTCACTCTCTCTCTCTCTTTAGTCGACCCTCTCTCTTTCTAAGGTACAAAATCTGATTTTGAGCTCAAGTAAAGTGATTGAGGGTGTAAATTGGCCCTTTAAAAGCTCCTTCTCAAACACATTTCTTTAATATTAAATAATTGAGCACCATTTCATTAATTTAATCTACTTAATTTGATCCGAATCAATTTTCAATTAAATTTCACCGTAGACTCTAAAAATTACGCCAATCACAATAGCGCAGTTAATTTCGGTTTCTGTGGCCGATAAGGCCTTCAATTTTTAGTTTATAACAGTAAGTTGAACAGATATTCCTACGATGGACAGATAGAAATTCAAAACCACATATATTCATATAAATGGCACACAAAATCATATCAAACACATAATCATAATCATAATTAAGATTACTTAGCATAATATGGACCCGGGTTATCACAGGGATGGTATGAAAGAGTGAATTGGAAATCCTCAAGATACTCCATCCACCGTCTCTGTCTCAAGTTAAGATCATTCTGTGTAAATAGATACTTCAAGCTCTTGTGATCTGTGAAAATCTCAAATTGTTCCTCATATAGGTAATGTCACCATTGCTTTTGAGCAAAAACTACGTCCACCAATTCGAAGTCATGCGTTGGACAGTTTAGCTCATGTGGTTTCAACTGCCTGGAACCATATGCGACTACATTTCCAGTTTGCATGAGCACGCAACCTAACCCTTTCTTAGACGCATCGCAATACACCGTGTACCCCACTTCTTATTCTGGGATAATCAAAATCGACGCACTAGTTAATCTTTTCTTTAGCTCTTGGAAGGATTTTTCGCAAGCTTTATCCCATTCATATCTTAATCCCATTCATATCTTACTCCCTTCTGCGTAAAACAAGTCATTGGTCTAGCTAGTTTGGAGAAATCTTGAATGAACCTTCGGTAGTAGCTAGCCAATCCCAAGAAATTGTGAATTTTTGACGCAGTTTTCGGTTGTCTCCAATCTAAGACTGCTTCTACCTTGGTTAGATCCACTGCAATCACATTCTCAGACATTACATGTCCAATGAATTTCACTTCTTTTAACCAGAACTCACATTTGATTGCCTTGGCATATAACTGATTGTCTCTAAGAACTTAAAGAACAATCCTTAATTGTTGCTAATGCTCTTTCTCAGACCTTGAATATACCAAAATATCATCAATGAACACCACTACAAACTGGTCAAGATATGGTGTGAAGATTTTGTTCATTAGGCTCATAAATACTGTCGGCGCGTTAGTTAGTCCGAAGGGTATTGTTATAAACTCGTAGTGACCATATCTGGTTCAAAAGGCAGTCTTTGGTATATCCTCATCCTTGACTCGTAGTTGATGGTAACCCAACCTAAGATCGATCTTTGAATAATACTTTGAGCCTCTAAGTTGACCAAAAAGATTATCAATCCTTGGCAGCGCGTACGGGTTCTTGGTCGTGACTCTGTTGAGTTGACGGTAATCAATGCATAGTCTTAATGACCCATCCTTCCTTTTAGCAAACAGAATGCCCCCTCTCCATGGTGAAGTACTTGGCCCTATAAATCCTTTTTCGAGCAACTCCTGCAGTTGTGTCTTTAATTCTCGTATTTTTGCCAGTGCCATACAATATAGGGCCATAGATATTGGAGTAGTTCTAGGTTGTAGCTCAATACGAAAGTCTACCTCCCGGGTTGGTGGCAATCCCGGTAATTCCTCAAGGAATACATCTGCATATTCGCATACTACTCGCGGGAGTTCTAATTCTACTTGGTCCTCCTCATTTAAAATTAAACTTGCTACACTACCTATAAGTTGATCGTGCCACCGTGTCCTATATTTCGTTGAAGTCAAGGAATCTTGCCTATCCCCCTTAAACTAGAAACGTGTTCTGTCAGGCGCGCGAGCCACTACCTTCTTTTGACGACAATCGATCACCGCTCGATGGGTGGACAACTAGTCCATGCCCAAAATGAATGGACTTGGAAAATGGAAAACTCTTCTGTGTCTGGGATGCTAATGGAGTGATTTTCGTCGAAATCTAAGCTATGTCTTGTGGGTGGTTGAGTCGTGTGCCGAGTTAAAGTCTTGCTTTCTTAGTATTTTCTTATGTCATTGTGTCAGTTGAGACTTTTCCTTTGAGTTACTCTTGTATACCCTCCGGTCTTCATTTTTCAATAAGAGAAAGAGAGTCAAGTTTTTAATCGTTCGATTGTGCTTACATCCATGTGTGACCTAATGAAAACAAGAAAATCTTTGAAAGTTTTAATTAAGCAAAGGAAGGTGTAAATTGTTCAATGTGCTAATGAGAATGAGATTTCACTAATAAGCTCGAGCATTGAGAAAGATCCCTCAAATGGTCCAAACGAATTCTGAATTGTCGTTGTAATGCTCTTCATGATCGTTCCAAAATTTCAAGCAGTTTTTTTTTCTTTGCAAACTTGCAAGGATGGATTCAAAATTGTGTATGGTGTTTTACACTATTTTGGGAATTCTCTTCACACTCTAGCAATCGTTTTAGCGGGCACAAGATGGCTTTCGAACCTCACAAATCCTAGAATTCCTTTCTATGGCATTTTCATCACTCCAAACAAAGAAAGAAGAAGAAATAGGGAAAATCAAAGAAGAAAAATGAAAAATAACAGAAAATAAGAAAAAGAAAAGGAAAAATCAACCATCAAGCCAGGGGCATCCATGGGATGATATCCAATCAACTGTGAGGAAAAGAAGTTTTGTCCTTATTCAAAGAAGCCAATGAAAGACGATACCACACTGTGAGAAGAATTAACCTTGAAAATGAAGTGAAAGCAAGGAAGATTGTGACGACCCCGAACATGCATATTATTGTTATATATTATTCCATTGGGTATATTTTCATGATTATGTGTTTAATTTGTTCTTATATATTTGTTATGGAAAATCTGTCTAAGTGCTTATTTTGAATTGGAAATTGAAAGCCAAAACGGATTCAGAAATCGAAATTGACTAGTTCAATAGGCTAATTAGAATATTTAGAATTATATGGTAAGTTCAATTAAATTTTGATTCGGATCAAAATAATTAGAATAAACTAATTACAATTGATTAGAATTGAGCCAAATTAATTAAGCTTAATCCCACTTAATTAGTCTAACCTAACCCACCCATATATATGCCATATGAGCTTAATAACTCATCTTCTACAACTCTTGAGCTGAAATTTTAGAGTGAGAGTAAGAACATCAACTATAGAGAGAGAAGTAGGGAGATTCTAGATAATTGAAAGGAGACTTGAAGAAATTAAGCATCTGACACTTGAATTGAAGCTCTAGGTATGAATTACAACCATAATCCTTGTGGATAATCCATGTGGAAGTTAAATTCATGTAGTCTATAAGATCATTTGCATGTAATTGGAAAGAAAATGAAGGAATCAGCTTGCTCATGGAAGAATTGAGCCAATTGTGTCCATGCATGCATCAATTTATGATTTTTTAGTTTGATTCTCAAAAATTCAAACTAGCATGAAGTTATATTTTCTATCTTTAAAAGGGTCTACATAAATTTTATACTTCTCACCTCGAATATTAATGTTTTGAAAAGAAAAGAAAGGAATTCATCACATGCATGGTAGAAATTATGAGATTTGGGTTTTGTTTTGGAAAATTTGAAAGAGATTTGAATTATGCTTTGATAATTACGTGTTCATGTTTTATAAAGTGATTCTCCATGTTTTCTTGGGCCATGCAAGCTTTGCACTTGAAACTTATGCTTTTGAACTTCAAATACAATTTTGGAAGGCCCAAAATCTGTGCACTTCGCTCGAGCGATGAAGTTGTCGCTCGAGCACACTTTGTATGCTCTCAATGTAACGCTCCAAAATAATTAGAATTAACTCATCCCATAATAGTGCTACAATTGATCTACAATCTCATAACTTCTATTCATTGTATCTTTGATCATTACAAAACATGACATATGCATTATATATTCACAAATTCTAGATTCTAAATCTATAGCATATGACATGGATATAAGAGTAAAAGGGAAGTAAACCAAGTAATGAAATGCCCTAATGGCTATAACTTTCCAAGACGATGCTTGGTTACAACAAAATGAGTTTAAACTCAATACAAGTAAAGCTCGACATTTAAACAAAAATAATTACATCAAGAAACCAAAAATGAAACCTTAAGCTCCAAGTCTTCCCAAGCTACGTGTGATATCCCTGTTCCGTAATATGTTAATTGGTCCTTAATATGAGTATGATTATATGTTTAATATGATTTTGAGTGCCATTATGTGAAAATATGTGGTTTTGAATTTCTATCTGTTCACCGTAGGAATATCTGTTTGATTATCTGCTTTGGAAATCAAATTGAAGGCCCTATCGGCCACCGAAACTGAAATTGGTCGCGCCATTGTGATTGGCATAATTTTTAGAGCCTACGGCGAAATTTAATTAAAAAATTAATTCGGACCAGATTAAATTGATTAAATTAATGAATTAAGTGTCCAAATGTTTTATATTGAAATAATTGTGATTAGTGGGACTTTAAAAGAGGCACTACACCCTCAACTCTTCTCCTTTGTTACATTTTGGGCTGATTTCAACTCTAAGAAAAAAGAGAGGGGTCGGCTAGAGAGAGAGGGAGAAGCAAGTGGAGATTTGAGTGAGAAACTTGAGAAACTTGGAGATTCAACTAGGAATTGTGAAGAATTGAACCTCTAGGTAAGCACTTGACCCTGAATTCATAAGTTTGAAATTGTGATCGTGTAAGTTCAAGGGTTGTTTGTGATCAAGAGCATGTATTGAGTTGGTTTTGTTGAATTGGAAGACTATATATGCATGCATGTATATAATTGTCTTGAATTTGCATATTTGAGCTTGAATTACATGACTCATGTTGAATTTTGGTTGAAATCCATGTATTTGACCATCTTTTCATCATATGGGATGAGAATGAGGGTTATATGTCACATGCATGTACAATCCATGGGAGTAGAAGCTTTGAATGCATGAAGTTGTTATGTAAGTAATGAATTTGGTGGAAAATGAGCCATGCATGGGTTTGATTTATGAAATTGAGCTTCAAAATGTTGTAATTTAGTGTTTGTGCCATGTTAGTACACATATATATGGAGTTTGAGTCAAAATCATGCATTTGGAGCCTTTGAATTTGAAGTTGAAGCTCAAGAACATGTTCTGGATTTTCCAGAAATTTGATGTCCGCTCGAGCGGGGAAACCCGCCGCTCGAGCATGAATTTCGTGCTCCCAGCATTTTTTTTGCAGGCATGGTGTCCGCTCGAGCGTGGAAGTTCACGCTCGATCGGGGAGCTATGTAAGCAGACCTTCCGCTTGAGCGCCCAAGTTCACGCTCGAGCGTGAATTTGATGCAACCAGCACTTTTGCAGACCAATTGGGTTCACTCGAGGGGGGAAGTCCACGCTCGAGCGGGGACCCTGTTTTCTGAAATTTTGTTTATTGCGTTCTGTGTTTCGTTTTCCGTTCTCCTTCACTTCTAAGTACTCTTAGGCATGCATTGAGCATTGTAATTGAGTTAAAGAGATAAGAATAAAGCCTAAAGAGGAAAATGTGAATTTAAGAACGGATTGAATTGTTGGTGACCCTTTTGTGTTCATGGACTGTGTAGGGTCGAGCTCCAGGGCAAACCAACCAACTGATCACTGTGAGTAATATCGATATCTGGAAGTTTGTCATTTGTCCAATTGCTTATTTTCTTATAAGCCTAATGCTTTATGATTTGGTAGTTTGAATTGTGGACAAATGTCTGAAAGAATGAATGGGCCAGAGGCCGTTTTAACAAGAAAGAATGGATGGGCCAAAGGCCGTTTTGACAAGAATGGATGGGCTAAGGGCCGTTTTGACATGAATAGATGGGCCAAAGGCCATTTTGACATGAATGGATGGGCCAAAGGCCGTTTTGACATGAATGGATGGGCCAGAGGCCGTTTTGACATAAATGAGTGGGCTAGAGGCCGTTTTGACAGGAATGGAAGATAAATGGGCCAAAGGCCAGTATGTTTGAAACCGCAGTCACTTGACTTGAATTGTGTATACAAATGTCAAATAAAAATGTGAATTGGGCCCAAGGCCGTTCGGAGTATGTTGTTCTACATATCGTTTGTATCTTCTTATTTGATATTATTCACTGAGCTATCGCTCACGCTCATTCATGTGTTTGTAGGTGAGCCAAGAGAGGTCCAGACCCAGGCCCAGTGAAGTCTGTGTGGAACAACCGAGTTTTGGAGAGTCAACCCTAGTGTCTCACGCACGAGACTCGTCTTCGTCCTTCTGCCATGCTATGTTATTTTTGTCATGTTGGCGAGGACTTTGCATAAGTCTGTATATAGTTTTCATGGGTTGACTTAGCTTTTGGATGATCCTGTTCGTACAAAACTTATGCTACTGTATTTCTGTTGTGAGTTATTAATGTATATATGTTTGGTTATATGGATGTGCCATATAAGCACAACTCTATGGACAAAGTTTTGAACTGCTTCCGTTTGGCCCCCATTAACTCTGTTAACATACATTTGTCTTGGTTTGAGGCCGTAGATAATCTCATGATTACTGGCCGGTTATGTCCTTAACCCACGGGGGCGGGTTCAGGTCATGACACTACGTCCTTGGTGGAGGCATATCATCAACACCTGAAAGTTGTTTTCCACATAGGGTGAACCAAAGCCTAGTAGGGATACTCTAACACAGTATATTAGTCTTAGCAAAATTATAAGGTGAAATACACATTCATGCCATTTGTCAAACAGTCCTCGTTTTCCATCTTAAAACAATGCAATGCCAGATTATGAATCAATTCATGAAAATAATCCTTTTATAACAAAAAACAGGGCAGTGGATACAAGACATTAGAATCTCTAGGTACGTGTCTGTTAGTAAGCTACACAAGCACTACTAAAGCCATTTTACCGGTACTAATCGGAAGGATCGGCACATAATTGCATGGGTTTCTTGACTTTCACCAAGGACACATAGACCAACATTATAACCACAACCACACCCCCTAACCAGATTCATGAAGGTATTCACCAATTTTTCTCAAAACCAATACATTTACAATATTTAATATGAAATGATGCTTGATGCTCAATGCACAATGTATGAGAAATTAGTTTCAATATAGCCTAATCCTCATGCAATAGCTACAACAATCAAGACTATCCTCTACCGAGAGTCCAAAACAGATATTTCTATTTAACAGGTATTTTCAGTCAAAAGATAGAATCTTCATCCTTTACAATGAGGTAATATTACCTATCCAACTCCACCATCATCATCAATACCATAAACATTATTCCAATTGTACAAAACCCAACATCATTTTCCAGTTCCTTTCACAAATCCAAATATCCAATATTTAGGGCAAAATCCCATTTTCTTACAAAGTTAATTTTAAGAAAAGATATCCACCATTTTAACTCATCTCAACCATAACGATATCCCCACAACCATTTTCAAGAGCCTATTTGGAAAACCCCTCTTTTGATTTCACACTCAAACCCTAGGTTTTCTCAAAAATCCCCATATCAATAACCCTTTTTAAAGAACAAATAACTAAACTAAAGATCATATAAAAAATAGTCAAAGAAATCCCTGCCTCGAATTAGAAGACAAGAAGCAATAATGGATAGAACTTGACAGAGCCAAAAACGCTAACTTCTCCGATTAGAACGAAGCCCTCAACGTGCTCTATCTTTTAAGGGTGAAGAAATCTACGGATTGAGAGTATTTGGAGCTAAAGTACAAGAACTAGAGAGAAAATGTAGAGGTTTTAGGGTTTTGAAATGTTTAGATAGAGAGAGAGAGAGAGAGAGATGAAAATGTGACTCAAAATGGCCTTTTCTCGGACTGATATACTCACAGACCGCTCGAGTAACCAAAATACAGCTCGAGCGAACAGGCACAATAAGTGATATCGCTCGAGCGACCAAAACCACCGCTCGAGCACACAATGACCCCCTCCTAGTAGTTTTGCTAACTTGTAAATGACCACTCGAGCGAAGATTCCCAACTCCTAATAGTTTTACAGACAAGAGACCGCTCAAATGTAAGAAAGACCGCTCAAGTGAACAGGCAAAAATATGGGCAACAACTCATTGAAAAACTAACTTCCTAACCTATTTCAAATGCAACCAAAACTCCCAATAGCCAAACTCAACAAGAAACAAGATGGAAATGAGATAAACAACAGTTAAGTACATGGGTTCTCGAATTCAAAAGCAGGAAAATGGGTCGGTTCTAAATTAGAATCATTTTAATCTCACTCTTTAAGGAATTTCATCCCTAAAATTTTAAATCAACTAAGATTCATTGAGACAAAACCAATCACATATCATCCAAGCTTGTAACAAGGATACACCGAGTTGTTCAACATCAACTATTACCATTCAATTCCCTAAAACATGTACAATTTTTATATATATAACATAAAATGATTTTTAACACAAGTCTCAAATATCAACAAACAGGTCTGGATACATCTCACGGACTTCTGCCTCACGCTCTCAAGTCGCTTCATCAATCCTGCGGTGTCGCCATAACACCTTAACCAATGGAATAGTCTCCCCCCACAAGACTTGGTCCCGAGAGTCCAAAACTTGTACCAATCTCTCCTCATATGAGACATCCTTACCTACCTCTAGCTCGATCCAATCTAACAAATATGAAGGATCAGGCTTGTACTTTTGAAGCATACAAATATAGAACACGTCATGAACCCTAAAAAGTTGGGGCGACAAGGCCAAACGATAAGCTACCTCCCCTATCTGCTCTACAATCTCAAAAGGCCCAATAAATCTAGGAGACAACTTCTCACTCTTCTCAAATCTCATTAAATTCGTCTCGATGATATCTTCAGGAACATGTGATCTCTTATCTCAAGAGATAAAGGTCTCCTCCTACCGTCGGCACAGCTCTTCTGCTAACTCTGAGCCGAAACAAACCTCTTATGAAAAAGCACAACTTTCATTGTCATTTCCCGAACTAATTTAGGACCTAACATGGGTGCGCTATCCACCTCAGCCCAACACATTGGAGATCTACACAATCGGCCATAAACGACCTCAAATGACGCCATACCAATACTTGCCTGAAAGCTGTTATTATAGGCAAACTTCACTAAAGGTAAATGCCTCTCCTACGACCCCTTAACATCCAGAACACAACCCCGAAACATGTCCTCTAACATCTGAATGGCTTACTCAGACTACCCATCAGTGTAAGGATGATAAGCGATGCTAAACCTCAATTTAGTGCCCAAGGCATTCTGTAGGCTCTGCCACAACCGAGCTGTGAAATGAGGATCTCTATCTAAAATGATAGTTACAGGGACCACATAAAGTTGAACTATGTCCCTGACATAAAGGTCGGCAAGATAATCTACCGAGTCACTCGTGTGCATAGGTATAAAATGTGCTGAATTAGTTAACTGGTCGACTATCACCCACATGACATCATTACCTCGTTGAGTCCTTGAAAGACCCACAACAAAATCCATCACGACATGCTCCTATTTCCACTCAGCTATAGGTAAGGGTTACAACAAACGCGCTGGTTGCTAGAGCTCGGCCTGCACTTGTTGACAAGTAAGGCACCTCGAAACAAACAAGGCTACGTCTCTCTTCATCCCCCTCCACCAAAACTGGTGGCTAAGGTCGTGGTAATGGTAGAACTCTCAGAGTACCTCCTCCCTATAAGATTTCGACATGAAAAGACAGTCCAAATACCTTACACTTGAGTTAGGGTGCACGCTCAAGCCCTTTTCTACTTTCCCACTAGATATCTTCCCTTAGATAGCTTGGGTCACTAATGCAAGTTGTGAAACTACAGTAAACAAAATGGCCGACTCAACAGACTCACCAAGATGCAAGTCAAACTCACCAATAGCACCCAACATCTCCCATTCCCATATGGCAACACTAGGTACACTGCTTACTAACTTCCTACTCAAAGCGTTAGCCACTACGTTGGCCTTCCCCGGATGACAGTGCAACTCAAAGTTATAGTCGTCCATAAACTCCATCCACATCCTCTATCTCAAATTCAAATCTTTCTGCAAAAACAAATACTTCAAACTCTTGTGATTGGAAAACACCTCAAATCTCTCACCATATAAGTGATGCCTCTAGATTTTTAAGGCAAAAATCACAACTACTAGCTCTAAGTCGTGAGTAGGATAATTTCTCTCATGTGGTTTCAATTGCTGCAAATTGTATGCTACCACTTTCCTTTCTTGCATCAATACACAACCCAACCCTTCTCAAGATGCATCACAATACACTAAATAGCCCAAACCTCTCTCTAGAATAATCAATATTGGAGCAATGGTGAGTCTAACCTTAAACAACTTTTCAGAAGCCTCACTCCACACAAACTTCACACCCTTCCTCTTCAATCTAGTCAATGGTGAGGCCAATCTAGAGAAGTCTTTCACAAAACGTCGATAATACCTGGCTAAGCCCAAGAAACTCCGGATCTCAAAGGCATTCTTAGGTTGTTGCCAATCTTGCACTGCCTCTATCTTAGAAGAGTCTATCGTCACTCCTTCTCTAGATACCACATGGCCTAAAAACTTAACTTTTTTTAACTAAAACTTGCACTTCCCAAACATAGCACACAAATGGTGGGCTCTAAGCAACTCAAGTACGATCCACAAGTGTTCCTTGTGTTCCTCCTCAGGGGATGAGTAGATCAAGATGTCATCAACAACGACAACCATAAAACGGTCTAAGAACTCATGAAAAATTTGATTCACCAAACCCATAAACGAAGTCGGTGCATTGGTTAGCCCAAAAGGTATCACTAAGAACTCATAGTGGCCATACCGCATAAGGAATGCCATTTTCTAAATATCCTCCTCTTTCACCCTCAACTGGTGATAACCCAATCTCAAGTCAATCTTAGAAAAGCGATAAGACCCCTTCAACTGATCAAACAAATCATCTATATGAGGTTGTGGGTACTTGTTCTTAACAGTTACCCCGTTCAATTTCAGATAATCAATGCACAAACGCAAAGTGTCATTCTTCTTCTTAGTAAGGAAAGTCGGTGCTCCCTAAGGTGAAGTACTAGGGCGAATGAAGCTCTTATCTAACAACTCTTGGAGTTGAATCTTCAACTCATACAACTCAGCAGGTGCAAATCTATACGGTGCCACAAAAATCAGTGTCATAACGGGCACTAAGTTAAAAGAGAACTCAATCTCTCGATGGGGTGGCAAACTAGTAAGATCCTCGAGAAAGACATCCAAGTATTCATAAACTACCCTCGGCAATTCAACTAAGACCACATCACTCTCACTACCCAAGAGAGTTGCAAGAAGAAAACTAAGCTTGCCCTTACCGTGAGGGTCATAAACTAGTGATAAGACTCTATCAGCTCGGTCCTCCAAAAAATAAAAATAGTCACCACTCGAGATGTACCTAGTAACTCTCTGACGGTAACAATCTATAACAGCACAATACGAAGACAACCAGCCCATAATTAAGATGACATCGAAACTTGACATGTCTAGCAATACAAAAGCAAAAGGCAGTCGGTGACTGACAACCTCAATTTCACAACCGTGACATTCCCAGTCCAAATCGACCTTACCCCCAACTGGTGACTCTACCCTGAGTGGAGATGCTAACTGAGCCACCTCTAACCCCAAAACTGATGCGAATGCAGACAACATGAAGGAATAAGATGCAATTGGAAATATAATTGAACAACATAAAGTTACCTCTCAAAACAGAGGGTGCTGGCAATTAATCTGGCATGGTAATACCATACACACGCCCTGTAGGTCTCTGTTCCACCTGTTTACCCCTTGGAGCATAGAACTGATAAGCTGATTAAGTCGAAAAGGCTCCCAGAGTGGCCTTCGAGGCTTGTGCTGACTGGATAGGCTGGTAGCTCTGTGTCTGCCTTGAACCAAACGCACCAGATGTGCCACCTGCCTGAGGGAAAAACCTTCTCAAGTGCCTCGACTCCCCGCACTGGTAATAGGTAGGTTCTGCCCTCTCCCTTGACTCTAGCTCTTTGGACGAGCCAAAGACGGTGCAAATGGTTGCCCTCTTCCTCTCTGCAGGAAAACTGAAGACTTATGGCCCAGCTGACCACACTTAAAGCAAGTGATCCCACCCTAAATACGCCTCCCTAAACAAGAACTCGGTATAGGAAAAGTGGATCTGAACTGTGCTGCCTAGGACTGCTATGGGGTGGAACCCCCTTGCCTCTTATTATCCGGAGTCTCTCCCTGAACCTCTTGACTCCTCTGTTTGGAACCTATCATCCTCTCCTCCTCCGCTTGAATCACGGTCTCTAAATGAGCGTAATCCCTAATCATAGACTTAGCCACCTTGAAAAGGAGCTCGGTCCTCAGTCGTTTCTCAAACTCAACACAACGGTACTCTTTCGTTGCCACAAGCTCTGATGCAAATCTAAAGAGGCTAGTAAAGGCGGCCTTAAACTCTACTACAGGTGTGTTCAGCTACTTGAGCTTCAAGAACTGATCCCTCAACTTCTCCCTAGTAGTGGGAGGCAAGAACTTGTCATGGAAAGTGTTGACAAAGGCCTCTGTAGCTCGACTTTTCGTGCCCCCTTTCAGAAGACGATAAGCCCTACAGTATTGGACTCTCGTAGTTCTGAATCTGATTTTACAAGTGCAATGTGAAATAGATAAACACCAAAGAGTCCAAATCCGGCAAATCTTTTGGAAAAACGATTTTGAATCAAATTGCAAAAAATGGATTGCTTTGCTAGATACAGAGTCGCCACCTAAATGTTTTTGGAAAATTTAGAAAACCCATGACTCGTGCCAAAAGCCATGTGTCCATCATCACCAAGATTGTCTCAGCTCAGGAACTTAGGTACGAGAGGGGAAGGTCATGAATTGAGCACCCCTGCTCGCCCGATCAATGATTGACTCTACTAATCATGATATGAATCTTATTTACATTATATGCTCTTATTCTGGTTATTAGGCTAGCATTACTATATGATGCGCATAAAAGTATAGACTAACTTGTAAAAATTGGAACACTTGATTCATGTTTGTTTGCAAAATTGTTTCAAATATGTACCACTTGAAAAAGTGATCTCATATGAACATTACTCAAATTATTCTAATTTAAGCAATTTAGCCTTCATCCACAGGCATTCAAACAGTTTATAATTTAATCAATTAGCCTCATGGCAAGTATGCTAGACATGGCAATGATCACATTCATGCAATTATGCTAAAGCAAGTAAAGGCTCACCTAGTACTCCAAGCCAAAAAGATGAACGAGTTAGAAAGATGCATGATCCTAACTAGGTAATATGACTAATGCAACACATGCGATATGCAACTAATAGGCTCGGCTACTAATATGGCATATGAATCAATTTGATAGCATGCGGTCTAAGTATTTATTCAAAGAAGCGCTAAACTAACAATGCAAGTTAGAATGATGAACCGAGCCCCGGTGCATGCAATACAAGCGGATGCAAGCATGAGTATGCTAAATAAAACAAGATGTCTTAAACTAACCAGCATAAGCAGGTAAATAAAAAGGAGAAAGACATGGGGTTAGAAAACATACATTATTACAACATTACGCCCTTACACAGGAGGGACCGAATAAACTAACTAGCCAACAAACTAAAGCTAAGCTAATTAATTAACAATTATCACAACAACAAATTGATTAACTAATCTAGCTAATTAAAATAATTACAACATGAGACAAATTAGCTATTCTAACTAACTAATTTACAAAGCCACTACTTTAAGCACAACACTAACATTGTTACAACATGGATCTTGAGGCTCGACGGAAGGCCCATGCATAAATGCGGTTTCCACTCGAAAAGTCACTGTTTCTGTTGCTGAATACCTCTGTTGTACAGTAGAACACTTGCATTGATTTCCACCTCCAGACCAACTCTGTTCTGTTAGGGAAGTACACTGCTGAATTTTGCACTGGTGGTCGGCAGAGGGCCTGCCGTCCACTGATGATGGTCTGTCGACCACAAAAGATGGCCTGCCGGCCACTACTGACTAGGTTGCCTTGCTCCAACAGGGAGCAAATAGAGCAGAGATAGTGTATTCTCAATGGTTTGTTTGCATAATTTATCCCTCCTTATCATTTGAATAGCTCAAAGGAATAGTAAACTTGGTTCACAAACCATCAATGGAAGTAATTTCATTCCATGATGGCCTATGAACCAAAGGGTGCAAGTTTAATAAATGCAATAAAACAAGACTCTCAAAACCACCTCCCTATCATGAATGATCAAGGGAAGTAGTTGACAATGAATCTTGAACCGTTTTCATCACTAATGAGTATGAAACGACTCAAGACTCAAGGATTCAATTAACGTCCGATTGAACCTAAACAAGTTATTATCTTGCACCTTTTTTAGCCTCAATTTCATTACTTCATTTTAGATTACCATCCATTCTTTAGTCAATTGAGTCCAAAGGTGAATTTAAGTCCTCTAATGGAAAGAGGGCTCAAACCAAGAGTTGCTTTGGGCATGAAAGAGATATCATACAGTTGGTAATGAACCCCCAAAAGGGATTAAACCATTAAGCATGGCATCTCAATCTCATGCTTAAACAAACAAGTAGTTTGAAACCACTTTCAAAGTAAAACAAAAGCCAAGAAAGGAAGGAGGTTGTAGAGGTGATTAATAGTGATCACAAGGATGGAAAGCCATAAATAAATGCAATCAACTCGAATAAGGTGGTTTCTAAGGCCTAAAACACCAAGCTCATAAGGATAATTACACTACAAGCATGCAAAACAAAGCTCAAATGCAACAAAGACTTAAAAATAGTCTAAAAAAGTCCTAAAACATGCTAAAATTAAGACAAAAATAGCTAGAATAATAAGCTAAAACATGGATCATGCTAGGCTAGTAAGCAAAACATAAGGAGGCGAGGCTAACCTCTCCAATTTTGGACTTCAAACCATGATTTTAGCCACTAAAATAACTCTAAAAATCAGTGTTTAAAAGCTCAAAAAAAGATAGTGCAAAGGTGGGAAACACAAGGGTAAAGGCCTTGAGAGCAAGATGTAAAGAAGGTTGAACCACCCCTTAACTTTTATTGCCCTTAAAACCCAAGTTTCAGCCCAAAAATTCATAGTTTTTACAACCCAAAAATAGTTGGAAAATAGTAAGAAAAAGAGTAAGTACAACAAGTAAAGAGGCAAAGCTTTATACCTCTTAAAGAAAAGATCATTTTCAAGCAATAAAACAAGGCAAACACACCCTCAAGAGCTCAAACAAGGCTCAAAGATACCTCAGCTCAAAGATGGAGATATTTGGTTAAGAATGTATAGGCAAAAGTGAAGAGTATATAGGCAAAGGTTGAGAAATTTGCAAGACAGAGAAAGAGGAAAAATTTTGCTCCAAAATTTTTCTAACCTCATGGCAAGAGGGGAGGTCTCCTATATATAGAAAACCAAGCCACTCCCTCAAAAACATCCAACCATACATGTGGGAGCAGATGCAAGTATCTGTGCAAACAACTGGCACAGCTGTCACAAAATATCTGCAAAGCCACTAGTGGCCGGCAACCAAGAGCAATGGCCGGCAGCCCATAGATGTGGCTAGTAGGCCACCAGAGGTTGCAAGCTTGAAGATCATTGGGTTTTGGGCCAAAAACAAGGCAACAAGAGTGTAGGGTTTGAAAGGCTCAAAACTGTGGCATTCCGCCGAGGACTTCAAGCACTTGACAAGCATATAAACTCATCATTTGGTGTGCAAGCAATGACGTCCAAGTCATAAGGGCCGTCAAAAATGGGGTGACTACAGCCTCCCAAGTAACCCCAATGTGCCTACGTACATACTTCCATCATTGACCCGCATCTCCCTTCAGTTGGAAAAATGCTAAGGTCAGTCACAAACCATCATCCTTGATGCCAAGCATCTTGAACGCCTTTATTATCTGCTCTAACCACTTATCTGCTTTCAGTGGCTCTTTCGGATCCCCCAAAAACTCAACCAGATTTGACAAGAAGAACTCCCTCTTTAGAAAAGGTGGCCTTGTCTCAACAACATGGGCCTAGACTTGATTCTCAGCCCTGAGAATGTCCACGGATTTCCTCAAAACACCAACCATTTCCCTGGCCAAAGCACCCATGGCCTGCTAACCTGCTGGCTCAGCCACGTTGGCCTAACTAACTCCTACCTCTTGTACCGGAATATCATCCGGTAATGGCACCTCTTGCTGCCTAGGCCTACCGCACCTACCATCACCACGTTTATGTCCTGACATCCTAATAAAGGTAACACAACATATTAGTACATTTACAAATGTGCCAAAGCTGATTCACTCATGTCTAATGTGGTGGACAACAGTTAATTCATCCCATATAAGCACTTAATCACTTAAACACAAACGAACTTCCTTTCTAGATAATGATCATCCCGCGACATTTCCAGAGTTCTAGTTAGAAATAGCAATGATCAAGTGCTCTTCTAATAAGACTTCTAGAAACTCGTAGACCTAATCAATATCTAAGAAATTAAATTTCATACTCATTTAGTCACATAAATATGTTATCACAAAGCATACCAGGTCTATTTCTAATACCATCTAGCAAAAGAACCTATTGTGGTAAAAATCACATCCCATGATCCCGAAGTATTCTAACCTAGTAGCTCTGATACCAAATTGTAACACCCTGAAATAATTAGCATTAACCCATCCTATAACAGTGCTACAATTTATTAACAATCTCATAACTTCTATTCATTATATCTTATTATAACGATTTTGATTTAGACCCGACCCATTTTCTTGCTTTTGAATCTGACAACCCATGTACTTAATTGTTGTTCATCTCATTTACGTCTTATTGCTTGTTGAGTTTAGCTATTAGGAGTTTTGGTTGTGTTTGAAACAAGGTTGGTAAGTTAGTTTTTCAATGAGTTGTTGCCCAGATTTTTGCTTGCTCGCTCGGGCGGTCTTTCTTGAGCTTAAGCGGTCTCTTACAGTCTATAAAACTACTGGGAGTTAGGATTCTACGCTCGATCGGTCTTTTACAAGTCTGTAAAACTACTAAGAGGGGGTCATTGTGCGCTCGAGCGGTGGTTTCAGTCACTCGAGCAGTGTCACTTATTGTGTCTGTTTGCTCGAACTGTATTTTGGTCGCTCGAATGGTCTGCGCGCATATTAGTCCGAGAAAAGGCCATTTTGAGTCACGTTTTCATCTCTCTCTATCTAAACATTTTAAAACCCGAAAACCTTTACCTTCTCTCTCTAGTTCTTGGACTCTAGCTTCAAATACTCTTAATTAGTTTATTTCTTTACCTTAGTCCATTGGAGTAAAAGGTAGAGCACGTCGAGAACTTCGTTCTAATCAGAGAAGTTAGTGTTTTTGGCTTCGTTAAGTTCTATCCATTATTTCTTCTTGTCTTCTACTTCGAGATAGGGATTTCTTTGACTCTTTTATATGATTTTTAGTTTCGGGATTGTGTTTTGGATTTTAAGGGGTCATGAGTGGAGATTGCCTATAATAACAGTTTTTAGACGAGTATTGGTATGGCACCGTTTGAGGCATTGTATGGCCAAATGTGTAGATCTCCAGTGTGTTGAGCCGAGGTGGGTGACGCACCTATGTTAGGTCCTGAATTAGTCTGGGAAATTTTGGAGAAAGTTGTGCTTATTTGTAAGAGGTTGGTTTTGGCTCAGAATCAGTAGAAAAAGCTATGCCGACCGTATGAGGAGACCTTTATCTCTTGAGGTAGGAGATCACATGTTCTTGAAGATATCATCGAGACAGGCTTAATGAGATTTGGGAAGAGCGGGAAGTTGTCTCCTAGATTTATTGGGTCTTTTGAGATTCTAGAGCGGATCATGGAGGTAGCTTATTGTTTGGCCTTGCAGCCCCAACTTTTCGGGGTTCATGACGCGTTCCATATTTGTATGCTCTGAAAGTACATGTTTGATCCTTTACATGTGTTGGATTGGACTGAGTTAGAGGTAGGTGGGGATGCCTCGTATAAGGAGAGACCCATACGAGTTTTAGACTCTCGGGATCAAGTCTTGTGAGGCAAGAATATTCCATTGGTTAAGGTGTTATCGCTACACCACGGGGTTGAGGAAGCAACTTGGGAGCGTGAGACAAAAGTTCGTGAGAAGTATCCGAACCTATTTGTTGATATTTGAGACGTGTGTTAAAAATCGTATTGTGTTATATATTTATATAAATTGTACATGTTTTGGAGAATTGAATGGTAACAATAGATGTTGAACAACTCAATGTATTCTTGTTACAAATCTGGATGATATATGATTGGTTTTGTCTCAATGAATATTAATTGATTTTAAATTTCGGGGATGAAATTTCTTAAGAGGGAGATTATAACGATTTTGATTTTGACCTGACCCATTTTCTTGCTTTTGAATATGAGAACCCATGTACTTAACTGTTGTTCATCTCATTTCCATCTTGTTGCTTGTTGAGTTTGGCCATTGGGAGTTTTAGTTGCGTTTGAAACAGGTTGGGAATTTAGTTTTTCAATGAGTCGTTGCCCAGATTTTTGCTTGTTTACTCGTGCGATCTTTCCTGCACTCGAGCGGTCTCTTACAGTCTGTAAAACTACTAGGAGTTGGGAATCTACGCTCGAGCGGTCTTTTATAAGTCTGCAAAACTACTAGGACAAGATCATTGTGCACTCGAGCAATATTGTGTCTATTCGCTCAAGCTGTATTTTGATCACTCGAGCAATATGTGCGTATATCAGTCCGAGAAAAGGCCATTTTAAGTCACTTTTTCATCTCTTTCTCTCTAAACATTTCAAAACCCTAAACCTTTACATCTTCTCTCTAGTTCCTGTACTTTAGCTTCAAATACTTTCAATCCATTAATTTCCTCACCGTAGTCCTTTGGAGTAAAAGATAGAACACGTCGAAGGCTTCGTTCTAATCGGAGAAGTTAGTGTTTTCGGCTTTGTCAAGTTCTATCCATTATTTCTTCTTGTCTTCTACTTCGAGGTAGGGATTTCTTTAACCCTTTTATATAATTTTTAGCTTAGTTATTTGTTCTTTAAAAAAGGTAATTGATATGGGGATTGTTGAGAAAACCAAGGGTTTGAATTTGAAATCAAAAGAGGGATTTTCCAAATGGGCTCTTGAAAATGGTTATGGGGATATGGATATGGTTGAGATGGGTTAAAATGGCGGATATCTTTTCTTAAAATCAACTTTGTAAGAAAATGGGATTTTGCCCTAAATTTTGGATATTTGGATTTGTGAAAGGAAATGGAAAATGATGTTGGGTTTTGCAAGATTGGAATAATGTTTATGTTGTTGGTGATGATGGTGGAGTTGAATAGGTAATATCACTCCCATTGTAAAAGATAAAAATTAGATTTTTTTATTGAAAATTACCTGTTGAATAGAAATATTTGTTTTAGGCTATCGATAGAGGATAGTCTTAATTGTTGTAGATATTGCATGAGGATTAGACTAAATTGAAACTAATTTCTCATACATTGTGCATTGAGCATCATTTCATATTAAGCATTGTAAATGTATTGGTTTTGAGAAAAAAATTGGTGAATACCTTAGTGAATCTGGTTAAGGGGTGTAGTTATGGTTATGATGTTGGCTTGTGTGTCCTTAGTGAAAGTCCAGAAACTCACGCGGTTAGGTGCCGATCATTCCAGTTAGTTCTTGTAAAATGGCTTTGGTAGTGCTTGTATAGCTTACTAGCAGACACGTACCTAGAGATTTCCAATGTTTTGTATCCACTACCCTGTTTTCTATTATAAAAGGATTATTTTCATGAATTGATTCATAATCTAGCATTACATTGTTTTAAGATGGAAAAAGAAGAATGTTTGACAAATGGCATGCATGTGCATTTCACCTTATAATTTTGCTAAGACTCATATATTGTGTTAGAGTATCCCTACTAGGCTTTGGCTTACCCTATGTGGAAAACAACTTTCAGGTGCTGATGATATGCATCCACCAAGGACGTAGCTTAGAAGGACTTGGAGCTTAAGATTTCATTTTTGGTTTCTTGATGTAATTATTTTTGTTTAAGCCCCGGGTTTTACTTGTATTGAGTTTAAACTCATTTTGTTGTAACCAAGCATCGTCTTAGAAAGTTGTAGCCATTAGGGCATTTCATTACTTGGTTTTACTTCCCTTTTCCTCTTATATCCATGCCATATGCTATAGATTCAGAATTTAGAATTTGTGAATATATATTGCATATGCCATCTTTTGTAATGATCAAAGATATAATGAATAGAAGTTATGAGATTGTTGATCAATTTTAGCACTGTTATGTGATGGGTTCATGCTAACTATTTCGGGGCGTTACACACATGGCTCGAGTGACCAAATGACCGCTCAAGCGAACTCACCTTTTATTCCACATGGCTCAAGTAACCATCAAGTGCACATTTCAGGCATCCTGCACTTTTACAAACAGGCCATACCACTCGAGCGACCAAACAACCGCTCGAGTGAACTGCCATGTTTTCAGCATTTTTTATCACACCCCCATGTGCATGCTTTCATCCTTGGGCATTGTTTAGGCATCTTGGGGTAATGTTTAGGCATCCTTAATGGGAAATGAACTAGAAACACAATAAAAGGGAATTGAATTATAGAACGTTTGATTGAAACTTGTGTTTCAATGTGTGCTTTGTTATGTGTATTGTGTAGGTGGACGTCTGAGGCCTAATATCAATTTAACCCACTGTAAGTAATATATGTTCGAAATATATTTTGGAAATTGTTTAAGATTGGTATTGTGAATTCTATTTTGTTATCTATGAATGAATGTCCTTTTTGAATTGTAATCGTGGCATCCATTAGTGAGGCCCTCGCCTGGGGTAATCAATACTGTGGCTCATTGATTAATACAACCTTTCCTAGGGAAAACAATACCATGGTCCACTGGATTAACTAAAACACAGAGATCTCTGATGTTAGGCCTTAAGGGTCCACATTGAATTATGAATTATTGAATGACCTATCATGGTCCCATTGGATTGACCCTTGTGGTCCTATTGGCTTCGACACATTGTCTCTTTGATACTCTATTGGTTGTACCATGTAAATTGAATGATTGATTATTGCTATTGCAAAGAAGAGATTGATATGATTATATTCTATTGGTTTGCCTATTGATATGAATTGTTTCAAAAACAAAAGATATGTTTAGTAACATGTTGGACTTATATTGACATTACTCACTAGGCTTCAGCTCACCCCTATCCTTTATATATATATATGTAGGTGAGCAAACAAGACGTCAAGTTTAAGGCAGCCTTGGTGTCTACCCCTATGAAGCCAATTTTACAGTGCCTCAGTGAAGGGGTGTGCTTGGACTCGAATAGAGTCAAGCTTTGTTAACTCATCTTTTATTTTGTTTCGTTTCTTTAAAGCTTTGGAAATGGTTTTAGAATGATAATATATGAAAAGTCCAACTTTGATATATTGTATGTAAGTTGAATGAAGTTTAAGGTTTTACTACTTATGACTTTGGCATATATGCACTGCTCAATTGACTCAGTTAAATTTCTTTATTACATCTGATGAGCCCTGTTATTATACTATGATTGTTTTGTCATTGAGGCCGAAGGTAATTCGGAATTACCGGTCGGTCATGACCTAAGCCTATATGGGCGAGTTTGGATTGTAACAAAGATGGCATGCACAAATCAAGAGAGAACCAAGCTCAAATCAAGGCGAAATGAATTTCATTGTTAGGGCAAGGATAATTGTTGATCAAATTCACTGCAAATACTGTAACACTACCCTTGAGAGGCTCGTTGGGCTGAACACCCAAGAGGGCGACCCAGGCAAAACTTAGAGTATGAAAAAATAGAAAATGAAAAAATGGGATCTCACAGGGCTGAAAACCCAAAAGGGTAGCCTTGCCAAAAGTTAAAGCGCAAGAGGATAGTGTCAATACCAGAGTGAACCTTAACTGTGAACTACGTAAGGTCTGATTCTCATGTTGACATACGTAGGCAACCTCTTCTTGAGCTTCGACCCAATATCCTTGCCTAACTCACATTTTTAGTTTCGCATCCCTCCATGAGCTACAATGATTTCTATACATAGCATATTTGTGCTGGATGTGGAAGAACTAGTTTGAATTAACAAGTGGAGAAATTTTCAATACTTGAATTTATCAGTGAAATCTTCAACTTGAGCCCAAAGGGAACTGAAACCTAACTTTTGCAAAATCTAAAGGCAATTCTTGAATAAATGAGTGAGCATAAGGAATACTAGAGGCAGAATGAATAATGAGTCACTTTGTGTCCTTTCTCTTCTTCTTCAATATTTGAGGTCTATTACGAGTTTTGTTGTTTTTATGTTAAGCATGTGTCTCGGTCTGCGCTCATCGAGTCTCTCTCGTGTCTATTAGTGTATACATGGCTTAAAGTTCAATAGAGTGGTGTGGTAAAAATTTCATACACGAATCTTCGTTCCAAATTCAAAACGAGTCGATGTGAGGAAGTCATAAACAAACTAAGAGTGCCCATGTAAATGGTATCAAGTCCATGATTATTGCAAAGTGTATGTGAGAAATCCATCACTACTTCGGGGACTAGAATGAGTTCTCAACACTCTAGGTCATGGGAGAAGTATAAGCTGATTGATTGGCACCTGTTCTGTGATATGATAATCCCCATCACAAGCGCCTGCTTAATATTAAAAAATGCAAACAGCAGCTGGACACTAGGAGTAAGAGTACATCTGACTAGGCTATTAACTAAACAATGGGGCATGAACTATACCTTTCACTCGGTCTACTCAAGCTATATGTCAGGAACTTATCCCTAGAATAGGCTGAACTCACCCCCGTGACGATTCTGATATGATTCAGACTTTGACAGTTATATACAACCAATTCAAGACTTTATTTGATTGCTTTCTTCCTCTAATGAATATATATGCTTTGGCTCATGCATGCATGCTCACACACTCTAGTTAATTTAAACTACATGATTGGTTGCTCTAGCTCTCGACTTTGTTCTATACTTGTAAATATTAATAGCTGAGTTGCGTTGAGTTGCCTCGATTTGTGTTTAAGGTGCCTTGCATTCATTTCAGGAGATATATAATGCACCACTCTCCATCATGCTTATCTCATAAATGCATCATGTTTTGCTTCATACACTATGCATATCTCACATCATTCATCGTGCACTACTTTCCATGTCATCCATGCATTGAGAATTGCATCATGCGCCTTTTTTTAACTTATAAGGTTTTCAAAAAAGGTGCATACCCTCATACTACCTTTGCAACCCCTTCTTTCAGTTGTGCTGAAGCACATCTATATGCGATGTACCTCCTCTTTCAGTTGTGCGACAACACATCTATATGCAATGCAACCCCCCTCTTTCATTTATGGTGTGGGACATTTATATGCGATACAACCCTTTCTTTCAGTTGTGCTGAGGCACATCTGCATGCGATGCACCCCATTCTTTCAGTTGTGCAACAACACACCTATATACGATGCAAACCCCCCTCTTTCATTTGTGTTGTGGCACATTTGTATACGATGCAACCCCCTTTTTAGTTGTGTGACAACACATCTGTATGTAATGCACCCCCCCTCTTTTATTTGTGTCGTGGCATATTTATATGCGATGCATCCCCCTTTTCATTTGTGTGAAAGTACGTTTGTATGCAATGCACTTTCTTTATCACTTTATTCACCTCTTTGATGTGTGAAAAACACTAAAAGGTTTCATTCTTCACTCCCGCAACTTTTGTTATGTTACATGTCATTTGCATCCTGTCCCTGAACTACACTAGTTTGATTCTCACGTTGAGATACGTAGCCAACTTTCAAGTTTAACCAACTGCATTTACATTTTGTTTGTTTGCCCAAGTCTTATGGCCTTGTCAAAAGAGTTGTCTTCAGGCTTTGACATTCACTCACGTCACAAAATGACGTATCGAGCTCTATCAAAGAGGGACAACTGTAGACATATGTATGTGATGCATGTCATAAGTTGCCCAACTATAGACACCCATTTTGGCTAAACTATTTCAGACACTTCTTAAAACCTTTTTCAAAATTTTTTTTCATGCAGGACCAAACATTTCTACGAAGTTCTGAGGCTTGCATTTTCAAAATTCAAGTGTTATATTTTTTTATAAATTGAGCAAGAACAAAGCGGAAATGAATGGAATGAATGAGAATTTTTCAGAAAAAAAAACAACCTATTTTTCCTGTTAAAAAACTGATCTGGTTGTGTAGGGAAAAATTGTCTAGCCAAACTTTTTTTGTCTAGCCAAACGATTTTTTTCTGGCCGGATGACTTTTTGTCTAGCCGGATGCTTTTTTATCTGGCCGAATGATTTGTTTGGGGAAACAGAGCAGTTTTGGAAATTTTGATATTTTCTGCGAATTGTACACAAATGTCTTAGATGTTTTGCCTTTAAGCTTCCTCTTTAAGTTTCTCAAATATTTTCTTTGCCTCAAAACTCTATATATACACCTCTCCACTTTATTTTTAAAGCATTGAAAAATATTTCTAAAAACAAAAGACTTGTTTGGGAACAACACACCTACACCTCATCTTCAACCTCTATTTTCTTATACACACCACCTAAACACCATCCAACCTTGGATTGAAGCTCCTTGCTAAGGATCATAAGGCATACTCATGAACTATAAGGGTACTAGAAGAGAGTTTGTGAAAAAGAAAGCTTATCTTCTCTTCAAGAAGTGAACTTTTACAATTTTTCTCACTTTCTCTCTTTCTTTCTTCGTCTCCAAGCTTTGTATTTCACTATTAGCTTGTTGTAATCATGTGATGGGTCCTTATGAATGTGGAGAGAACTAGGATATAGCCACCCATCCATTGAGTTGATTGTTCTCTTCACTTTCTTATACTTTTGTACATTTTTCTTGTTTTCCAATGCTATGATTCATTGTTGTTGTATATAGATATGATACTTGCAACCACTGGATATGTAGGGATTTAGAAAGTAGTCACCCATCCATAAGTTTGATTACATAGCGTAGTTATTTTTTATTTTCATACACTTTCTGATCACATATCCCATCATTCAAGCATGTTGGTCCATATGCTTCAACTCATGCGCAATCTTAATGAGTAGTGGTAGTTGTTTCATAGGGTTAGTTGAATGATTTTAGGGGTTTGAAGTTGAGAAGGTAGTTGGTTTTCATTTTTATTGATTTTTCTTGGAAGTAAAAAATTTTGGGTCAAAGATGATGAACACTCTCTTCTCAATCTTTTGTGAACATGGAAATGGATGGAAACATCATTGTTCCATGAATAGAAGAGGTGTCTTCAATAGCCTTTGGTGAATCTCTTACTTTAAAAGCAAAGCTTTCACTAAGAAATGGCGTGCATCAATCTACTCTCACTACTTAACAACATGGATTTAGGTATTGACTTGTCCTTATTCACAAAGAGATGATGTAAGTTCCCATCTATTTCTTAGGCTTGAAATTGATCTTGCTTTAATTCATTTAATTCAAGAAATTGTTGCAAAATATTTGTTGTAATACCCGCTATATCCTATTATTGAGGGTTAAGGTCTGTCCACCTCTTCTCTAAGTGGCTTTTGCAAATGGGAGAGATAGAAAGGATGAGCACTCTTTGGAAAATGTACTTGGCTTCTATTCTAGACTGCTTTACACCAAATTAAGTTTCTCCAGAGGAAGTATTAATTAGCCAGTCACATTTATAGTCGGTCAGATCATTTTATGTTTAGCCAAGTGGTTTTTCCTAGAGCAGGACATACAATTTCTGGGGAGTGCTCTCCCGGGTGTTTCTGGAGCTACTAACCAAGTTCCTTTACTTATCTAATATGATTTGTTAGATTCAGTAGTAATTTGGTTGAATCTATTCATTATTGTAATAATTTCCCCAATCCCAGGTCTTTTCATTTCATTATTATTCATTCAATTGTTGTAGTTGTAATAACTCATAACTCCACGTCTTTCTATCTCTTTTATTTACATGATTTCTGTATATAACATCATGTCTTATTCATCATATTCATGACTTGATTGCATTTTTCATGCATTTGGATTTGACTTATTTGCATTTGACTTATTTGCATTTGTGGGCTTGTCATTTCTTATGTGGTTTTGTACGCTAACTCATGTCTTAAAACAATTCACATGTCGCATATTAATAGTCGAATCCTTAGTTGCATTTTGTGTATGTATTCTATTAGCTATTTGACTATGGGATCATGCATATGTATATAGCATGTTATTTTTGGCTTGCCATAGATGAATACTAGGCGAGCATTTATAGTTTTAGCATCCCGTTTATGTATATTAGTTTACTATGTCTAGCACCCTATCATGTGGCTATATGCTTAAGTGATATATCTTCTTAAATGTTAGTGAATGAAGGTTGTATTTCTTGTGTTAGAATGATATTGATTGATATGCATGTGAACTCAGTTTCTCTTTGAGTTGTACATTTATTCAAAAGCTTTTCAAAATGCATAAAATCAAAGCATACCAAAATAAAGTGGCAAGATCTATACTTCTTTACTTTATATAGTAATGTTAACATTATTAAAACCAGAACATAAGCATATAATGTTTATAAAACTCATATCATGGCTTAGTAGAGGCTGATCTTTAAATTATGTGAGCAAGGGTGCTCAATTCATGACATTCCCCCCTCATATCTAAGGTTCCGAACTGAGGCATCTTTGATTATGACGAACAATGGCCTTTAGCATGAGTCATGGGTTTCCTAGTTTTCCTAAAAGATTAGGTGACGACTTTGAGATTTGGTGATGCAGTCCAATTCTGACATATTTTGCAATAAATGAATTTCCAATAAAGTTTCTAGATTTGGACTCTTATTTTCTGTTTCACATTGCACTAGTGATATCAGATCAAAAATCAAGAGTCTAAACTGTTGGGTACGCTCGGGTAACCCTGAGACTCCTACACCCCTCCTCTTGCCTTGACTTCGAAATTTCTACCATTACAGCAATTCATAAACACTTAAAAATATTCTGAGGCTTGAAGAACTCGATCATAATTAGAAACCTAAGCTTGAGGGAGGCTTGCAAGCAAGAAGCTTTTCTTGCCACTTCTTTGTGTGTTCTTCGGTTTAAGCAAACCAACAGGTAATCTCTTCTCCCTTTTTTAATTTTAGTACCTCTTCATTCCTCTTTTCTCAATATGTAAGCATGTAGGGTAGTTCTTATGGCATGATCATTATGTAGTTCATGTAGATTATTCAGTTTATTCACTCTTTCATCTCCTTTTTGCATGTTATTGATTGTCTTATTAAAACAACATGTTTAGGTTTAATCAAATAGAAATCATGCATTAGGCCCAATTAGAATCATCATGAAGTTTTTGTATTTTTCTCGTTAGTTGCTTTTTTTTTTGCATAATCATCATGTTAGTAGCCTCGAACCAAGTTTAGGATCATATTTTGTGTGTTTAGAAGCATATTAGGTCATGTTTAATTTATATACTGCATGAAAGACGCATAAAGTGGGCATCCGGGTAAGTTTTCTCCATCCTCATAACGTATATTTGTTCTATGCATTGTTGTTCAAATAATCCAAGTTAAATGCTCTCTATGTGCAAAATTGGATGTTTTGATTGTTTTTATGAACATTTCTTAGTTTAGTTCATGTTTATGGCCATATATCTCTTTTTGGTAGGAAATCTTCATTTTTCGTAAAAATGTGGCTTATTCATGGAATCTAAATTCAGTGATATTTATGGTATTCAAATCATTTAGTTTAAGGTAGTAATGGTTTAAGCTTAAAATGAATTGTATGAATAATTTAACCACTAAAAATCATAAAATAAAAAGTGAGTAGATGCCAATCTTCGAATTGGGCAAAAAGGGTGTTTCATTCAATGACCTTCCCCTTTTATACCTAAACTCCTGAATCTAGAATTTTCTGGTCATGATGGATCAAATCCTTCACTTAGTTTTCATTGTTAAATGTTTCTTAATTTCTCTTTAAAAATTAAGTGGCGACGCTTTATTGGTCAAAGTGAGTTGGTGTGGGAAACGAGCCATAGACTCGAAAAAGGCATGGCACCATTAGTTGGCGACTCTACTGGGGACTTAAGTTAGCTTGACTTGAAAATTTCTATTTTATAAGATTAGTGATTAATTATTAATTGCATTACATCATTGTGGGCTCGGAAAACCTAATTTTGTTGCATAATATCCTGGACACTATTTGCGGGTTATGTTATCTCAACAAAGCGAGTATCAGATTATGCTATTAGTATTATTTGATCATCCCCTTGTATTCCAAGTAGTATGAGAGGTATATTGATAGCTATAATCGATGTACCCTCTTCACCAAACCTACCTTTTGCATATAGAAAGTTTTAGCATCTTCCAAAACTAGGACATGATACTCTCTTTTTTAGGATTGTATTGTTGCCTTCTGTGTGATTTAGTGAATCTTAAATCCTATTTCCAAATTAGGACAGGGCATCCCTACCCCCAAATAGGCACGAATGCAAATTATGTGCTTGTGTGGTATTTTGTTTTGTATGGAAATGATTTGATTTGATTCCGGGGAGCAGTCAAAAAGGTAGTGATTTGGTTCTAAAATCTGGGGATTTGATTAAGAAATGATTTGATTTTGAGACAATCTGAGTTTATTTTGGACAGTGATTCAATTCCAAAATCTGGGGGTTTAGTTTAGACAGTGATTCGATCCTGATTATGATTCTAGCAATCTGTTGTAAATTAGGAAATGGTTTCCTAATTTAAAAAATCTGAGTTTAAATTTGAAATCTTACTTTAGTGATCAATTAGGAGTGGTTGCCTTTCCAACATGGAATTTATGTAGAATCCCTATTTTACAAGAAAATATGTGATCAAAGATACAGCTTCCAAGATAAAAGAGGTAAATAATAAAAACCATCCCGAGTAAAGTTTCAGAAATTACAGAAATAGTTTGATTTAAGTTGATGACTTTAGAAGGAATTTTGATTTCATGAAAAAAATAGTAGATAAGGAAGTGGTTACCAAAGTGGATATTTTTTTTATTAGTGAGAGGTCCACCCTTTATGAAATAATTTGGGGAGAAGTCTTTTTATGGCTGTAGAGAACATTTTGTTTCTAATTTTATCCCTCAACTATCTATTGACTTTTTGTTGACTTCTATCTGTTTAAATTTTTTTTATCTGTTCAAATTTATGTCTATTTGTTCAATTTTTTTAACTATCAGTCCAATTTTTCCCCTTATCTATTCAAAACTTTACTATTTGTTGAAATTTACCACATGATCTGTTGAATTTTTATATCACTTCTCTCTATATATATATATATATATCTATTGAATTTAATATGTTGAATTTTTTCCAAACTGTTGAAATTCTATCAATTTTATGTTGAAATTCTATATTTTTTTTCTTATCTATAAAAAAAGAAGCCAGGTTCAAACTATTGAAATTCTCTTATTCTTCTTCTCCTCTCTCTATCTGTTTCTTTCTCTACAAGTAGAAATAATAGAGGTACTATTAGGCATTTTCTTATCTGTCCAATTCTTATCACATATATAGACAAAGAGGAGAAGAACTCTTCATAAAGAGAGAGACAGAGAGAGAGCGGTCTTTGATGGCGTCATTGTTAATTTAAGGTCCTGTGAGCATTACTTTCACAAATTGTCAATTTATCATCTCCAATGCCATTGTTAATACCCAATCTGTCCCAAAATACTAGTCTTTTTGGGGAATCCAACTTTTTTTGATAGTAGAATTATTACATTTCAAAATTTTTAAATTTTCAAAAATATCCTTTGATTTAAAATTCAGGTCAAATGAGTACTAACAGTGTGTGAGAAAATCTCTCCAAAAATTTTGGCAACAAATTAGATTTGTTGTGAATCAAACGAAACTTAAGCGAGTATCTAAATAAAATTTGAAAGTTTCCCTTTCAATTTAAAATTCCATGTTAATAGAAACTCTTCTTTCTCACAAATTCAAACTCTTCTATTTTACTCCTATACCAAATCTACTATTTTTCTTTCTTATATCTCATCAACTCTCCCAGTTTATTGTCTCATGTTTTCATCTTTAAATGTTTATCCATTTTAATCCATTATGGATTCTATAATTGAGCCTTCCTTTGTTGCTTGTTCCCTTGTTCCTTTTTTTTGTGTTCATCATAGAAGAAAGAAAAATCTAACAAATCATCTACGCCAATCAATTTTTGAAACTCTGCTAGTACGAAGAAAGGATGGAAAATTGAAAAAAGGTTGTCAAACTGAGGTTGCTGCGAAGTTCTCTGTCCATATAAAAACTGTTCGCCTTATTTGGCAGAGATGAATAGCTTGTATGGAAATGGGTTAATGGTCAATGTATCTAGTAAATTAACAATTCTGGCCACAAACAAGTTCAACTCAACTATGGAAAAGTCACTGAAATTCCTCTTCATTGTCAAACCAATATCCGCTCATTGTCAAAGGCATTGAATTTTTCAAAATCAACGGCTCATAAGAGAATTAATAAGGCAAAATTAGGCCGCATTCAAATACGTTGAAGCCGTATCTATCTGGAGATAATAAGAGAACAAGACTTCGATTTTGCCTTTCAATGCATGAGCATAATAGTCTTCAAGGCCAGCCAATGTTCAAATCCATATATGACTATATGCACATTGATGAGAAGTGGTTTTACATCTCCAAAGAAGTAGAGAGGTATTACCTTCTTCTTGAAGAAGAAGAACCACAACGTTGTTGTAAAAGTAAATGTTTCATTACAAAGGTAATGTTCCTTGCAGCAGTTGCTTGGCCACAGTTTGATGAAAATAAAAATGAAGAATTTTCAAGTAAAATTGGAATTTGACCATTCACGTACAAGGAACCAGTTAAAAAGAACAGTAAAAATTGTGCAGCTCATACACTTGAAACAAAGGCAATTGTATCAGTAATAAAAGATGTTATTCGTGCATGTATGATTGAGAATGTTCCACCTGCAATTCGATCTAAATGGCTACGTTCCAGTGCAATGAACACTATATTCATTCAACAAGATAATGCAAGACCACATGTTGATCCATTTGATGTTGGATTTCTTGAAGCTGCAAGTATAGAAGGTTTTGATATTCGCTTATCGTATCAACGCCCAAACAACTTGGATATGAATGTTTTGTACCGCAAATATTTTAGAGTGATCCAATCTTTGCAATATCAAGAAGCACCCACATATATTGATGAATTGCTTTATGCCGTAGAAAAATCGTTCAAAGAATTATCAAGGGAAACTCTTGATCATGGATTTGTAACTTTGCAAGCATGTATGTTAGAGGTGATGAAAATCAATGGTGGAAACAATTACAAATTGCCACATATGGCAAAGAGAAAACTGATTAGAGATGGTACTCTGCCTTGCCAAATTCAATGTGAACCTCATGTTGTTGAAAATGCATTGGCCCATCTCCATATAAGTCAAGGTGAGTTTTTGGGTCTCTGTCTTTGTCTTTTGTTTGTCCATATATAGCATGGATGATTGAGTTTTCTTTCACCATCTTTTGTTTTGCCTTTTTTTTTTTTTTCTTCTTCTTCCAGGGGTCTAACTCCACAAGGCTTCAGAATTTTTTTGGTGAATTCCTTAGTTAAGAACTTTGCTGATAGAGAACAATTTTTGTTGGTGAATTTTATCACTTAACTAAAATCTTCTTTGATGGTGTTGTTGAAGAAATCATTTGCGAATTTGCAATGCTAAATGTAAATAGCAGTGGTGAGAATTAGAACTCGATGGTGCCAGCCATTCTTTTTGTTGTTTTTGCTCCCTTTTGATATATATATATTCCTTTTGAAATGTAATGAAATAAAGTAGTAGTACAGTAATACTAGGTTTTTTTTTGGAAATATCAATTGTCATAATTATGTACTTTTTGTGTATATTAGTGTTAATGAATTTAAAAGAAGGGTAAAGTGGGAAATTCATGTCATTTTTGTACTTGATTTTTGAAAAGAGATTAATATTTTGAGACAATAAAAAATGAAATAAGAGACTAATATTTTAAGACGGAGGGAGTACATATATAGATCTTAAATATATGGAATACATACATATAGAGAGAGAGAGAGAGAGATTTCAACAACTACAACAAGCCAATTCAATTAAAAAGAGAATTTAGACAAATAGTAAAATTCTGAAGTGAATTTAGAGATGGTGGCAGTGGATCTGAGTATTACTAGACAAATGTCGTTCTTATCACCAGTCTAATATCTAGATTTGAAAAATCAATAAGAGTTTTTAAACTTAAAAATATAAATTAAATACAATAATTTCTTTAGATCTAGATCAAGTTAGCATATTTGATTAACTGATCTTTAGATATAAATCTAGATCTAGATCACAACAATCAAGCAATATTGTATACCTTCATAGAAGAAATAGAACATTTAGTGTTATTCAAAGTAAATCACTGAAATCTCAAAAAAATATATATATATAATAAATAAAAAAAATGAAATGAAAGAAAATAAAAAAATTAGGACTTCGTTACCAGATCTGCAGTGGATATGTGAGACTTCCTTACTAGGGTGCTTCTAGATGGTTCTCTTCTTTAACAATACTATCTCTCTTTCTACTCTCTCTAGAGACAGAGAGACGAAGAGGCGATGAAGCCATAGAGGAGAAGATCAACAACAGTTGACCGGAGGAGGTATATGAGTGGAGGACGGCCAAGAGCGACGATGACAGATCACAGAAGAGAGAAGATAGAGAGAAGGTAACCGTAAATCCAAACCGTACATAACAGATTTAGAAAAGAGGAAGGGCGATGAAATGGAGGATAACGATGAGGAAATAAGGTGACGAAGGACGGTAGTATTAGGGGCAGGAGTAGAAAGGTGGAAATGAGAGAGAGGAGATGGAGAGACTAATGGTTTGGCTTGGAAACTATCGTGTATATGTGTGTGTATATATATATACTAGCGGTTGCCACACGCGATGCGTGTGCAATTCAAATAAATAGAAATAAAATAAAACATTTATCATATATTGTGTGTTAGTTAAGTGGTAAGAGTCTTATTCATTTGACATAAGTCTAAGGTTCAAATCCCCTCCTCTCATCTATCTAATCTATTTTTTTTTTTTTATTTCAAATAAAAAAGTAGACACGTGGCAGCATAGGAAACAAAGGCTTCAAGACACCATAAAGTGTGCTCACTTTATAATAGTACTAGCGGCCGCGCACACGCGATGCGTGTGCAAATTTTTGCCCGATCAAAAAAAAAAAAAGAAATTGATTTACAGATACAAAAGGAGAGAGGAAGGATGAAGTACCGTGTCCCATGGAGATCTCTGTGGAAGATTGGTCTGTATCGTTGTTTCGTTTGGGGTTTTCTCTGTGTGGGAGTTATGTAGATACAGAGGGGATTTCGGTGTATATTGTAACTGCAATAAGGAGACGTGGAGAGTGGGAAGTGGGAAAGTGAAATTGATTGTTTTATTTTATCATTTTGCCCCTAATTAAAACCGTTGGAAGTGTAAAAGGTTAAGGCCATTTTAGGAAAAATTGAAAAAAGTTTGTAAGGGGTGGCTTCATGACACCATAAACTGTGTTCACTTTATAATAGTATAGATAGATAGATAGATAGATAGATAGATAGATATATATATGCGTGAAGCACCAATAAATCTCAAAATATGATTTTATAAATTATTTGGTCTTTTATTTTTTTCTTATGAACCCAAAAGTCCCATTAAAGTGAAAATTACATAAAAAGGTAATCAATTACAAGTTTGGATTAAATTTTTGAGGAATAAAAGTGGGTTTCTTCAAATGTGAAATTACACATTTAGGCAATTCACATTTTAGAGGTTTTGAGTTTTCCTTTCTTCTGAAACAAATCCCACATTACAAACAAGAATGCAACACTTGTAATATTAAAAAACTCTTTAACATATTTTTTCTAAATGTTACAACATAATACTCCAAAAAAACTCCTTAGTGTACTTTTTCAAATGTAACACTCTAATGTAACACACTCCAAAAAAGTAAGTAATGTTGATTTTGTTGTGTGTGAATTTGTTGATCGATGTTCTAGGAAATGATGTTGGGGTGGTTGTAGTGATGTTGGTATTCAACCCATGTTGCAATGTGGGTGTGGTTTCTCAAAACCCCGTGTTGTGGTACTACATACTACCTTCTTGGTTGTTGCTATCAGATTGTGAGGATTGTGATTCCCTTATAATCTCACATGGGTTACCACCTTGTTTCTAGGTTTGTTCAATCATAGTGGTATAAGAGATTGCAAAACTTATGTTTACGACCCATGATTTTAGAGAACAAATGGTTGGTGGTTAGAACATACCGATTCCAAAGAGTTGTGTGTCGATCGTCCAATAGTGTGACTACTCTACGTCGTCGAAATCCAAATGTAGTGATCAAGCTAAATATGACAACTACGGTTTTAGAAAATTAGCGAAATCTACCCAAATTGTGATTGTTTTTTTTTTATTATCAATATACATACGTGAATAACCATTGCCAGAAGTGTTCACGAACAAAACCACACTCCACACAAGAAACAGGTTCACACCATCTTGGTCGTATAATGTGTACAATGTGCAATACCATATTCCTAAAAAATACACACCGTAATGCAATCAATGCGTCAATGTGTATGGGACAATGTTACCGAATGTAAAATTTTCATATCCAAAACACACATATATTACTAAATGTGAATACCATTGTTCGACCGTGTTTTACATCCAAAACCACACCCCAGTTCACGGCCTTCATGAGATAAAGATCAAATGTGTATGTACCATTGTAGACACCCCATTTTTGACTAACCTTAAGACTCAGACGTCACCGATTGAGTGCTCGGTGGTGTTGCACGCTGTGCTCGTTCAGAAGTCTCAGAGTTGCGGCCGTGCGCCCTACCTCCGGACTCCCGAACCCTCTTCTGTGCATTGTCTCGGTTTGCGAACCAGACTCGGTTTTCTCTGTTTTCTTTCCTGAGGGGAGGGAGTGGTCCTGTAGACTATCTCCTGGTGGCCGTGAGCTACTTTTTGTGGCTGCAGGCCATTTTGCCCATTTCGGAGCCCGGTTCCCGATTTTCGGGACCGTCAGGCCGTGTGCCTCGGTTCGGGACGGCCCAACCATCTCCGATTTCTCCGGTTCTTGGCTGGTACCTCTGATTTGTTATTACGAGGAACCCTAGGGCCCCTGATGCCCACTTCGTGGCCGTATGCCACTTTCGGTGCTTACAGCCGATTTTCGGGACCCCGAACTGCGCGGTTTTGGCCCCGAGCATTCATTTTGCATTGGTTTTCTCCGGTTTTTGGCAGGTTTCTCTGCTTTACTATTCCGAAGGACACTGGGGTCGCAGATACCCACTTCGCTGCTAAACACCACTTCCGGGACCTGCAGCCCATTTTCGGGATCCCGAATCGCCCGGTTTTGGTCCCGAGCATTCATTTCTCATTAGTTTTTGTTGAAACTTGGCAGGTACCTCTGTTTCAACACTAGGAAGATCACTGGGGGGTGGGAGGCCAGCAATTATCCCAGATAACCAGTTTCGCTCCTCCGACGCCCGTTTTGCTCACTTCCGGGCCAATGTTGAACACCCTGGGGTTTTTTTCTTCCAACCAAAGCTACATATCTGTGATCAGGGGACATGGGAGGACACCAAAAGAGCATGGTCGGCCAGAAATTGTTGATTTCATTTTTGGGCCTCTCCTTCAAGCTCTATGTTGTGGCTCCTGCTTCAGTGTTGCCAATTTCCGACCTTGGGACCTTGTTCTACACATCTGGGAGGACCTTAAAAGTTGGTGGTCAGCCAGCAATTGTGCATTTCATTTTTGAGCCTCTCCTTCAAGCTCTATGTTGTGACTTCTGCTTCAGTGTTGCCAGATTCCGACCCTAGGGCCTTATTCTACACACTTGGGAGGACACCAATCCATAGTGGTCGGCCAGAAAATTTGTTGTCCATTTTTTTGACCATGGCCGGCCGGCCAGGCTGAGTGGCTGGCCGACCAGGTGGGGTGGCCGGCCGGCCACCTTGCAGAAAGCCACCTGGCCGGCCAGCTTCCTGCTTTCCAGCTCCTTCCAGCTGTCCAGATATTTTTTCAAAATATCTCCCCCATCCGGGGGATATTTTGGGAGGGAAAGATTGCCTCCATTTCCCTCCCCTTTTACACCCTTCTTGGCCTATTTAAAGGGCTGGACAGCCCCTTCCCTAGGGTTAGAAATTTTGATCTCAAAACCCTCTCCCAAAAGGCCTCCATTTCCATAGCCAAAACCTTGAAAAACTTTCAAGCTCCCTAGCTCAATCCTTCACCAACCCTAAGCTCCACCATCCCCACTTCCATTACAGCAGCAAGGGGGTGATTTTCAGAGGCCAACAAGCAACAAATTGAAGCCAAGAAGCAACAAGAGGCTTGTCTTCAAAGGTAAAGCTCTATTTCTTTTTTTTGAGCATTTTCTTACTTCAATTCTTTACCCTATTTCCCTTTTGTTTTGAGCTTTGACCCCTACTGGTTTTGTGCTTATTTTGAGCCCCTCTACAACTTTGTAGAAGGGCTCAACCTCGTTTGGTGTCTCTTTCATAGACTTCCTTCAATATCACTCTTTAGGCCATAAAATTGCATGCTTTGTTTGGCTTTTGAGTGATCTGATTTCGAGCATACTAAAAACTGTTAGTGGGTCTATTTTGAGCCCCTCTTCAACATTGAAGAAGGGCTCCATCATGTTTGGTGGCTCTAGAATGCACTTGCTTTGAAATTCTTCAAATTTACCGTAAAATTGCATGCTATTTTTAGCCTATTTTTGATCTAAATTGGAGCATAAAACACACTGATATTGTGCTTATTTTGAGCCCCTCTTCAATATTGAAGAAGGGCCCAACCTGGTTTTCAATCTCTATCATGCACTTTCTTTGAATTCATGCCTTATTCTTGTTTTGCATGCTTTGTTAGACTTATTTGGCTCCGGATTTCAGCCTTCATCAGGCTTAGAAAGAGCCTTATTTGTGTCTCCTTGTCATGTTTTATTAAGGGCCTCAAGCCATTTGCTGATTTTTTTTAGTACTTGCTTTGAAATCCGTCAAATTTTCCGTAAATTTTCATGTCTGTTTAGGCCATTCTAGCTTCTGTTTCTGGCCTTCATCAGGCTTGTAAAGTGTCTTGTTTTGGCCTATTCTTCAAGTTTTGTTAAGGGTCTAAAGTTGTTTTGTCATTGCTTATGATACCTCTCTTTATAACCCTCTTTTGACCCTTATTTTGCATGCCATGTTTGCCATATCTACACACTGAATTGGAGGCCATCATCTACTGTAAATGTGAATATTTTTGGCTCATATTTATTGTTGTAGAACTGAATTTTTGGGTTTGAGCATTGTAGATACCACTTGCTTTGTAATTCCCCTCTTTTCCCGTATTTTTGCAAGCCATTGTTGTCATATCTATGCTCATAATTTGGCCTTGTTTTGTACTGAAAAGATGCTATTTTTGAGGCTTCCTTGATACTGTTTTTGCTGTCATGTGCCAATTTTGCATGTTTAGCATAGCCGTAGGCCATCTCGGGCATTTAAATGGCATTTCGGGATGATTTCGTGCATTGTTTGTCATTTCGTGTCGTTTCGGGGCTGTTTTCCCCTTCGTTTAACTGCTGAAATTTGGTTTGTAAGCTTGCATATCATTTTCCATGCCATTTCATGCCTTAATGCATTGCCTCGGTTTGCGTGCCCGTGGGCACGCACTTCGAGGCACTCCGTTTTCATTCATTGGAAGCCTATGTGAGTGCGGCTGAGGCTCTCTCATGTTGGCGTAAGCCCATCACTGCATTCCATATGCCATTTTATGCATTCCTCGGTTTGCGTATCCGCGGGCACGCATTTCGAAGCAACTTTGTTTTTACCCGACGGCAGCCTATGTGAGTGTGGCTGAGGCTCTCTCATGTCGGCGTAAGCCCAATTTTGCATTTTCATGCCTTTATATCATCGCCTCGGTTTGCGTGCCCGTGTGCATGCATTTTGAGGCACTTCTTTTTTATCCGCCGGCAGCCTATGTGAGTGCGGCTGAGGCCCTCTCATGTTGGCGTAAGCCCAATTTGCATTCCGTGTGTCATTTCATGCCTTCGGGCCATGCCTCGGTTTGCGTGCCCGTGTGCACGCATTTCGAGACACTTCGGTTTTATCCGATTTGCATTTCACATCACCGCCTCGGTTTGCGTACCCGTGTGCACGCATTTCGAGGCACTTCGGTTTTATCCGGTTTACATGTCATTCCGCCTTCCTCGGTTTGCGTGCCCGTGGGCACGCATTTCGAGGCATCTCATTTTTAATCCTATTGCATCTCATTTTTTATGTCATTTCACGCCTGTATGTCATCGCCTCGGTTTGCGTGCCCGTGGGCACGCATTTCAAGGCATCTCATTTTCATAGCATTGTGCATGCTAGGTCATATGTTAGTTGCATTCATGCATACCATGCATATTGCACAGGAAACGAGGCACGTTTCGTACTCCGAGTGACGGAACGGGTCTCAATTCCCAAGTCACCGACACTCCGGATAACCCATGATGGAGTTAGGTTTTGTCGTAGCATTCATCCGCATTCATTCTATATTGAGTTGTGCAATTCGGCTCCTCGGCCATCATGCATCGGTATGCGTAATTGGTGGCACGAGGATCGAGGCATGCATATATTTGTGAAATACATTGCTATGCCCTTTTCCTGCTCTCTGTTGCAGCAAAATCAAGGATCAGCAACTTTTCGGAATCCGGCGCGCATTTCGAGAAATATTGCAAACAGAGGCTAATTGGGGCATCCCAGTGGATTTCCGCGCCAAGGCAGCCCAACATGCATCATCCATCAGAAGCAAGGCAGTCCCTGGCTTGCATGCCAGTTTTACTTCTTTTGTAATTAATTTGTTAATTAATTAGAATTTGTATATTTCGGACTGTATATTCTTTTATTCGGACTGTATTATTTATTCGGACCCTCTGCGCGAGGGCACAATTGTAATAAGGGTGTGTGAGTGTGATGTATGTCTTCCAACCCCCATTTCTTTCTTCCCTTTTATTTACCCGCTTATGATGGTTAGATATAGGGCATATTTCAATTAGCATAACAGTATGACAGCATGTTTGCATCATTCATCTGTTTTGCATGCACCGGGCTCGGCGCATCATACAAACTGCATCTGTATTTCAATTCCAAATTGAGTACTTGATAGTTGTAGCATTTCACATGCCATCTTTAGAATAGCCGAGCCTGCTATAGTTTGCATCTTTACATGTGTTGCATTAGACATTTCAGTGTGCTTAGGTCCATGCATGAATTTCTAATCAGTTTCCTGTTTTGGCTCGGAGTACTCGGTGAGTTTTATGCTTTAGCATCCTTGCATGCGTGTGAGTGTTGCCATGAAAGCATGCTTACCATGAGGCTATGTGCTTATGTGATATAACTGCCTTGAATGCCTGTGGGTGGAGGTTGAGTTATTTGAATTGGGACAATGCACTGACTGTTTGTTAAGCCCACTAGATAGTGGCAAAATCACTGTTTTTCTAAGCCCACCTGAGGGTGGCAAATCCGCGTCTTAGCCTACTTGCGAGTAGCACCATCAAACCATTTTCAAATAAACAAACATGAAATGTTTTGTTCCAATTCAGGCGATTCAGTCTATACTTGTATGCTGTGCGCATCACATAGTAACCTAGGCTAATAACCGGAATAAGAACTCACAATGTTTTCAAAAACAGATATCATAGTTAGTAGAGGCCGGTCTTTGACCGGGCGAGCGGGGGTGCTCACGATGTGACCTTCCCCAATCGTACCCAAGTTCCCGAGCCAACTTTGGTGATGACGGACACGTGGCCTTTTGGCACCGAGTCAGGGTTTCCTAAATTTCCCATTTAAAAAATATTTAGGTGGCGACTCTGTTATCTGGCAAAGCAGTCATGTTTGGCACTTCTTTCAAAAAATCAGTTTTCTCAAAACGATTTGCCGGATTTGGACTCTTTGGTTCGAGATTTGGAACCGCAACAAAATCGAGTCCGAACTGTAGCGAGGTCCCTCACGGGCTTGTTACAACCATTGCCGATAACCAAAAAACAAATGAAAATACATGCATAAAAACACTTATTTGACCTATTGTGCAAATGTGTACTTCATCGGAACACCATGTGAATGTTTAATGATTTATTAATCATGTGACTATGTCATGTGAATGTGTAATGCTGGCCTGACATCCACACCAAGTTTTGCGATATGATAACCTACGGTGATTGATGAGTTCGTTACATCGACATGAACTTCAAATAATGATCGATGTTCTAGGTGATGATTGTGGGGTGGTCATGGTTGTGTGGGTATTCAACCTATGTTGCAACGTGGGATTCCCTCCCCCTGTATGGATTTATGCACTTTACATGTATGTATGTGGTATTATGGGTTTGTCATATCGATGTGGTTTTTACATCAAATATTGATGTGGTTTTGTATGTGGTTTTCTTTGATTTTGTTGTTCTTTGGTTGGAGTTCTGGATAATGATATTGGGGAGATCATAGCGGTGTGGATATTCAACCCATCTTGCCAATTGTTTACTAGAAGATAGGGATCCCACACCAATCAAATCTGTGAATCTCCCGCCCAAATCTCAGGAAATCCTCTTTTTTGTCCAAAATTTCCTTCATCAACAGGAAATCCAAAATGAAATCAATATGGGCCAAGACTATCAATGTGAAAAACACACCCTATACAATCTATGAAATTCACCTTACCAAAATGGACGGGACTAATCAAATCATAAGAAATCTCATAAGATTAAATGGATCACAATTCCTCCATATAAGATTTATCAGCAAATTTTTCTATATATAAGGATATTTTGGTTGTTTCACTTAAACATGTCATTATGGATAAAGTATTTTAGATTGTAAATTTTTATCAAATAAAATTCAAATTTAAATTTATGGATAGAGTGCCTTAAATACATGATACATCTAAAAAATATAAAAATAAACACTTAAGAACAAACAAAAATTCATGTCGAAGTAGTTTTAAAAAAATGAAACCAAACATTGAGTGTGAGAGAGAGAGAGGCAATCGTTTATTTTCATAGCCTGCTATCCCACTATGTTTGGATTGAGTGATTTGGAGAGAAAAGAAAAGAAATGAAGAGATATGTATTTCTCTTACTTATTTAGATAATTAAGTAGATATAAATGAGAAAAAATAAAGAGAAACAAAGAGAAACCAATTTTTCTTATAACTCTCATTTCCAATCTTTCCAAAAGTGGAGAGACTGAGAGAGAAATGAAACAAAGATATTCTTATATTTTAATAATACCAATTTTGTCCCTATAAAAATAAAAGAAATAAAATAATTGGTACCCATATCTTCAAAGACTTTTCGTATCCAGTAAAAGGTTATTTTGGTAATATAATATAAAAAAATTTATTTATTTTTCTTTTATGAAGCCTAACCAAAAAAAAAAAAAATCATAATTATCTTTTTTTTTTCTTTTATTTCTTACTTAACCAAAAAAAAAAAAAAAAGAGAAATCACAGTAATTTTTTTTATATTCTTTTCCAAATAAAAAAGAGAAAAATCACAAGAATTTTTCTTTTTCTTTTTCTTTTTCTTTTCTCTTATAACTACATTTCTTTTCTCTTCTCCCCAAACTTCCCAAAGCTTCCCAAAGTGTAACAGAGTGTAACTGAGAACTCTATAGTGTTATAAAACTTGAGGCTGCTGCTTATAACAAATGGTTGCCGGTTGTCGGTTGTCGGTTGTCGTAGAGTAACTTGGAAGGTGGGGGATAGATATGGCAGCATCGTCATCTCCATCTCCATCGCTTTCGGCGGTTAGGTCATGGAGGATGGCGTTCTTAACCCTGAGGGACGAAACCCTAACCTCGCCGCCTTCCACCGCCGTTGTCCACCTCCTCAACCATCTCATATTTTCTAACTCCGACAATTTGATCCGCGTCGCCTCTGACTTGCCTTCTCACGAGGTGGATTTATTATTATATACTCCATTTCTATTACTTTCTCTTGTTGTATTCGTTGCTCACTCCAATTGATTTATGCATATATCTCTGCCAATTGTAGGTTACCTCCGATTTGATGTTTCTGATGGAAGTGGCTCGGACCACTGCTGATTCTGCTGCACTCAATGATGATATCATTCATACCTTTACCCAACTATCCCACTTCGTAAATTTCTCTAATTCTCTCTCTCTGTTGCTAAACTTTCATTTAATTTCACACTTACAAAAATAACACTTTCATTTTATTCTGCTTTTGGTTGCAATTGTCTCTGTGTATCTGTTTGCTACACAATTATCATAATTGGGTGAAAGAATATAATCGAGGACGAAATTGCAGCTTGTACCAGAGAGTGATATATTTAATTGACATGTATCATGTAATATGTATACTGTGTATATATAGAAATAAATACCATATATATAGTATAACCACCGATGCCTATATCATTTTGCACGTAGATCTTATGACTCCATTATAAGTGAGCTAAACCTATGGATGTTGTTGCTCATGTGTTATTGGGGTCACATTTGTCTGTATGATAAGGTTGTGCTTAATTATGAGAGTGAGAATACATATGTATTTAAACATGGTGGTAAGATTAAGAAAACCTATAAAACCCATCCACAAGGATAAGGCATTCACCAAGCAAAATTCTTCATATCGTGACTAATCGAGAGTTTGATAAAGTAGGAGAAGAGTACGGCATAGGTTTAGACTTAGTGGCCAAGGGAGTTATTTTATGTTGCATTTGACCACAAAGTTTACTTTTCTCTTGAGTTCAACAAGTTGAGAGAATTCTACAATGTAGCTCTTGAAGAGTTACTTGATTAGTTGCTACCCATGAGGGGATATTCAGTTTGTGATATATTTTGTCCTAGGATCTCAGTTGCCTAACCTTCCATATTGTAATATGAATCCTATGGATTGTGTTGAGTTGAATAGGCAAATGGAGGGGCTTTTAAAGTAAGGTTTCATTAGAAATAGTCTCAGTCCATTACTGTCCATGCGTTATTGACTCCTAAGAAAGATTGTTCTTGGGGAATGTGTGTTGAAAGCTGTGCCATTAATAAGATCACTGTTAATAATATGTTTTTATACTTTGGCTTAATAACAATGTTATTGGCTTAATAATTTGAACATAAGAGTCACAACCAGATTCAAACTTGAGTCCAACATCGGTTGTGGAATAAAGTTGAACCATAGCTTGTTTGAATCGAACCTGGTTTTGTGCATTCAAATCAAAATCGAGCCTCTTAAACTGAGCAATTTTGAGTCTAATTGAACCTTTTGATTCGAGTTTCGAAGACCTGAACCATTTCATGTGCATTTCAAACTAAATTTGAATGCCCTAGTTGATATTTTCCTGGACTCATGTGATTTCTTTGAGCTCTCATATCTCCATCGAGCTTTGATTGTTTGGTTTAACTTCATTTTGGACATGATTGAGAGAGAACATGGGTTCGAAGTTACGATCGAGAACTGAACCTAGATTTGGAATTCGCGACCCGCAATTGAACTTCCATTTCAATTTTGCAACTTGAGTTTGATTTGGTTTCTGACTTCAGTCTTGGTTCGCTATGACTTCAATTTCTTAATGAAAGTTCCTATGCTTTCGCAATTTAAGTTCTTCAATTGGAACCTCAGACGATTTCGACTTTAACCAGTTGCAATATTGATCAAGTTGTGAACTGTAAAGGCTTCGATTTGTCTTCGAAACGCTCAGATTTGTGCTGAAACCCTTCTAATGTGTATTGACTCTTTCAGATCTATGTTCGAAAGGCTCGATTAAAGTCTTCTCTGGCTTGAATCTGGTTTGAAACTCTTAGCCCCTCAGATCTAGTTCAATTCTGGTTCGATTCCATTGTTGTGTGCTTTGTTCTTGTAACTGAGTTGTGATTCGCATTCGCATTCACAAATCCATATTTGATCGTGAATGATTGAGAGTGCCTCGCGACCAGAGATTCGATCGTCTTGGTGCATCTTGATTTCGATTATAGTTTGATTCCACCTTCAATGACTTTGACTTTGTTCAGTTGGAGTATGGATCCAGTGGGGAGTCCGTTGAACCCTAATCTGACCTAATTTGAGCTTTCAAATACTGATTTGGTGAGCTAGAAGTTTCGAAACAGTCAACTGTGGTTTAGTTTGTATTAAAGATTTCTAATATATTTCAGATCCAGTTAAGTTGATTTGAAGTTGGTTTTGCTCTTATTAATTTGGTCCGACACCTAAAGATCCTGTTAGATTTTGTCCAATTGCTTTGGGTTAAATTTTTTTTTGGGGGTCCAACATCTAGAATTATTCAATTGTATTCCAGAATCTGTTGTCCATTTGTATTGCAACAGTGCTGGAAGTTTGATGGTTCAACAAGAGTTTGTCTTGCTTTGATTCAAAGAAGAGGAATGATGCCAATCTAAATCTAAATCTAAATCATATTGAAAGAGATGCGATGATGCAAATGAGAAGGCAATTTGTTCCCTTAACTGAGGTTGCGCAGCCTCTTGCAGAAAACATTGCCATTGTGGAAAATTCATAGATCTTATTTGAAGTTCCACATTTTGCTACACTCCTGTACTCTCTATAGGAAGTCGTCTTGCTTTGATTCAGGTTGCTGCAATGTTCATTTTGAGAATTGTGTCCAAGGGAAGGAGGAAGGAAGTTCAGTTCGATTTCCAGCTCTTCTTCAAACCTTCTTGAGTTCTTCTTGTCTATTGAATGCGTCGACACTCTTGTTATTGTTTCACATTCCTCAACATTGCTTTGGATAGCTATCCTTTGCCAGCCATTGGTCTCATTCCTAAGGATAAGCACTCTACTGCACACGTATGCAGATTAGAGGTATAAGGTTTGGAAAATGGAGGATTGCCAAAGCTCTCGTATGAAGTTAAGAATAAATGATGAGGGTTGTTATCTTTGCATCTGTGGTTATGTATTCCAGGTTGCTACCTATATTCGTGGATGGATCAGTTGTGAAGACCATTTTGAGCAAGGAAATGCTATAGTACAGTTGCCGGATCACTCTTCCTCTACATCTCAAAAATGAAATTGGATTGCGTTGCTTTGTGGCTGATAAAACTTGAGGACAAGTTTCTTCAAAGAGGGGGAGTACTGGCGTAGTAGAATAAGTGCTCTAAGTGTCAAAATGAGCTGTATGTAAATGTCCACTTACTTAGTCAAGTATCCTATTAGTTGTAGCCTATAATAGGGTGGGGTAATCTCATTTGTACTTAGGGTTGGTTTGGGATGTTCTAAAAAAGTGCACTTTTTGACTTATTGGCTTATATGGGTTGGGTTTGATGTGATGTGTTAGAGAGGTGATGTGATTTAAATAAGATGATGTGACTTAAATAAGATAGTGACTTTTTGACTTTTTGTATTATTTAGGTCATGCCAAACTTGGCTTTAGTTTTGATTAAAAGAATATCCATATTGACAAGAGTAAGATCTTTGGTTTCTCTCTCTAACCCTTAGGGGTTTATCCCCTAATTGGGGATTTGTTCTCTCTCTTGAATTTATATTCTTGATTGCATCACTATGTTAATAAATGAATGTGGTCTATTCATTCATGTGGAGTACTCGCTTGGAAATCATTTTTCAATTAGATTATTGATGATCCAAATGTAGTATTCTTTGAACTCATAATATGATTTGGAATGCAAATGTGCCACTTAAACTATAAGTATTTTGTATGGACTATGACTCATAAGAAACTCAATACCAATGACATGGTTTATATAATGAAATCCAATTACCAAGGTTTTGAAAAGTGGTTGTGATCGCCGTAATGGTTGCGGTGACACTGTAGCAGTTGTAGAGTGTAAAGTCTGTAGCATAACGGTTGCGGTAACCAAAACTGTGATTTTTTTAATTTTTCACTCAATTTGAAGATAACTTACCGATACGCATATTTTTTTTTCTTTTCAAAATTATATTTATTGGGATTTAAGATAAATTTTGATCAATTTTTGTTAATTTTTAAGTATAATCCAATATATTTCATATTTTCAAATCACTATAAAAGGAGTTTTTTACATTTTATTTCAATAGTTAATGATTTTACCAAACCAAACCAAACCAAACCAAACCAAGCCTTAAGTCCCATCAAATGGGGTTGGCTACGTGAATAATTTTTTTTCACGCGGCTCTATCAAAGGCTATTTCGTTAGTCAAATTAAGTAGATCCATATCTCTATTTACAACGATAGCCAACGTTATCTCTATCTACAAATTATTTTTTACCAATACCTGAACTAACTGAATAAAAAATATTCAAAATTATTAAATAAAAGGATTATAAAATAAAAATTGTGCCATAAATTAAAAAAAATTATAAAAAAAAAAAAATTCATATAAGATTTTTTCTTTGGGCTTGGATCACTTGAATATTTGTTCTTTTTTTATAAGTTTTTTTTTTTTTTTTTTTGTTGAGAAAGGAAGCTATTCAGAATATTGTAAAAGGGGGTAACGGTGTCTAACGGACCGTTACGGCACCAATACGGCCGTTTTGCAACACCGAAATGGTCGTTACACGTGAATTTCCTTCACACCGCTATAGCAATTGTAACGGGCCGTTACGTAACAGGTGCTGCCGCTTTTTAAAACTTTACTAATTACTATTTATATTACAATGGTGTGTTATGCGTAGAAGGTGTGAGCATAATATTGATAATTTATTTTTACATTGTTCCTCTTGGCTTTGGATTTGTGATGGAGATTGATTCGGTTGGTGGAGGTGGATTGGGTGTTACCTTTTTCTTGTGTTCAGATGCAATTAATTGATTTTAGGGGTTTGGCCCTTATACGAAAGGTCGAGCTCTTTGGAAGTGCGTAATTTGCGTGGTGTTTTGGGTAATTTGGTTGGAAAGAAATGCGAGAATTGTTTTGGACAAATTTGAGGACATAAGATTTATGGAGTAAGTTGTTATTTGAATTTTTTAGGGTATCCTTGTCATCTTCTTTCAAATGGGTTTCTTTTGTTTTTAATTAGTAGAGATTGGATAGCTCTGTGCAATATTTAATTTTGTTATCTTTTTTCTTTTCTTGGTGGACTTCTTGTCTCCATTGTACTGTTTTGTATTTCTTTCTCTGTTTAGTTTATAAAATCTTTGTTGTTGATCAAAATAAGGCAACGCACCAAGTCCTAATTCACTAGATAATACTTGTAATCGTCACCAAGGGGCCCCCATACAAAATTCGTGTAGAAGCCCCTCCAAACTTTCCATGACTGAAGTTGGAATTGTTATTTATTTGTTTATTTTATATTTTATTTTTATAGTAAGTGGGAAGGCTAGATAAGGTGCTTTTGATCAGAATTAGCACATCACTTTTCAATGAATATTCTCTTCGTATCGGCTAACCTTCTTTCAAACGACTCAATATTGCCTCTCCAATAGGCGTCAGCTCACTCTTTCCCACATTCACCTTTATTGGTGGTATAGCCTCAATTTAGAACACACCGTAAATGTCTCAATTGTTGCTTCTTATTTGCATCAATCATCATAGTAGATAATTATTTGCATCAATCATCATAAAAGATAATGGTTTGATTTGCAAAAAGGCGATGAGTTCTGCCACATAGCACCACCCTCAAATCCTCTACTCCGAGCCTCCATCACAAGAGTGAACAAGGAAGGTTAAAGGGTGTTTACTAATCGTAGTTGACCATTCACACAATTCAAGGAGACCATCTTTGAATAATAAAATTTTGAACTTGTTCTTTTGTCTTATTTGAATTTTTTTTTTTAAGGAACTAGAATTATATATATACATACATTTAAGGAAGGATCATATGGGAAAGTGACGATAAAAATTGTTTTGGACTTTTCAATTTAAGAAATACAAAATGGGACTATTGATGGAGTAGTACGAAACTGCTAAATTTAGTTTGAACTCCTAACCATTGAGAACAGTGACACACCCATTTGTTTTGAAGAGAAAAATGCAAATTTTGACATCACATACGCACATTTGTATATTTTGGTGTCCTTGTGGAGCCACAATTTGTTGATAATTTGTCTTATTTGTTGCAGGTCTATGACGTTAGCCATCGTGTTTCCCTTGACGTAAATTCATCTTATTGGGCTCTCATGCTTGACTCCTTTGGAAGGATGGTGGAGATCTTTCTTGGCAAAGCTGGTAGAAAGAGGGTTTTATCAGGAAATGTTGTAGTTAGAGCTCTAAAGCATTGTTTAGAGACTACAAGGCCAGTCGTGTTCCTGTTATTTTTCTTTCTGAATACTTTTTTTTTTTTTTTCATGTTCAAACAGTTTCTTGAGTCATTTTGTCCCTATGGTTTCATTAATAAAAGGGGCCAAAAGTATCTGCAATTGGTGTTTTTGTCCTTAGGAAATTCTTGGTACAGTGAAATTCCAGATTCTTGATTTGCTACATTTGTCGACCAAATGGCCAGTCGGAACAGAGTCATCATGCAATGGTTTGGGTTGCATTAGTGAAACTAGGATCCGTGTCATAGAAGACCCTGATTCTTGAAGTCTACCCAGGTTGGGAGCAGGGCTTCGGGGGCCCAGCTCGGTGTCTGGTGTCGTCCATTGGCACACCAAGTCTCCAGGTTGGGATGTTGACTTGGGGACATCCAAAGGGATCAGATTAGTGCCTAGAGTTGATTGAGAGCTAATTGAGGCTGAACCAATAGAGAGAAGAGAGAGGACTGAGATCATCACAGCATGACATGTCAGGAAGCAACCTACACTCCTCATACAACCTCACGGGCAAAGTGCCTCAGGCCTGCAGGTTGGTTGCATTATGATTTGTTCTGAGTCTCTGAGGCTTGCTATCCTTCACATCATGGGAGTGGTATGTAAAGACGCATTAGCCCACTTTGATGAGCTAGTAAGCTCTTGACTCTCCAGGCTAGTTGTTAAAATTGCATGATTTACAATTTAAAACTTACGATTCAACTTGATTGAATTCCTAGTCGATACGAATTTGTTGGGTAACTTGGGTGTGTCAACAAAGAGCCTGAATCGGTGGGTGAGTTAGTTAATCGATGGAATTAATTGAGTCACCACCAAATTTTCCAAACAGTTCTTTATCTATTTTTTTGTTGGACGTGGTCTCTCAAAGCCTTAAAGGATTTTAAGGTGGTTGTATTTCATTCTACTCTACTCGTTCCCCTTCTTTTATTGTCTTTAGATCCTTGTGTTCTCAACTCCCAACTTTCAAGACAGAGAAATATTTATCTCTCCACACGGCCTCACATTCAAATTTGGCTTTAGCTTCTTCAGTGCTTGTTCCCTGTAATTCAAGAAGTTTTTTTTTTTTTTTTTTTTTTTTTCCAAAATTTTTATTTTTAATTGTTTTCTTTCTAGTGAATCAATACACAGAGCCACGACGTTTGAAATGGAGGCAAGCGCCCACTGGGTCACCATTTACAACAAGTTTTGCATTAAGATGTGATGGTTGATGCAGCCCTTGACTACTTGTAAAGCCATTATCGGATGTGGAAACCTAGAGTGAAGCCCGTAGGATTGAGGACCTTTTGGTCCAATAAATGTAATTGGTAGATTTTCTATTATTAGTATTATTTAAGTTAGGATTTAACTAAATAATTGCTTAAAATATTCAAGTATATTTCTGAAAATTATTTGGTTTAGTTTCTTATTTTAAATTAGGGTTTTGGCCTATAAATATTGGGCTTATGTCATTGTAATATTTAGGGTAAACTACCAATAGGTCATAATAGGTGGACTTAATTCCCATCAAGTCTTATTGAAAATAAGTCATAATAAAATCGTCGCTAAAAATAATTTTTTGTGACAATTTTTTGCATATGTCACTAAAAATTGACAATTAGTGACTTATTTTTGTCACAATTTTTATAAATTGTCGCTAAAACTTACAATTAGTGACATTTTTCTATGAGAATTTTTCAAATTATCGTTGAAAGTTGAAAATTAGTGACTACTGTTGCTAAAACTTATAATTAGTGACATTTTTTTGTGACAATAAATTGTCGCTAAAAATTAAAAATTAGTGACTTTTTTTTATTAGTGTTTGATGAAAAATATCATTAATTCTCACAGGACCTATTGGATAGTAAGTTCACGTTTTAGGACCTACACGTAAATTCCCCTAATATTTAGTATTTGGTTCAATAATATTGAAAGTGTATTTAGGCTGTGGCGTGTGCAAGATTTCTCCCACTTCCCCTACTGTTTTCTACATCAATTGGTGTCAGGACTTGATCTCCTATCACTGTTCTCCCTCCCTCCCTCCCCTCTCCTATCAGAGGCAAATTACAGAACCAACAACAAAAAAATGTCGAAACCAAAACATTAATCGAAGTCAAACCTCACCAGAACCCAACCTCACTGTCACTGCCTAGCACCACCACTACTCTCATCGTTGTCTTCATCGCTTGGCTGTTTGAAATTGCTAGCACCATGTTGGTTACTGTCTCTGCTCTGATCAGCTACACCCCATCAAGACACGGCATCTACTTCAGTTTTGAAGCAACCCAGTCAAAATCAGTAGTTGCTACTTGCCATTATCGAGTTCTCACTGGAGCATCGTTGTTGATGACAAGGTGTCAATGAATCTCTCTCTGCAAGTTGCCGTGAGCCATGGCAGCAACCAGGAAGCCTAGTGCTTCACCTCTCTTTGTCGCTGAAAAGATGATGTACGCTAAAGGGGATATGTTATATCCCTTAAGCCCCAAACCAAATATTTTGAACTGCTCATGGATTTGGGACTGTGATGTTGTACATTAGAGTGATTTAGGCTGTGGCTGAGTGTGAGATTTCTCCCTCTTCCCCTACTTTTCCTATATCAAAACGTGTCTAATATTTCAGATTTACAATAGATTTTTGATTTTTACATGTCTAGATATGTTTTTCTACCCATTTTAGAAAGTTTACTAAATCTTATGATACATAATTTGAAAAAAAGATGTTTTCAATTCAAGATTCATATCTTGATTTAGCAACTTTCTTTCCAAACTTTTGGACTTAGTTCACTTCCTTGGGAGCCCTGGTCTCATCTTGTTCCCATCCTTTGGGCATACTGTTCCATGGAGATAACCTCCTAAAGTAAAGAAACCTCACTAAGAACTACAGATTTGTGCCGAAGCTTGGTTCAGATTCAGATCTAGTGATTTTTTCCCATTACTTTTGCCACCCTTCTTTGGAATTGCTTATGCTTCTGTGGTCATAAAATTCACCACACCTAGCTTTTATTATTGCAAATATATTCTGAGGATCGCACTTATCAAAAACTATTATGAGGCTCATGCTGTGACCTTTTTTCTTCCAGATGTCTTGCTAGTGTCTATCAGAGAAAATGCTCGCTATCAGAAAATACAGAACTATTAAATTTTCTTATCAGCATTGTGGCATGTTCTCATGCCGAGTTATATTGCTCATCCTCCTTTAGTGGCAACCAGAGATACACTGCTGAATTTGGAAAGAGAATACCAAGGTACAACAGTTTATGGGAAGTTCAGACAATCACTTTCACTATGATTAGTGAAGTATTCTCTAGAGTTGGGTCTTCTCTTTCAGTTGACATGTGGCAATCAACAATTCAGGTGAGCTGACTCCTTTGTTTAGCTGACCATATGTACTCAAATTTGCTGACTTTTGTTTGCCTGTTTCAAATTAGGTGCTTAAAAATGTGATGGATGTCTTGGCATCTAAGAATCTACTTGTGGAAGATAATGTTATGGCCAAGTATCCTCCTTTCCCTTCCCATACTCAATCACTATAGCTCATACAGCATTTCAATTATGAATTTGCTAAGCATTTGGTTTGGTGGGGCTTCTGCTCTGCAGGTTTTATACATCACTTCTGCATTGCCTGCACTTGGTTCTTATAGATCCTAAGGGACCGCTTTCAGACCATGTAAGCAATGTGTCTTTGTTCTGTTTTAAAATGTAGTATGAAAAAGGGATACACATTCTGTTATGTGATGTAGGATCAAGTAAATATTATGTATCTGCTGCAACTAATGGTGTTTTGGCTTATGCAATATATATTAATTTTGAAGGTGGCGGGTTTTGTAGCAGCATTGAGGATGTTCTTCATCTATGGCATTGCTAATAAATCCCAACTTTTGTATCCATTGGTTGGTCACAAGAAGGAAATTAGTTCCCTGGGGCTTAAGTTAAATTTGGGAGAATCTAGTAAATCAGATTCTGGTCCATATAGGCCACCACATTTGCGCAAACAGGACCTGACAAATCAGCAGCCACTGAAAGCTCAGGAATCTGTGAGTTTCTCAGTACAAGAATTTTCTACTATTGATTATACTTCCTCTGATTCAGACTACAGTGACAATGATGGACCAGCAAAAGATGCTGACAATATTCGTTCCTTCAAGGCCAGAGTAGCTGCTATTGTCTGCATTCAGGTAGTGCAATAGCATCTCATTTCTTACACTTAATTCATGCCCTAGTGCTGTGGAGATTTGGCAAAATTATGTATTATCTACAGTAGGTCACTTTGAGGGTAGTTTTTTATTGTTGCTTAGATAAAGTGATATTTTTTGTTTACAGGAACATCCTAGTGAAATTTACTTGCTTAGTTTTTGATTGTTTTTTGTTCTTTAGGGCACTGGGTGTATTGTGTTTAGTTCTTGTGCATAAAATTCTTAAGATCAAGCTATCTTAGCTTACTGTGATTTTAAACTTTCCAACAGATTTGTAAGATGATGATCTTAAAGAGTTGTTAAAGTTGTGACCGTGATTATGACGACCATGGTTATTAAAATGATCCTATGATCCTACATTGCTAAAAAGATCCAGATCGTTGTAGGATCGATGTTATAACTGGATCGCAAGTAGGATCGTGTAGGATTGTAAGTAGGATCGTAGATTTTATGATTTTTCACCTTATTTTTAATATGTATCAATCTAATTTGTATTTTTTATCTTTTTTTTTTCTTTTCTTTTCTTTCTTTTTTTTTTTTTTTTTAATAAATAGAAAGTAGGATCTTACGATCCTCAATCTGATCCACAAGACTCTCACCGATCCTACCTAGGATCCTGATTTTAACAATTTGGTGACGATTTGACTGAGTTATCCTGGTTTTGGTAGTGATTAATTTATCAGTCTATATCCTAGTTAGACTAGAAGAAAGTTATTCCAATACAATTCTATTCAACTATAAAGCCTATCTTTGGACTTCAGTCTTTCTTGGTGGCTTTTATTATTGGCAACTAATGACTGTAATGTTTAATTGCGCTGATCATTACTATTCCTTTTCTAGTTGTTAGAAAGAAAAAAAGAAAAAGAAAAACTATACACCACTGCTCAAGCATTATGTTGGTTTGCCTAAAAAATTAGATGTTAATTGCTAACAGTATATTTGCATTGAGGCCTTGAGGCAAGTGGAGGCCAACCTAGTAGACATAATATATGTCGAACAATTAATCATGTGGCAAGTATTTGTAGCCTTGGTTTATAATTCATTAATTCTAGTATATACAATGTGTTAGTGTGGGTGATTGTAGTTTCCAAATCATTCATGAGTGGTAGTCCCATGATGTGTTAGGTGACTACTGCATCATTAGATTATTAGAATGTTTTCTAAAATATTCTACTTACCAATTATCATATTGTAGTATTGACCTATCTTTTTCAAATATACCAATTTCTCCAAAGTGGTGTTGTTTTCCAATTCAATTTTGTGACACCTGAGATAACAAAATAATGTGGTTTGTTCTATTTTTTAATTCTATTCTCCAGCTTCGTGACATTATTGTTTTTTCTCTCACTGAATTAGAATAGTAAGGTTAAGGGTAAATACACTAACACACCCCCTTGAGGTTTTTAACAATCGTAAGGAGTGATGATTAGGTCTAAACTACTCTCAAGCTAAATAATAGACAGTGTTTGGTGGGGATTATACAAGCAGCTTATAGCTTATTTTAATTTGGGAGTTTGTGCCAAACTTTCTGGTGCAACTTCTGTTTATAGTTTATTAGACAGAAATAGCTTAAATAAGCTAAACAAAATTGATTTTTCAGAAGCTGGAGAGGGGTGCTTTTAGCTTATATTTTTTGATTATCAACTTTTAGCTTAAAATAATCTCCACCAAACACTCCCAATATACAGTATAATATTAACATCCTCCTTCGAAGTTAGGATGTGACAGTAGGAAGTAGTGAGAGTTTGTCAAGTAGAAAACCGAAGTGTAAAACTGTGTGAGACTTGGTGAAAAAGAAAGCCACCCAGATAGTAGAGGAGACGGGGAAAGATAAAGTCTGAAGCTGAAGGTGATGGTGGCAATCGATTTCAATATGTTTGGGCCTGCTCATGTAAAACAAAGTTATGAGCAATATGAATCGCACTTTTATTATCACAATACATAGGAGTAGGTGCAGACAAAGAAATGCCAAGATCCTCAAGCAACTAACACAACCAAACAATTTTAGCGGTAGTAGTAGCCATAGCATGACATTCAGCCTCAGCAGAGGAAAGAGTAACAACAGTCTACTTTTTATTTTTCTAAGAAACACGAGACCTACCTAGAAAAACACAAAATTCAGTAGTTGATTTTTGCTCTATAGCTACGCTTGTCTAGTTAGCATCAGGGAAAGTACAAAGTTCCAAAGAGGACGTAGGCAAACAAACAAAGTACGAACAATGGTCATCTTGGCAACGAGAGCAGATTTTGAACAGTAGTCACATTGGCAATAGAAGAAAATGGGTATGTTTGGTTTGTGTTTGAGAGATGTGTTTTAGAGATAAAAAGTACAAAAAGTTGTTTGGTTTGGTTTTTTTCAAAAGATGTTTTGGAAAATTATTTTGAGAGAGAGTTTTGGAAAAAGTGATTGATTTGATGTGTGTGAGAGAGAGATTTGTTTGGAAAACTTGTTTGGTTTACAAGTTTTGGGAAATTTTTTTGAGAAAATTTGTTTGATTTGATTACTTTTAAAAACTTATTTGTAGAGAAAATTTCTCAAAAATTTTTCAGAAATACAAACCAAACGAACCCAATGTCTTCTCATAATCAATGATATATTCTTGAGCAAAACCTTTAACAACTAAATGAGTAATCTATCTTTCTACAGAACCATCAGCTTTAGTTTTAATCTTATGAACCCATTGACAACCAGCAACATGCTTACTGGAAGATAATGGAACAAGGCCTTAAGTGCCATTCTTATGCAAAGTAGAAAGCTCCTCATTCATAGCCTGTTGCCAAAGAGGATCAAGAACAAACTTCCTATAGGAGATGGGATCAGAAAGAGAATGAATAGAAGACAAGAAAGAACGAAACTCAGCAGAATAAGAGGAGTTAGAAAAATTAAAGCGATCACAACACTTGTGAGACTGTTGAGGATAGCAAGAAGCAGGAGTTCGAGGATAATAGAATGGTGGAACGAAAGATCATTGATTGTACAATGTTTAGGCATTCTGTAAGGGTAAGGAGAAGGGAAAGGGGGAAAAGTCTTGAATAAAGGCTTGTGAGGCATCTAAGTGGTGTTGTTGGGAGAAGAAATCAGTTAGTCCTTTCTTTATGTGCATGGCAGAATTTAGGAGGCAGTTTTAAGGAGAAGTATTGATGTAGAGGATAAGAAACTCAAGGGAGAGTAAATTCAAAAAAGTGACGATATTTAGAAATTGGCATGATTTTAAAGAAAAACTGATAGTGATCTTATATAATTATGTGTCTAGTATTATTAGTGTCTTATTTTATGATTATATTTATGTTTTTTAGGATTTCTAGGTCGGGTAATTTGGTAATTTTCACATTTACTGATATGGGCTGTAGGGGTCAAGTTATTTAATTGATTTTTATTTATGTTTCTTATTTGGTCTTAAGTTGATTTTCGAAGTCAAAGTAGTTTTAGCAGTTTTCTTTTTTGGTTCTAGTTGGTTTATGAAGTCTCCTAGTTCTATATAAAACTATGTAATGCTTATAATTTAATAGAGTAAATATTTTATGCCCAAGGCCTCTAGGAGTGATTCCTAGAAACTATCTTCTTTTTTTCCTTCTTTCCCTCTTGAATTTTCAGCACTTTTAACAGCCCAAAACACTGTTCACGGGTACTGTTGCAGCACCTGGAACGGTCCCAGAAATCAATATTCCTTTTTATTACATTAAGCGCTGACCCTAATTCTTCGATACGCTAATAGAAGCCCTAAATTGCCCATTACTTTTCAGCTTGAAACCACAACAGAAACCCACAGAAATCCAGCATTACAGTTCTCACAGCACTGTCCTACATCAAGTATGTTGTTATTGGAAAGGTTGGAGGAGATAAATGAGAATCGATGATAAAAGAGGAGAAAACATCTTTTATGAGTTTGACACTAGTTTGAAGTGTATTTGGAGCTTTTTTGTGTGTTTGTGTGTGTGTGTACTTTTCTCTTGTTGCCTTTTCTTTATTTTTGGTTGTATAAGGGTTGTGTCCCCTCCACCAAAAATGAATGTAATACAAATGACATTACATATTACACATTGTAGACACAAATTTCGAAGCATAAAATGTTTCGACACATTTCAAAACTTATGTTACAAATGGCCACTATTTAGTTTTTGGACCAAATAGTGTTGATTATTTGATGGTAGACTCCTATTTTCAATTTGTATTCCAGATCATTAATTACACATTTTGAACAAATGAAACCCCTGATTACTGAAGGACATAAAATTTAAGAAAAAAGAAATATTTTTATTGAATTGGTGGAGGTTTAAAATCCCTGAATATGCAAGTTACAATTGTTGGGCTTGGACCCTTTATCTATGGCTCACATTATATGTTTGTAGTATAGGTTTTTGAGTTCTTTTGGTCTTTCTTCTTTCTTATGAAGACTTCTTTGACTTCTAATTTCTTTGCATCTCTCTAGTTAATCTCTAATCTCTGTTTTCTCTTTTGATTTATGATTCTCCACCCTTGTGTGATGGTCCCCATATTTATAGTTGGCCATCTATGTGATAAGAGTGCCTTATCTCTATTTCAAATTTATAACGCTATGATGTTATCATAATGAACTTTGTTGATTGCTTTGATCTCCCAGATTTCATCCCTTGTAGTGTCCTTGCAGTAGGTTCCACAGGCATCATCCTTTGGTTGAGCGTGCTGTACTTCAAGTCTTGTAGTCTCCATGTTTCATTTGAATATCTTGAATGACATCGTTAAAATATGACGTTATTGTACTTTATCATGTACTTCAACGGATCATATTGATCATTTTAAGTAGTGATTTCCTACAACATTTCTACGGTAGGCTCTGTATGTGCCGTCGATTGATTGACCGTGTCATTCTCCACGTATCAATTGGCTCACATGAGTTCAAAGATTTTATGCTTCGGTGGACTCATCATCCCATTGAATTTGAAACAATTTATGTGTCAACAACACATACACACACAACTTTCCAATCTTTAGAAATCAAGAAGTTTCTGTTGCTATCTATTGCTACATATTGCTGCCCTTAACACCTCTAGTACCGTTCTCCACCCACAACCATGTGCCGCTGCCTCTCTCTACCAAGCACCATGTTAATTCCACCAAACTATGATGATCACCAAGCACGTTGCTTTGTCTTTCCTCCTTTTTCTCCTCTCTTCTCTTCTCTCTATAATAGTTTTACCCCCTGCGATGATCATCACTACAACCACAACGTTGCCTCTGAAGATGATGTCGTGCAAGTGAAGGTGTGTTCATGGTGATGGTCAAAGCTAGGGTTTTCAACAATGATCAATTGCCAATTTTTTAGTGTATTTTTGGCTGAATTAAAACAAATCACAAATATATATAATTTTTAATTTTTTTTCCCGTTAATGATTGTAAGAATTTTAATTTGATTCAATCTTGTGATTTGGTCTTACATTCTTGTAACTATGGGTTCATTGCTTCATAGTCATGGCTGTGGGTTATGTTTCACATATGGAGGTGATGATTAGGCTATGAAGATCAAAATTGAATGAAATAGAGGTTGGAATGAAGGTGTATTGGTATTGTCATGTTTGTGCAATGTTGACGTACAATATTCGAGGTGTTGATATCGCCAAGGCTGCTCACTGGTAATGGAGGTACATTGGCATGTGGGTTTGCCAGAGTGGGTTGTATTAGCTGAAGATGTATAGTTTGTCTTAGTCATGGTTATCTCTCTCTCTCTCTCCATTTTATTGTTCCTCCAAAATAGAAGATCTACTTAGCTCATCTTTGTTATTTTATTACTTTATTTTCTTGCATATGTTCTATTGTTGTTGGTCTAGGCACTGATGCAGTGGGTTTCACCAGTGTGCGCATTAAGGTGGTTGGTCTGTCAATGTCATGGGTGTGGTGGGAGGTAGGTTTAGTTGCGTTGGGTGAGAGAGTGGAGATAGCACAAGGAGTTATCTCCCCATGGCAATACAAGGTTAGAGAGAGATGGAGAGAGAAAGCACATTGGGCTTGACTAAAACAGTATGGGTAAAAGTGTAAAACCATGTGCTCCATTAATGGATTTAACACGGGTAATTCTATTCGCAGACCATACTCTGTCTCGATACGTACCATTTGTGCCATTCGGATATCATCTTCCGAACAAAAATAAAATGTCCGAATATCAACTTCTGAAAAAAATCAGTTGTTCGAACAAAAAATTATGTGCAATAGTTGATATCAGAACATTTGTATTTTGTTCGGAAGTAGATAGCTGAACATTTGTATTTTGTTCAAAACACAAATAATGTACACTGAGACAAAGCATGGTGTGCAAATAGAATCACCCATTTAACACCACCAAGGGGTGCAAGTGTTATTTTAGAAACCTGAGGCGGTGTCCTCCCAATTGTCAGAAACCTCAAGGGGTGGTAGTGTAATTTACCTTGGAGTAATGTGATGGCATCTTTTATTCCGCATCTTTGTGATGTTATCTTTGATGGCAGTTGTTCTATCTGTTTATTTTGTGCGAAAAAACAACCTTGTGAAGCCTAAGTGGTGTTTTTTAGTTGTGTGGAGAAAAATATTATTATCTATTGATGCTTATTAACAACCGAGTGTTAAGATATTGATATGTTTCACCCTTGATTCTAATTGGAGGATCTTTGTCGAGCTGATCCCAAATTGTTCACTGCCCAGTGGACGATGCTTTTGCCCTCCAGTGATGTGCTGCAGCCAAGGTGAAGCTTATTTGTTGATAATTAATTCTATTTTCTTTTGCTTTTTGGTTACCCTTTTTTTGCATTCCTAGTTTTTTTTATGCAAATGCTTGCTTACAGGAAGTATGAAGCTACTTTAATGACATGCTTGCTATTCGATCCTTATTTAAAGGTATTGCTTTTGTTGTCAATAATTACAATTTGGCTTTTCTCTTTTTACTAAAAAGCTGTCTTCATTATTCCATGTGGGCCACTTATGAAGCATGGGTACTTCGACAAAGATGCTGTACCTATACTGGGTATTGGTACTTTGCATGATACTTGTGCATATGAACCAAGTACATGAAACACGTATCTAAATTTTTTCTTCTTATTTTTTACTATACCCAAGAAATACCTTGTATATACTGAAGCTGTACCTCGGCCGGAATAGCATTTTCTTGTATACAAAGGTGAAGTTAATTTCATTAGACTTGTTTATCCGTTACATGGTTTTAAAATCAAGATTTGGTTGTTAATTATTAATATAATGATTTAATTTGGGTTTATACCGTACTTTTGGCATTAAATGTGATCTGTAGGGTGGATCTTAACCAACTAAACCATTTAACTAATTTTTGGATTACGCCAAATTAAAAATAAATATTTTTTTTATGAATGTACCAAGCCGTATCCGTACCTAAGTACCTTATTGTTTTTTAGATTTTACCATATTGGCATACCCATACCATACCAGCACCTGTACCCATACCATTTTGAAACCATGTATGAATGTATCTTCACTTTCTTTCATTGCACATGAGTTATTTTTGTGGCTTTATTTAATTGTGCTTTAGTGATGATTTTGGCTGACATAGTATGCTTTTTGGTACCTAGGCACGGATTGCAGCTGCCTCTACTCTTGTGGCCATGTTGGATGGGCCTGCATCTGTTTTTCTTCAGGTAGCAGAATTGAAGGAATCCACTAAATGCGGATCTTTCACGGCACTTTCAAGCTCCCTTGGTCACATACTAATGCAACTACATACAGGTATCTGATAGACATTAATCTGTCAATCATAACCTCCTTTCCTTTTTGATTCCTTGTACTTCTCTTGCATTTAGGTTTCGGTTTATTATTAGGAAAATGCTAAACATACAGAATTTTACACAAAAAAGTCCTACAAAATGAGGTGGCAATGACATTTATGAAATTATGATTCCTAGTGGTGGGCTTTTTGATTTCCATTGAACGGCTATATATGAGCGACATCATTTTGTATAGAATTTTCGTACACAAATTCTGTTTATATAGCATTACCCCTATTATTATTGTTATTGTTGTTTTTATGACTTTATTATGTCATAATGTCCTGCAGGTATTCTATACTTAATCCAGCATGAAACTCATGGTGGATTGCTCGTGTCCTTGTTCAAAATTCTAATGCTTTTGATATCATCCACGCCGTAAGTATCCTCCTTATGGTTCCCAATTTTTGGTACACTTCGTTTTTCCTGTTTGAGAAACCATTTTGGTTTTGTTAATGTTTATTGTTACATTCTAGTCGTAGATTCATAGTTTTGTTTCGTTGGACCCAAAACAGTCTCATTCCTTTGACATATTTGTAAATATATAATTTATCTAAGAATTTTTTTATTTTTTATTTTTTTGAGTTTTGTTCTTTTGTTTCTTTCTCTTCTTTTTAACTTAGATCTTACACAAACTCATCCCCGTTAGTCCATTTGTATTAAACCAATATACTGTTGGACCACTTGGCAATTTAAAAAAAAATAAAGAGTTAAAAAGTAAAATCACCACCACATTGAAATTATTTGGTGTTAGAGCAAATATCAAAACTTTTCTTTTAGTAGTGAACAAATATATAATGCATTTGGATAATTATCTTGCATGAGTCTCCTGCCGTCGAGGTTAATTTCTGTGGCATTCTCAAAAGGACCTTTAATGGTGGTTCTATAAATACAATCTTATATGCAAATTTGGCCATAGGAACAATCTGATCCCACTCACTAAAATGGTTGCCACCAAAACTTCATGGTTACTAACAAACTGATTTCAGTGGTTTGTTTGTGTGTGTAGTACGTATAAACTGTATATATATGTGTGATAATTTTGCAGATATTCAAGAATGCCAGGGGACTTGATGCCAAATCTTATCTCATCTCTTCAAGCAAGGATTGAAGAGGGCTTTCCACCTAGAAGTGATGAGACTAATCTGTTGGTTAGTATTGTTTAAATATTGTCTGTGGAGCTTTCTACCATTAGAGAAACCAATGGGTGAGCTACGCAGGTTAGGCCCCGTGCCTATCCTGCTCTTATTGGGTGGTGAAGGTTAATGATGAATCAGGATAGAGAAAAGGACACTTTCTTTGACTTGGGGGCTTTGATTATCTGGTCAGGTCCACACTGTTTAAAACCTTAAACACCTTTTCTTTTTCCTTCGCAGTAAACATTATTTTATAAAACTTTGTCAATGGAATTGAAAACCTCAATATAAAAGGGGCACTTGTTCCCATTTTGCTTTAAACTCTTCATTTTTGGTTTGTGTTGATTAGGGGGGACTAGTATATCTATGAAGGGTTGACTTCTCCAGCCCTGCCCTGTTGCCTCACTCATTTTTAATGCTCATACCATAATTCTATTACCTGTTTTACAGGCTGTCGCTATTAATTGCTTGACTGCAGCTCTGTCAGCCTCACCTTCCTCACCTAAAGTCAGAAATTTGTTCGTAGAAGAACTACATGAAGGTTAACTTTTGGTTTCTTTTTCTTTTGGGAGATCATAAAACTGTTGAAAAAATCCTAGGTAGTGTTTGGTAGAGTTTTAGAATTATGATTTGAGAATAGAGTTGTATTTTGAGTTTGTTAGTTTTGGAATTATGATTTGAAAAGAGAAAATTTGTTTGGTTAAGAGTTTTGAATTTTTGATGTGACATATGAAATGAGAAAAGTTGTTTAGTTATGAGTTTTGAAAAGAGTTTTTAAAACTTAATTGAAAAATTTATAACTCATAACCAAACACACAACTCAAAACTCTATTGAAAATTCTGTTCAAAACTCATAACCAAACTCTTTTTAAAATTCAATTCAAAAAACTAATTTGTCATTTTGGTCTAAAAAAAATAATTTTTATATTTAAAAAATATCAAAAACAAATACACATATATTTTTTTCCAAATAACAGGTGGCGATTGGCAATTGGCAATTGTAAAAAAAAAAAAGAAAAAAAAAGAAAAAAGGTACTGTTCTGGTCAACCGGGCGGACAACCGAGTAGACCAAAAATTCAAAAACTGTTTGGTTTACCAAACATGTTTTCAAAATGTATTTTGAAATTGATTTGGAATCATTATTTGAAAGTTAAAACCAAACATAACATTCAAATATAAGGGTGGAAAATTGATTAGAGCTGCACACCAAACACAACCCTAGTTTTTGTCACTAAGATATCTCTGATTTTATTTCATTGTTTTGTTTTCATAATTGTCTTTTGTATGTGTTGTTGTTCTCTTCTCTTTATTTATTTATTATTATTATCACTATTATTTTTGTGTGTGTATACCCAGTCATTCATGACATTGATTGTTGAAAATTGATTTGCCCATAGTGATTTTTGGATAAAAATTCCTATGTTTACTTTCAATGTATATCTGTAAGAAAAGAGAAATTGTATTAACAATTCCTACATTTACTGATGTGCAGTACTTCAAAATGACTGGATTTTATCCCATTTGGTGATACAATTTCCAAAGTACACTTCATGAGCTGATAATTCATTTAATTTCTAACATATATCAATCAGTGGTGATTGGGGAGTGAGGGTGTCTCATTTGGAACACTACCTCTCCATTGCATAATTAATTATTGCAAGTTATTTAAAATGTTAGCCATTGAAATTTGTTCCAGATGGATCCTTTTTTTTTTTTTTTTGGTTAGAAAATTTTAGGGTTATTTACATGTAGACCTCCTAAACTATTGAAAAATATCACTTTGACCCCCTAAACTTTAAAACATACAAATGGACTCTCTAAACTATTGAGAAGTATTGCTTTGCCTCCTAAACTATAAAAACATACAAATGAACCTCCTAAACTATTGATGTGTTTCACTTTGACCCCTTCTATTATTTAGGGGGTCCAGTTGGTACGTTTTTATAATTTAGGAGTTCTATTCGTACATTTTTATAGTTTAGGGAGCAAAGTGATACTTCTCAATAATTTAGGGGGTCTATTTGTACACTTTCATAGTTTAGGGGTCAAAGTGATATTTTTCAATAGTTTAGCGGGTTTTCATGTAAATAATCCAAAATTTTATTACCAAAAATGATGTTCGCCTATAGGTTTGATACACAATCGAACAAGGCTACACAAAACATACTTCTCACTCACCAAGGAGAAAAACACTTCTTACACCATGAGTGGAAATCTTTTACAGCCTATGATGCAAGCCACAAGAAGATCAAGAAAAAGCAAAGTTAAAGAAGTGGCAATATTTGGAAATTGTCATGGCTACTAGTGTTATTAGAGTCTTATTTTATTGTTATTTTATGTTTTTTAGAGTTTTTAGGTAATTTTCATATTTGATGTCATGGGCTGTAGGGTCCATGGATTGTCTTGTGGGGTCAAATTATTTAATTAGTTTTATTAAGATTTCTTATTTGGTCTTAAATTGGTTTTGGAAATCAAATATTTTTAGTAGTTATCTTTTTTGGTTCTAGTTATTTTAGGAAGAGTCATGGTTCAATATAAAGTCATGTAATGCTTCTCTTCAAGCTTTTTCTTTCATTCCTCCTTAGAAATAGAAGCATTACCACTCCCTTCCCTATTGAACAATAGACTGCTGACGTGACTAGTTTGATAAAGAATACCATGCCTCTCAAGATAGGCTTGAAAAGTGTCACACACCAGATTTTCAAGATCCGAAACCCAATAAATAAACTCAAATAAAATGAATAAAGAACAATATTCAATATAATCAAAAGATTCCCTCATATATATATATATATATATGGGTATCATTTAGTACATGAGATTGACTCATTACATACATCCCATATTCAACATCTAGGTGGAGTGAATATACAATATGTAATGCAAAATAACAACATTCAAAGAAATGCCCTTAGGCTTACATCAATTAAAAGGGATTAACCCTTACAAAATATAAAGGCATTCGACCTATATTACACAAGAATGGCCCTAGGATGAACATCCAAGAGAGCTCTAAGTAGCCCTTGTACAAGATCCAAGCCACTCAAGGTCGTGGCACATTATTAATACCTGAAAAGATTTCATTCATGTAGGGTGAACAAATAGTCCAGTAGGATAATCTTTCTACTCATTAATATACACCTACAAAGCATATGATCATGATGCTACATATGTATAGGATACTCTACTGATTTCTCAAATCAATGCAAGTTTTGTTCTGCAAAATGACAAGTTATCATAAGTTTGATAAATATACATTTCATAATCCAAATCATCACTTTATTCCGGTGAATCCTATCAAGGTACATGTATTTGTCAGTGGCTATCGCTAAGCGCCACCGAATCAACTAGTGAGCTATCATAAGCATCACTCTGCTAGTGGTCATCGCTAAGCAACCACCTAACCAACCCCCACTTTACCGGGACTAATCGGAAGGACAAATGGGTACGTTTCCCGCGTGGGTTTCCCGTTTTTCACTGGGGACTCTCTTGCCACTTAATCATCATCTCTATATATTGCCTGGATTCACCATACCAATCAATTTAAAACCATGATGTTTAAATTGTGAAAAGCTCATGCCATCATTACTCAATTCTGTAAAAAAATGTGTTCAACACACCTCTGTTCAATGAAGGATTTTCATTCGGTGAAATACAACAATTCACATATGCAATTATAAGTGGGTTTAGTTCATCCTAAGATGTCAATCTCAACAACAATGCCATTCTCCACCAATTGCTAACAATGCAATCTCTAACAATATTTAATTACGCAATTCCCTCCCATGCAATTATACTCAATTTCAAAGCAGAGATAATATTTTCTACAATTCGAACCATTTCACAAATTAGGGTTTACCAAAATTGGGGCTTTCACAAATTAAAGTACCCAAATGCTATTTGATGTAAAGAAAATAGATTTAATAAGAAAATTGTAGAGAAATACCCAATCAATCCCAAACCCTAGCGTCTAACATGAGTTTTCACAAATTATCTCTACCAATCTCCCAATGGAATATATCAAAATACCGCACATACTCATCTAAATCCATATTAAACAAATAGAAGAAAACCCTACCTCAAAAGTGAAGAGGAGAACGAAGAAAATTTGAAACTTGGCGAAATGAGGATCGGCTCCGATCAAAGTGTAGCCCTCGCTGTGCTATAGGATGTTAATACTCGAGTTTTTGAGTGATTCACACCTAATCTTAGGGTTTTGTGTGTTAAAGCTAGTAGGTGAGAAATATAGAGAGAGAGAATAGAGAATAGAGAAAAGAGAAAGTGCACAATGTGTAGGAGGAGTGGTGAATCTTTGGATCATTTATTTTTGTATTATCCAGTGACAGCGAGCTTATGGCAAATGTTGTTTTGTTTGGGGAATGTTATATGGGTGGCTCCAAAAAAAAGTGCTCAAATGACTCTAATTGATTTTCAAGTATTAGGCCGGTCGAAGAGGGCCAAGTTGCTTTGGCTTTGTGCTATCTTTGCAATTTTTTAGGTCATTTGGTTGGAGAGGAATGGGCTGTCTTTAAAGAAGAATCCCGAGATGTTGATTTTTTATGGGATAAAGTTCGACATTTAGCATCGTTTTGGGTGTCGGGGAGTCCTTTGTTCAAAGGAATTCCTCTCTTTATGATTGCAGCAGATTGGGTGTCAGTTTGTGATATGTAGTGTTTTTTTTATCATTTTGAGTTTTGCCTCTTTTTGTTGTTTTTGTTATTTTTAACTTGTACTTTTTTTACAAGAAGCCTTATCATCCCTTCTTTTGGCTTTGTGCCTTAATAAAATCTTTCTTTGTTGCTGATAAAATAAAAAAAAAAAAAAAAAAATAGAGAGGAGAGAAAGGAAGTGAACAAGGAGAGAGACACAAAAGCTGAATTGATGAGCTATGTTAGGCTGGCGATCGATCCTTTATCGGTCGTTGCGTTCTGCTAAAATTTTCAAAAATGGTTCAATGAAGCGATTGCTTAAGCAATCGATCGCCTATTGATTGCTGCATTTTGAAAAATGAAATGGACGAAATGCGAGTATGGCGATCGATCGCTCTACCTAGAAATTTTGAGTTTTCAATCTCTAACTCAATGCAACCGCAACCACAACCACAACCACAACGGCAACCGCAACCGCAATCAAATTCTCAATCATAAGTGTGGAATATGATATGACAACATCGACTGCGTATGATGACAATATAAACAAGTATAGTTATTCAACAAGGTGAACGGTTCATGCTTGAACAACTAATAGACATGGGTAATTGGGTCAGATTGAGATCCAAAGTGTTACAATATATTTAGTTCCATTGTCACTACGAACAAATTTGATTTTGGCTTCAAATTGATCTGTCACAATCCAATGAAAGGTTGTAAAGTAAGAAAAAAAATTATTTTTAGCACGAAGTATATAAATCCAAGTAACAATAGGATAACAATCAATAAAGGTAACAAACCAACGATAACTAGAAAGAGAGATAACAGGAGAAGCGACACAGTAGTATGAATAAGCATAAAAGGAAAATAGACTTATTTTAATTAATAAAAGGATAACAATACCGTTTATGTTGGGCCAACTCATAAGCATCACAAGAAAAAAGCTTTTCTAAAATGCCAAAAGACGGGCTACCCAAGTGGCGATGCCGTTGATGTAAGAGAGGTAGAGACGATCAACTATCAACTTGAAGAGCATATCTAGATGACAGATGTGAATGAGGCAATGATGTGGTATCTAGAAAGTACAAGCCACTATGTGCTCTTCCACCGCCAATCATTCACCCTGTGCCCCAGTTCTTAAAAGACGTGTATGTAGGAAAATTTAGGAACATGAAGAATAGAGGACAGAGAAATAGAGGAAGAGCAGTGAATAAATCTCTTCCCAATACGGAGGACAATGAGCCATCAACTACCCAATCCTTATCCTTACTAGAGCACGAAACGTAAAAATATAAAAGACTTGAGGAACCTGTCATATGGTCAGTAGCACTAGAATTGATAATCCAGGGTGAGGAAGAAGATGCACCAAGTGCATTAGCAAGAATACCTGTGTGAGCAAAGTGAGAGGAGGAAGTGCTAGAAGAAGAGGCTATGGAAGTTGAACTATCAAGCTGAGCAACCAAACACCCAAAGATGAGCACCAGTGTCACTAGGCGAACAAAAAGAGGCCTTTGACACATGCGCTTGGGAATGCACTATACCACCACGGCCACCACCTCGCTCTCGAGTAGTGCAACCATTCAACTTCCAACAATACTCTTCATCATGCCATTCTTTTCCACAGTAATCACACTTACTCCTAGACTTAGGCTAAACTGGTTTGCCATCAGGTGAAAGCGTAAGAACAACCAAAGCAGAATGGTCCTAACTAGCGGAGTGTACTATAACATTATGTCGACTCTTTCCTATTGAACAATGGCATAAGCCTTTTCTCTGTGTGGGAAAAGGATTGCCATCCAATATTTGAACCCGAATATGAACATGCTTGAAATTAAGGCTGACAAGGAAATCATAAACGCGCTCCTTCTCTACCAGTCACTTTGAAACATTGCTGCATCTATGGAACAAACAACCTGAAAGTTCTGGTAATAGTTAAGCTCTTGCCACAAGTTGCTCAACTCGGCATAATACACAGCAAGAGACCGATCCTTCTGATCAAACCCATTAATTTTCTTTCTCAAATCATGCTTAAGCATCATCACCCTTTTGAGAGTAGGTTTGAGTTGCTGCTGTCCAAATCTTATGCATAGTATCCATTAATAAGAAAGTACAACTGGTAGTAGGCCTATGAAGCATGGGTACTTCGAAAAACATGCCGTACCCGTACCGGATACTTACCGGCGTATGGTACTTCTGCATATGTACCGGGTACACGAAACACGTACCCAAATTATTTCTTCTTAATTTTTGGCGTACCGAGACGTACCTAGTATACACTCAAGCCGTACCGTACCTCAGTTGAAACAATATTTTCTTCTACTATAGAGATAAAACTCCTTTTACTAGATTTCTTTTTTATTTTTAGTTTTATGCTTAGCATGATTTTGGTTTGTGAGTTATTTAATATATTGACATTTAATTTTGATTTATATTTTTACTTTTGACATTAATAAATGTTAATTATAGGTTGGATCTTAACAAGTTAAACCATTTAATTAGTTTTTGCATTACTCTAAATTAAAAATAAATATTTTTTTACAAGCGTACCAAGCCGTACCTTACTTTTTTTAGATTTTACCTTATCGACATACCCGTATCGTACCAGTACCAGTACTCGTACTTGTACCTGTGCTTCATAATAGGCTGCATGGAGTTAACCAACTAGGTCATGACGAGCATTCTCTGACAAACATTTATTGCATGCAGGTACATATTTAAGACGATCCTTTAGAGCCTTAGTAGCTATGATATTAGAATCGTACGATTCTCGATTTGAATCATACGATTCGGTTCGATGCACATAGAAATCGATATGAATTGGTAGAGAGAATCGTAAATGGCAATGAATTGCACCTGTATCGTTGAATCGATCACTGAATCATAAGAATCACAGAATCGCATGATTCTGGAAATTGTGGGTAACCCGGCAACCAATCGGACCCAAATGGATTTCTCTGATTTCTGATGCAATCTTTTTGCTTTATTTTGCTAGAGAATGGATCGACTAGGTCTTCTAAGACCTTTCGAGTTATTATATAATAATCCCATTCTCTTTTGGTTTGCCTATTAACTCTCAAACGACAAAACCCTAGAAAAAAAATGTTTCTCATTCTGTAGTTACGAAGAAGTAGCTTTTGTTGTTGAGTCCTGGCGCCTTCAACTTTAATTGAATCTTGATGCTTCAACAAACCTTTTTGAGTTGTTATGCTTGGACTTTGAGCTGCTATTGGTCCACAAACTCCATACGATACTGTTTGTTGTATAAGAACTGAATTGAATAGTTTATAGTTTGCCCACTTTGAGCCTTTTTATTACTTTAGTACCTTTGTTATTGCTGTTGGAATTTGGAGTTTTGAGTTTTTGAGTTTTTGCTTTATCAAGATTAAAAAATGATTGATAATTTATTTATTTATTTATTTTACCTTTTATATACATCTACAAATTTAGTATATTTTTGTATTAAATTTTGTATTTTTATTTTTTATTTTTAGAATCTATCACAAATATTTTACCTTTTAAGTACACACTTAGATTAGGTGCATCTAAAAATTAAATTTGGGGAGAAATGGTGTCGGTGGATGAAGTTCTGTATTTCTACGGTTCAGCTATCTGTATTGGTGAATGGTACACCGGCGGGATTTTTTTCTACTTCTCGTGGCCTTAGACAGGGAGATCCCATGTCACCATTGTTGTTCCTCTTGGTAATGGAGGCCTTTACTAGATTGTTGGGACGGGCAGTAGCTGAAGGCTTGTTGGAGGGTTTTTCGGTGGGTTCTTTGGCTGGAGGTGTGGTGGGTGTTTCGCATCTTTTGTATGCAGATGATGCTTTGGTCTTTTGCGATCCGCGTGCGGAGCAGTTGGGCAATTTGCGGTGTGTTTTGTTGTGTTTTGAGCTTAGTTGCACGAAGCGGGAGCGGGGGCGGGAGCGGGAGCGGGAGCGGGAGCGGGGGAACGTGGCCACTTAGAGGAATCGTAAATTAGGAGCGTTTATATATAATTTTTATTAATTATATTTTTAAATAATATATATAAATATATTTTGAGATATAATTCTTTTCTCCAATTAATATTTGAAATATATTATAATTATCATAAATTGTTATAAATTGTATTTTATTTTGTATTGTTAGATTTTACTTCAAATTAAAATCTATTTATTTTATAGATATAAAAATTAAGATTAATTTAATATATATATAACCCATTACATTTATATTTATAAAGGAAAAATAAATAAATAGAGAAATTAACCCATTATATTTTTATTTATAAAGGTAAAATAAATATATTTATAATCCATCTTTTTAATATTATATTAAAAAATATATTTATATATTTTTAATATTATATTTGTATTTTTATTTATAAAGATAAAATAAATATATTTAATATTATATTATAATCAAAGGAAATTAAAAAGAAAAAGCAACAGAAAGAGAGAGACAGAACATACGGGGAGAGAGAACAAATCGAAGAGAGAGAGAGAGAAGAAGAGATGCATCGACTGTGAGAGAGAGGAGGAGATCGACAGAGGAGATCGATCAAGAGACGAGATCGAAGAATCGATTGAGGCGAGACAGAGACGAGGTCAATCGAGAGTGACGAGATCGATTGGCGCGAGATCGAAGCCGGCGACCAGAGGGAAGTGGGTGAACAGGTTCTCCTTGTTCTCTTCTCTTTCATTCTTTCTGTAGTTAGGGCTATTTCGCCTCTTCTGTATTTTGGAAGCGTTCAGATTCGCGTTTCTCTCGAATCAAACTCGCGATTCTTCTACGAATCTGAGTCAGGAGCGCAGAATCGCGCTTTTGAGGAAGAATCGTGGGCAAGTTGAACGATTCCTGCTACTAAGGTTTTGAGGCGGTCTCGGGCCTGAGAGTGAATTTGAGTAAGTCTGAGTTAATCCCAGTAGGGGAGGTTGACAGAGTTCCCATGTTAGCAGCTATTCTGGGATGCAAGGTGTCAGCTTTACCAGTTTCTTATTTAGGTTTGCCGTTAGGTGCTACTTTTAAGTCGATAGGGGTGTGGAATGGTGTGGTGGAGAGAGTGCAGCGGCGGCTGGCTGGCTGGAAGAAGCAATATTTGTCTATAGGGGGCGTTTAACTTTGATTCAGAGTGTGCTGAGTAGTATTCCGACTTATTTTATGTCGGTTCATGTAATTCCGGTTTCGGTGGCTCGACGTTTGGAGAAGCTTCAGAGAGATTTTTTGTGGGGAAGTGGAGAGGAGGTTTTCCGCTATCATTTGGTGGGATGGGACCGGATTTGTTGTCCAAAGGACGTGGGTGGTTTGGGGATCCGGAGTTTGGTTACTTTTAATCGAGCCTTATTGGGAAAATGGTTTTGGCATTTTGCGTGGGAACGAGATAGGCTTTGGCGAAGGGTGATTGCTGCCAAATTTGGGGTGGATAGCGGGGATTGGAGGACCGGACAGGTTACAAGCATTCATGGTCGGGGTTTGTGGAAAGGGATTTGGTATGGGAGGGATGAGTTTTGGACTCGGGTGCATTTCCGAGTGGGTAATGGGGAACGGGTTAGGTTTTGGAGGGATAAATGGTGTGGGGAGGTGTTGTTGGCAAATCGATTCCCTTTGATTTTTGGCATTGCGGCAGAGCCAGAGGCGACTGTGGCGAATTGCTTGGGGAATGGGGAGGTGGTAGTCTGGGATGTCCGTCTGCGGCGGCCAGTTTAGGATTGGGAGGCTACTCAATTGGAGGAGTTGTTGGGGTTCTTATATGGTTTGGGCCTCGTTGGGCGAGGGGAGGATAGGGTGGTGTGGACAATGTTGGGTACAAAAGGTCTCTTTACAGTGTCATCCTTTTATCGGAGCCTGGAAGGGGGGGCGACTACGTTGTTCCCTTGGCGAAGCATTTGGGTTCCGGGTGTTCCATCTAAGGTAGTGTTTTTTTTGTGGACAGCTGCTTTGGGTCGGAATCTTACTATTGACAATTTGGTTCGTCGAGGTCTTGTCTTTGTGAATCGATGCTGTATGTGTTGTACGGATGCAGAGTCGGTGGATCATTTATTTCTTCATTGCGATGTTGCATCTTGTCTATGGGGGCTGGTATGCTCTTTGTTTGGGGTTGTTTGGGTGCAGCCCAAGGGGGTGTTGGAGATGTTATGGGCTTGGTGTGGTGCTCGTGTTGGTCGTCGACGTCGGCGAATTTGGTCCGTCATGCCTTTTTGTTTGATGTGGTTGACTTGGTTGGAGAGGAATCGGCGGACGTTCCTCGAGATTTCGCATTTGGTGTCTTGGCTTCAGAATCGTTTGTTGCTTACTTTATGCACTTGGATGGAGTCACGGGCCGATCCAGATTTTTTTGTTTTCATAGATTTTTTGGATAAAATTATTGGTTAGGAGTTCTAATTCATTGTATTCTTCGCATCTTCTCGATGCTTTTCTAATAAAATAATTTTACTTATCAAAAAAAAAAAAATTAAAATATGAAAAAAAAAATCACTAAAAATAACATGACACAAAACAAAAAACTAAACAACATTGTCGTTGAGTTTAGTCTAAATATTTCATATTTGTAAGATAAATGTAATATTTAAATGTGTAGATATGTTTTTTAATCTAATTTTTTTAAAATGACCGAATCTTTTCCATTCGATTCGCTATTCGGTACAAGGACATTTCGATTCACGATTCGAATCCTGATTTGACAACTATGCCTAGTAGGATAACTCGTTACGTGATGAGCAGTAATAGCCAAACTACAGGAACGAGACAATGTCAAATAGTTGGTGCCATCCAACTTAACTAGCTAATCTGAAGGGATGGGCTATCAGCAAGAGTCCCAACACAACCAGCTCTTCTCACTACCCTTGGGGGCCTTACTACCTTTTGCCATGTCTACAGAATAATATGGGACAACTACCCAACTGGTTTAACCCCCCACAAAGCCAACAAACTCAAAGTAATTCTCACTAAAGCAACAAGAAGAGCTTAGGTAATCATAAACAGATGGTATAGGTTTGAATTTGGAAAACCCAATAAGAAAAAACCTGTAGAGGACCTAAGAACCCCTAAACCAAACCTTGTAGGAGCCAAGAAATCATTCAAAACTGAAAAATAGGTCTGGGAAGAGATCCAAAAACCCTAGTTGGCACCCTCTGATGGTTATCCAAGCCTGGGTTCAGTTGAAATCAAGCCCAATCAAAGATAGCAAAAAGCTAACTATTTTCCCTTTCCCAAAAAATTGAGGAAACAGGAAAAGATATATCAAGTAAACTAGGAAAGTTTCAGAAATATCAGCATTGGAATCTCCTCTGAAATAAATCTGTTTTTCTAAAACATTGATATATTATGAGAGAGAGAGAGAGAGACAAATATTATGAAGAAGAAGAAGAAGAGGAAGAAGAAGAAGAAACAAATATATGGCTATTGAGAGAAGACCTAAAACTTAGATTTATCACATAAACACATGTATTTGTATTGAAGTGGTCTAAAGTACACAATTAACCCTTATACTACTAAACCTATAGCATCTAACAAGTTCTTAGACCCTTTGTCTGAATCAGTGGACTCATCATTGTGACTGGACTCACCTTCGCCCTTACTGTTTGCATCAAGAGGTCCACTGGATGGTCTTTTCTCCTCATCAACTACTCGAAAGAAGAAAAATTCCCTTTCAGAGCCTCAATCTCGTTCTCTAAAGCAGCGGGCTCCTTAGCTTGTTCTGGTGAACAAATACTAAACTCCTTAGCTTGCACGTTCTTTAGTAGTGGAAGCTTTGTGGTGATACGCCACAATCGTTTGTTTTACTGGCACAAACTGAATCTGTTTCACTTGAGTATTCCTCATCCAAATTGTTTTCAAAGACTCTTGAGGAACTCAATCCTGTGATGGAGGATTTGTGCAATGGAATCCAATGAATTGTCTGGCGAAGATGGTCTTTGTGGTTCTCGGAGGCTCGTTGATCAACAGATAACCATTTGTCCCATCCGCAGCATACAATTGCTAATACAAATCCTTCAATGAGGTCCTCTTAGCTGAATTCTTCTTCTTTTTCGTTGAAGATCTCCTACCCATGGTTACAGGAAAATATCTCCAGAGGGGGATTTCTAGTGAGAGAAAGGTAGAGATAGAAAATCATTTTGCATATATTCTAGCAGGCAGTTGGATCTTTATGATATTCATGACCGGAAAATATTTGATTACTTCTTTGTATAACTTGCAAAGGTATTAATTTTAGGACATTAAGGTGTGTAGTGATTATTATTTAGTTCTGCCGAACACTTTCAACGTGCTTAAAAAAACAATATCTGTGCTGGTTTAACTCTCCACCCCACAGGCACATCAACAAGAAAAGCCAAACCAAATTTGTTTAAAGCTGCTTCATAATTTCATATTTTTTCATGTTAAACGTTGTAGCGTGTGAATGTTAGGGACAGCTTATATAAAATATAAATTTTACACGTAGTAAGGTAGTTCATGCCCTGATTTACGCTGGGAAGTGTAACTGGAACAGTCTAAATATGGTAAATGAAATTTGCACCAAAAGAGAATAGCCTAAAATAGTAAGTGGAGTTGGAAGTTGGTAATACATTGAACTAAATAAAAACATTTTTGCTATTTTAGACAAGAATTCAAATAGAATAGAAGAGAATTGGATATGATAATCTAGAACAAAGTTTGATTTGGATTCCTAGTTCTAGTCTAAAGATTTATTATTGACAAGCTACAACGATTGTGCCTATTATAGCAACTAAAAGAACTATTGAAATGAGCTGAAATGGAAGAAGTACCCATGTCGGACACTCGACACTTGGATAAGTGTATGATTTAGGTTTCTGATGTGTAGTTAGACATTCACCTAGCAGACAGATTTATGCATGAAACCCCAAATTATGATTCTGACAATGCATAAACCCTAAAATATGCGTGAAATGCTCTATGGCTGCTTGTGAACACTATTTTACCTTAGAAAGTAAAAGAAGCATATTAAAGAATATGAATACTTTTGCTGTGTCCACATGAACTTGGACATGGGAATTAGATGTATTGAACAATTAGACACCTACGCTTGTAACCAAGTTCATGCAACATGTGTTTTTCTATTGTTTCACAATGTAAAGAAATAACATCTACTAGTGTCGGTAAATATATGTGCAACTAAAATAGGTCCGCAACACTTCTAGAGATTGGATTGTGTCCTTTAGGATGTTTAGAAACTAGGTATTGTGGTCAAACCTCTGTGGATACAACATCCAAAAATCTTGTTTAGGCTCAGCTAGGAAGTACAGCAATCAATATTGCAACTGGGAAGGATGGTTCCCACTAAATGCTCATTGGCTGTGGATTTTGTTTTGGTGTAGACAATATACTTGGTTTGCAATTTCCCAGGCACTTCTTGTCACACCTTTGACTTGCTAATTTCAAATTCTGTAATTAACTTGGTATTGCACTTCCTGAAGTTACTTACTGTTAAATGATTTGGAATGTGGGGCTTGGAATGGCTATTGATGGTTGTAATTGGACATTATCCAATTAATTCATCTTGGTTTGCAATTTTCGTATTCCAAGATCAATCATACTGGGTTAATTGAAAACCTTGTATGATTACTTGTTGACAAATAATGGCTCATCATATACTTATCAAAAAAAAAAAAAAAAATAATGGCTCATCATATATGCATAACTATTGAATGCTTAGCTAGTCATTACCTGCATGTGTGCACATGCCATTGTTTGGATACCTTCATTGAGTTTTGATATATATGCTTATGTATATGTTTATATATATTTGTTTAATATGACCTTAGCAATTTATATGAAATATTTGCAGGTTTTGTTGAGCCTCAAGAGAAGTCTGGCATTCTATCTACCATATTTCGATATTCTGAACCAGTAAATAGCCCGACAATAAGCCTCGAGGCTCTCCAGGTAACATGAAGCCAAGATTGAAATATTTCGTGTGTGGATTGTATTGTTGACCCTTGTTATTGTAGTTGAAGTTATTGATGCATGTGAATGCAGTGTTTAGGTCTATGTTGGATAACCAGTACATGCAAATTTTTATATTTTGGCAAGGGTTGGGAACTTTTTGATTAAACAATGTGGTAACAATATGTTGTGTAATACTTGGATGAGTTAGTGAATGGAGGCCATTTGAGCATATTAAATTAATAAGCCTTGGTTTATGAACTATAAGCTTGCTATATTTCAAAATAGTGTTGAAAGATTTTATGTTGGGTGGAAGACGCAGACTTAGTGACTTTCAAAATAGTGTTGAAAGATTTTATGTTTACTACAATCCAAACAGGACTTTGAACTCAAATAGTACATCCAAACTAGGATTAAAATGACATTTATTTGGTTGGTAAATTATTTAATTACTAAAAAAATATTACAATGAAGTTGAAAACCCATGCCGAAAGGCAAACAACCTGACACAGGCCGTTGGCAGAGACTGGAGTACACTGTGTGGTCTACTTGTCGAAGTTGATTCTAGTGAGGATTGTAGAGATTAATGTTTTTCTATTGTATTAATGCAAGGTTCCCCCTTTAATGCCAAAACAGCTTAGGCTTCAGTTATTGAGTGATTTTGTAGGAAGCTAGTGTGGTGGAAATTGGAATCAATAGTATTTATCTAAAGGAGGGTGATTGACATCAAGTGAGAGTAGCTTGTTAAGTCTTCCTGTATATTTTGTCACTATTCATTATTCTTGTTTCAGCATCCTGACTGTTAGAATGGATTCTAAGAAACTTCATTCAGGGGAGTGGAGTTGATGAAAACAAGTTTCGCTTGGTTAATTGAGTTACTGTGTGTTTCCCTATACGAAGAGTTGGTTTGGGTGTTTATAGGTTTGTGGAATTCAACAAAGCTCTTTTAGGGAAGTGGTTGTTGGAGGTTTGCTTGTGAGAGGAGCATATTAGAGATGAGCTTTGCCAACTAGATGTGCTAGTATTGGGTGGATTGGACCACTTTGGACATGGCAATCTCTTAGGGAGTGGGTGTATGAAGGGTATCTGTTAGATTCATATTAGGATTACACATACTTATAATAAAAGACTAAAGGAACAAAAGACAGAACTACCCTTATACACTATAACTACCCTTATACACTAATACTTAACACTTCCTCTCAAGTTGGTGCAAAGATATCTCTCATGCCCAACTTGCAGCAAATAGGATGGAAAACCTTACTACTAAGACCCTTAGTAAAGACACCAGCCAATTGATCTGCAGACTTCACAAAGGGCATACATATGAAACCCTTATTCAATTTCTCCTTGATGAAATGTTTGTCGATCTCAATATGCTTTGTTCTATCATGCCGAACAGGATTGTGAGCAATACTAATGGTAGCTTTGTTGTCACAGTACAGTGTCAATGGTTCACTACAAATAAACCCAATATCATTCAACAAGGATTGGAGCCACATCAATTCACATGTACCATGCGCCATAGCCCTGTATTTTGCCTCTGCACTAGATCTGGACACCACTGTTTGTTTCTTACTACGCCATGTGACTAAATTTCCCCCCACAAATGCACAGTAACCGGATGTAGATCGCCTGTCATCTATAGAACCAGCCCAATCAGCATCTGTGAATGCCTCCAACCTCAAGTGACCATGATTGGAAAATAAAATCCCTTTTCCAGGAGCAGATTTAAGATACCTCAAAATACGATACACTGCATCCAAATGAGGGTCACGAGGCTCATGCATAAATTGCCTCACTATCCCAACTGCATAGGCAATCTGGACGAGTGTGGGATAAACATATAAGTCTTCCCACAAGTCGTTGGTACCTTTCCTTCTCCACAAGATCACCAACACCACTACAAAGATGGTGATTAGCCTCAATTGGTGAATTAGCAGGTCGGCAACCTAACATGCCAGTTTCCTCAAGAAGATCTAGAATATACTTCGGCTGAGGAAGAAAGATGCCTTTGTCAGATCTGGCAACTTCAATCCCAAGAAAGTACCGCGACGAACCAAGGTCTTTGATCTCAAATTCCTCGGCCAACAGCATCTTAAGATGTGTCACTTCTTCCTCATCATTACTTGTCACAACTATGTCATCCACATATACTATAAGCACAGTTACCTTATTTGCGTGACGTTTGACAAACATTGCGTGATCTGCATTGCTTTGCTTATACCCGAACCTCAACATAGCCTTTAGGAATCTGTCAAACCAAGTTCGAGGAGACTGTTTCAAACCATATAACGCCTTTTTCAACCTACAAACTTTCCCAATTGTAGACTGTGATGAGAATCCTGGTGGTATATCCATATATACCTCCTCCTCCAAATCACCATGGAGAAATGCATTCTTCACATCTAACTGCTGTAAAAGCCATCCCAAATTAGCTGCACATGAGAGAATAGCTCGAATGTAATTCATCTTTGCCACAGGAGCAAAGGTTTCTTGGTAATCAATTCCATATGTCTGAGTAAATCCCTTGGCCACTAATCGTGCTTTGTACCGTTCAATTGTTCCATCTGCTTTCTACTTGATGGTGAACACCCACTTATACCCTACAGGCTTTTTTCCACTAGGAAGAGAAACCAACTCCCAAGTGTTATTCTTGCTTAGAGCTTGCATCTCTTCTACCATAGCTACTTTCCACTTAGGATCATTGATAGCTTCTGTCCAACCTTAGGGAATACATGCAGAAGACAAAGATGAAACAAAAGTACAATTTGTAGAAGACAATGAATTATATGACACAAATTTAGAAATGGGGTGTTGAGTACAAGCCCTAACCCCCTTTCTAAGAGCAATAGGAAGACTCGAATCATTGACAACAGGACTCTCAACTACAGGTAGAGGGATAGACTGAGATGCATTACCTAGAACTGGCATGAGGGATGATGATGGGTTTGGTGGCACAAGGGATGCTTGCTCTTTCGGACGCCGAGAATAAGTCTTAAGATTAGCCCTGTCCAAATGACCACTAATGTCAGGCTTCACATCAAGAGAACTATTAGGCTCCCCCTCACCACAAATAATAGTCCGCTGATTAGGAAGGAAAAAAGACAACTCATGTTGATAGGCCATCTCCTCATCCGCAATCTCATCCATACCACTACTACTCTCTCCCAGAGGAGATGGCGGAGGAGAAGGAAAGGACACAGATTCACGGAAAGTGACATCCATACTTACATACACTTTGCGAGTGTGAGGATCATAGCATTTGTAACCCTTCTGAGTAGCAGAATAACCAATAGAGACACAACGCACAGGCTTAGGATCGAGTTTCCCACGAGTACGAGGTTGCAAATGAACAAAATAGACACACCCAAACACCCGAGAAGGAAGAGAAGAGGTGGGATATGCGACAGGAAGCAGTTGAAGAGGAATCTGGAATTGGAGGACACTGGAAGGCATACGGTTGATAAGGTAAGCAGCGGTAAGAACAGCATCACCCCAAAATGACTTAGGGACATTCATGGTAAACAAGAAAGAGCGAGCAACTTCAAGAAGATGGCCATTCTTGCGTTTGGCAACCCTATTCTGTTGAGGAGTACCAACACAACTAGTTTGATAAAGAATGCCATGCTGCTCTAGGTATGCCCGAAAAACTCCATCAACATACTCGGTCCCATTATCACTACGAAGAATTTTGATTTGAGCATTAAAAAGATTGGTCACCATTTTATGAAAATTTTGGAAACAAGAAAAAACTTCACTCTTAGTTCGAAGCAAGTATATCCAAGTCACACGGGAAAAACAATCAATAAATGTAACAAACCATCAATACCCAGAAGTAGAAACCACAGGGGAAGGGCCCCACACATCGGTATGAATAAGCATAAAAGGAAAAGTACTTCTTTTATTAATTGAAGGGTAACAAGTATGTTTATGCCAAAAAAACTCCTAGGACAATCACGAACTAAAGAAGGAAAAAGTTTCTCTAAAACACTAAAGGAAGGATGACCCAAACGGCGATGCCACTGATGAAGGAGAGAAAGAGGAGCCAGTAGTGCACTTGAGAGCTTGAGATTGGGACGACAGGAGGAACGACATCCAGAAAGTACAGCCCACCTTATGCTCTACCATTGCCAATTGTTTTCCCCGTAGCCAGGTCCTGAAAGACACAATGAGTAGGAAAAAATGTCACTGAGCAATTTAGAAAAGTAGTAAGACTACTAACAGAAAGCAGGTTAGTGGAAAAAGTAGGAACATGAAGCACAGATGAAAGAGAAAGCAAAGATGAACAATGAACAGAACCCTTGCCAGAGACACAGGATAAAGTGCCATCAGCTACTCGAACCTTGTCTCGGCCGGAACAAGGAGAATAAGAATAGAAAAGACTAGAGGCACCTGTCATGTGGTCGGTGGCACCGGAATCAATAATCCAAGAAGGCGATAATAAGGTACTAAGAGCACTAGCAGGAATACCTGTGTTGGCAAAATTGGAAGAAGCGGAAGTAGAAGAAACTGTGGTAGAAGGAGAGTCAAGTCGAGCCATCAAACGCCTGAGAGTGTGTAACTCATCTTGAGAAAGAGTGCTAGGCTCAGAAGGACTCACAGCAACCTCAGACACATGTGCTTGGGGTCAAGTTGTACTACCACGACCTCGACCCCGAGTAGGGCGACCATTCAGTTTCCAACAATGCTCTCGATCATGTCTGTCTTTCCCACAATAATCACACTTCAAGCGATCTCGATCAACCAGTGTACCCTGACTCCCAGACTGAACCGAACTAGGCCGAGGAGCCCGAGTAGGAGGAGCAACAACTAAAGCAGAACGATCCTAAATAGAGGAATGCACCATAGCACTACGGTGACTCTCCTCTTGCTGGACAAGGGCATAAGCCTCGCGTAGGGTGGGAAAAGGTGAACGACCCAATGCCTGGACGCGAATCTAATCATACTCCAAGTTCAAGCCAGCAAGAAAGTCATATACACGCTCTTTCTCAACGGTTTGCTGAAACAACGTGGCATCCCGAGAACAAACAGCCTGGAAGCTTTGGTAATAGTCTAGCTCCTGCCACAAACTACTCAACTCAGCATGGTAGACTGCAAGTGATCTATCTTTCTGATTTAAGCTCCGAAGCTTCTTCCTCAACTCATACGCCTGCGCATCATTACCTTGTTGGGAGTACATTTGGGCTGCAGCTGTCCAAATCTTATGAGCAGTATCTAATAAAAGGAAACTCCGACTAATAGTGGGCTGCATAGAGTTGATTAGCCAAGTCATAACAAGAGCATTTTCAAAAATCTATTGAGTATGGAGTGAGTCGTCACCATCTGGTAGGGGAAGAGAACCAGTAATGTAGCCAGTCAAACGACGAGTGGCAATAGCAAGACCACAGGAGCGTGACCAAATCAAATAGTTGGAACCAACCAATTTAATGGGACTAATTTGAAGAGAGGGATTGTCGGTAAGAGTCATAACACGATGGAGGCCACCCTCATCATTAATTGTATCCTTAGTCTCACCCTCAGCCATTGAAGATTAAATGCCCACAATAGAGAAAAAACAAATACCAGACCAAAACAACAAAAACAAACAGAGGCGAATCCACAAACTCAACTTAGGGACAAAAGTTACCTCTAGAGACAAAAACAGAGCCAAAACAGGGGCTGAAGAGGCCAAAACCAGTCAGAAATTGAGAGAAAACGTGCTGAAACTGAGGAAAATCGACAAAAATAGAGGGAAACCTTGCCAAATCATCAAAACCAGTCCTCTCAACCCTAGGACAGTCCCAGTTGGCTCCCAAGGTAGAGGGAGGAAGGAAAAAAATAGCCAAAAGCAAGCCCCAACAGGGACTTCCAAAAAAATCAATCGTTTTTCAAAAATCAACAAAAATTGGAAAAACACTCAAAAACTCATCAAAAAATTAAAATAAAAATCTAGGGTAAAAACCCATCAAATTTTGATAATAAAGGAAATTTTTTTTTTTTTTTGGATTTTTTTTTTTTCTGTGTACAGGGGAGAATGAAAGGAACAAGAACGAAGAGAAGAATCTTTAAGGAGGAAGATGAAGCTCTGATACCATGTTAGATTTGCATAAAAGAAGGAAAATAAAGACAGGAAGAAAAGAGAGAGCACTGCTGCTGCTATTGTATATTATTTCACACAACCAAACATATTAGGGTTACACATACTTATAATAAAAGACTAAAGGAACAAAAGACATAACTACCCTTATACACTATAACTACCCTTGTACACTAATACTTAACAGTATTCGAAGGTGCTAGGATGAATTCATTAAGAACATCCTTTTTGTGATTGGATTGGGAATGCAATGAGGCTTTAGCATGATTCTTGGTGTAGGTGTATGAAGGGTATCCAAAGGGGCTAGTATGAATTCATTAAGCAGATCCTTTTCGTGATTGGATTGGGGAATACAATGAGGTTTTAGCATGATTCTTGGTGAGGGAGAACCACTTATCGTGACTTTTTGTGTTTTTTGGTATTTCTCAGAGTATCAATGGTTTAGTATTGGATTTGGAGGTTATGACGAGTGGTAAGGATAGGGTGGTTTGGGATGTTGCTTTAGGAAAGCTTTGCAGGATCGGTAGGTTAATGCTGTTGTGGGTCCTTTGATGCCTTGTATTAAGTAGAGAATGAGATAAGATGGAAGGCTTCAAAACCTAGGAAGTTTGAAATCAATGGATAGTCCTTTCCATTGTGTCATGGGTTGCCTTGCAAGGCTAACTCCGTGACGTTTCGCTCGCGGTGGTGTGGCCATTTGAGTGCTCAAGAGTGGCCGTTGGAAGTGCCCCAACGTGGCCTAACATTGGCCCCAAGTATCCCAAGGCATGTAGCCAACAAACGGCAAGGCCGTAGCCCATGCCAGCAGCAAACAGCGCTGCCAGCAGCCAGCAGTAGCAGCTTGTAGTGCAGAACTTTGGCGCGTTGTTTCGGCAGTCAAACGAAGGAGTTTTGAGTTGAAATTTTTATGGTGAAGAGCTCTTGGGGGAAGTGTTATCCCGACCAAGTTTCATGATTTTTCTCCATTTGTGGAATTTATGAAAAATCATTATGACTCCTCGGACATGTATGATGTTTCCTCCTGCCAGATGAAAAAGGGCTTAACAAGCTACTATAAGGGGGTATGGTGTGCTACCTACCGACCTCCCCGCCCAAACTGGGCTTGAAGTGAGCAACCTTGGGGCAACTCAAGGGCGGGCTTTAGGCATCCAGAGGGGTGTCTAGAGTCTCCATGTGGGTTTGGGAGCCCCGTGGACGGTGCAATGATGTAGGCACTGCGCGACCCTCTCGGGTGAGAGGTTCACTACGTTGTTTCCATTATGCCACGCAATATGGTATCTTTGGGACTCGTTTTGGACCGAATGGGCTATCGAGGCACCACTAAAGGCCTCGTGTGCCAACTCAAGTGCTTGGTTTGGGTTCAACCTTGCACGAGGGGATCCCATGGCTTAAGCTAAGCGGTCGGAAGGCAACACCGCATATGTGGGCTATCGAATGAAGGCATCAAGCTATGCATTGTCAAAGTTCATTGAGGGACTACTTTATGCTACAAGCGAGCTACGGATTGAGATGTTGCCTTACTCATGCTACACGTTGGTGCAACGCTAAGGTGCGCAATGGCCTTAGGCGGAATCTAGCACACGTGGTGGCACGAGGATTACGCCGTGGGCAAGAGATTGACCCTCGGTGGCTTGTGGGCCTTGCATGACCAAGTGGCCATCCAATATGCATCTATTGAGGCATGCTTGACCCTGCGACACTTCGAGATGCTATCAAAGACCCAACATGCTACGTTGGCTTGTCGGCTAAGTTGAGGACCTTCGCTAGCACATTGTTGTGTGGCTAGGCACCTTGATGACATAAACCTAAGTTGGGCGAGCACCTTGCTTGAGGTAAGCTTGGCACTATGAAGCGACTTATGCCATGCTTGGGGCACTTGAGGCGTCAGGCCTACTTGTGGCATCCGGATGAAGACGGAGCTTCTGTGTGAAGTTGTTTTGCTTGACAAAGCATTGGGCCCTAATGTTCAAACGGGTGAGACCATCAACACTCGATTTGTCAATGAGCTTATGGCGGGCTTAAACTTGGTGGAGTTTGAGCGCCACACGGGCAAAAATTGATCCGCTGCGCCTCTAAAGGGGTCGGCCCGTGACACATTGGCAAGGGATTAGTTCAAAGTTACTGTTAATTGGTGTTGTTTGTGCAAGTAGGATAGTGAATTGATAGACCACATATTCATTCATTATAAGGTGGCTAGGGAGATTTGGAGTTGGTGCTGCCTTTGTTTGGAGCGATCTCACATGGACTCGGGTATGGGTATTGAGTGTGGGTGCGTGTTCTGGCATCAAACTTCTCCAAATCTTAAATCTTAGGTATAGGGTTATGTATCCAAAAGTTGGGTATAGGGTTATGTATCCAAAAGTTGGGTATGGGTACTTGAACTTGTCCTAAACATTTAAACATAATGCTCTGGGTTTTGGATAGTTGTTCTTTAATGATGCGAGGGAAATGGATTCGTATTCTTGGGAGAACATAAGTTTGGGAAGGTTTAGGGTGTGTTGGATATACATGGAGAAGATTGGGTGGTTTTGAAAGCGTGTCAATGGGATTACAAACAATTGGTTTATTGAGGAGGAAGAATTGAATTTTCAGAAGGGGGGTGTCGTGTTTGATGCTAGTGTTGAAGTCTAAGCTAAAGTGCTTCTTTTCGTTGTGATTCCTCTGTGTGGAGTAGATCTTGAAAATGAAGGGGTGTTTGATATTAGTGGTGCATGGGAAATAAAATCTTATCAGAATTTAGAGGGTGTTCCGTGTTTGGTAATGCGTGTATTGGTTGCAGTACAACAATATGAAATTTTCAATTCGCCAAATAGGGAGGGGAGTAAGGGATTTATCATCTCATTTTGAAGTTGATGCTACAATTTCACAGGTAATTGAGAAAAGTTGATAAGGTTGGTTGTTTGAGGCATTATTGTGTTAACAGAACGGTGGATGTATAAAGGTGGATGTTAAGAGCAATGGTTGTACTGGTTTTGAAGTTTCTAGGTCAAATTTATATTTGGATGAGAGAGAGAAAGGTATGGAAAAATGTCTTTTAAGAAGAAGAGCTTAAAAAACTTCACTGCTCGATTATGATGCTCAAAAGGATGTAGGATTTTAAATAAGCTGTGTGAGGAAAAGTGTTTTTTGTCTGTGGATGAGTTTAAAAGCTAGTTTGAGGAAAATAATCCATATATTAAATCTGTTGTTATTGGAAAGGCTGGAGGTGACAAGTGGAAGTTGATGTCTGGAGAGGAGAAAGCACATTGTGCAAGATTGGTAGATTTTTTATGTTTATTAGCTGATGTATCTTGGTCTGATTTTGGGGTTGGGGTCTACTTTAGTACTATTTTCTTGTTTTTTTTTTTTTTTTTTTTTTTTTTTTTTTTTTTTTGTTTAAGGATTGTGCCCCCTTGGTATGTTCTCAAATACAACTTCTTCTTTGTTGTTGATCAAATAAGGCTGTTGAAGCACATGAATCGTTGTGTATTGCAAGATTCTTTTATGATTTGCATATATATGAGATTCAATGTAGGGATTTGTGAGCAATTGAATTGTAAGATTCCAATTGGTAATTTTAAGATTGAGACAACTATCTCATGCAGTAATCTTAGTTATGAGCTTTGAAAGACACCATTATTAATGTTTCTCCATGTCTCCTTGCAGAATAGACTCTTGTCCTTTATTATAGGGGATGTGTTACATGGGCTTGAATGTTCAGTTTTGACCTTTGATATGTATGTTTTGATTGCTGTTGTTTTGTGGATAAGTTCTTAAGCTCAAGCTTTTTTGCTGAAGGCTTTTACCTTTTCAATTGCACATGTTAATTTCCTTCTTTTTTAGATCATATTCTACATATATCTTATTTGTCTTCAAGTATTTCCATGCCATATGTTTAAAGCATATTATCTTTCATGCATAGTTTCTTTCAGGCTGTTAGAGCTGTGTCACATAACTACCCAGATATAATCGTTGTGTGTTGGGAACAAGTTTCATCTACTGTTCTTGGATTTTTGAGGCTAAATACTCTTGAAGTTCCAACTAGGCCTTGGAAGGATAATAATGGGAAAGTGGTGGGGTCAATTGGGGAAAAGGTCATCACGGCTGCAATCAAGGTAAGGTGTCCCATATTATATACTTTTCTTTTTTTGTGAGATTTTTTTTTTTCTTCCCATTTTATTTGGGTTATGGTCTTGTTATTTTGAATGGATAACACAACCTAGATTGAGAATGGCATTATGTCACTGGCAGGTGCTTCAAGTGTTTTCATATTTTAGAACTAAAGCCCTATGAAATAATTCTCTTCCAGATTGTGCTACAGTAAAGCATATGAAGGGCATCATGGATCAATAAGAACATGCAAATCCTTTTTTGTTGTGTTTAAAATTTGTGCATTATTAACAAAACATGAAGCACTAGATATTGTTAAGTTACTAATTTTTCCAAAAGCCTAAGTTATTAGGAAATGGGCCCAACAATGTATATTAAGCCATCTAACATCCTCTCTCATGTGTAATCCCGTCTTGCACGTGGAGAGACAAACAGAGAAGCAAATAAAAAGAGAAGCAAACAACCAAACGGGGACATAATACCAAATGTGAATGGAGAGACTTGAACCGAAAACCTCTCTGAACCAAAGCTCTGCTACCATTCCAAAGAACCATCAGAAAGAGTTTTAACCTTATAGACCCATTTACATCCCACAATATTCTTGCCAATAGCTAATGGAACCAAATCCCAAGTTCGAGTTTTAGTTAAAGCAGTTAACTCGTCATTCATGGCAGCAGTCCAATTCGGATCATGATAGGCTTCCTTGTAGGACTTGGGCTCAAAATAAGTATGAAGACAGGAAAGAAAAGACTGATAGGAAGGGGAGAAACATGTATTACCAAAACCAAGTCTATTCGGAGGATGACTGTCCTGCTTAGGAAAACAATGTGCAGGAGGAGCAAGATCCAGAGAAGCAGTGTGAGGAGCAGTAGAACTAGCAGCAGGAGAGCTTGGAAGTGCTTTGTAACACTTGTAAACAAGAAGAGCAGGAGAAGGAGGAGCAGACAATGGAACATAAGTGCTAGAAAGAGGTAAGGTAGACACCTCAAGATCATAAACAAACTAATCTTGAGGAACATTAGGAGGAAATGAAGACAAAGTATGTGGGCAGTATGGAAATTACCCCGTCCACAGGTAATTTTTAGATAGGAGGGTGAGTTATTGATCCTTTGTAGATAGAAATATCATGCTGGAGAGAGAGAGAGGAATGGGGTCCAAAAATCCACTTAAAAATGCAGAAATATTCCGGGGGAGCTTCAGAGTTACGTATCAAACAGAAGCTTATTATCATTCAGGTTGATAGTGAGTCCCGAGGAAGTCTAGTGGAGATCATTTGAGAGGAATCGAGTTAAAAGTTACTCTATCAAGATTGATTTGGGGGGAGCTTTTTGGGCTATGCAAGTTTTGCGAAAGGTTTGGAGATGGCGCAAGGATCGATCCTTTTTCAGCAAGTATAGCAGTAGTTCTGCAGTATTCTGTCTTCAGAAATACAGCAACAAGGGTGGTGTCTTTGTCGAGTTGTCCAAATGGGAGGCTGGGGTACGGAAAAGTAATATTATTATTCCGGCAAGGGTTGATGGTCAAAGGTGGATGGCTGTGGCCAAGATGTTTGAAAGAATTATTCATGGAGATTTCAGGGTTAAGGGCGATGGGGAAAGAAAGCACTGAAGTGACCATGATTTATCATGGACTTGCAGAGGCATCACAAGTTCAGCAAAAAACAGGGGCGAATAGAGGAGCTTCGTATGCCGATGTGCTTAACTCTAAAATAGATCTCTTGGGAGGCAGTAGTTTTGTTTTGGAGATGCGCAAGGTGGTGGTTTGCACTAGAACTGATTTCTTCGATGAGTGGGCTTAGATTGAGAATGAGCTCTGTCGATCTTTTAAAACTAATATTTCGCTGAGGCCTTTTCAATTAAACAGAGCTCTGTTTGTTGCAAAAAGCATTGGGGAGGTTGATTACTATGGTGGTCAGGGATGGTGTTTCTTTGATAAGAGCATTGTAGTGAGTTTGGACAACTAGTCAGATGAAAAGCACAGGAGGGCCGATGTCATTGTTTCAAATGGAGGATGGGTCTCTGTTTGTGATTTACCTTTTAGTCTCTGGAACAATACAGATTTTGAATTCATTGGGACAAAGTGTGGAGGTCTGTTAGAGGTGGATAATAGAACTAGGTCTTTCGGAAATCTCTTTGAGGCAAGATTGAAAGTCAAAGGTTTGGGTAATGGATTCTTACCTGCGACTATTGAAGTTCAAGTGGAAGGCTGTTCTATTATTGTTCGTTTAAAGGCATTAACAAGATCTATTAGAAGACAAGAGGGTCACTGGCAATGGAGTTTCCAACCAGTTTCAGGCGACTCTAGTACCGGAGATAGGAGAGGTGAGGGGTCTCAAGAGACAGACATGACACATGGTAGAATGGAGGTGAGAAGTCAAAATGGTGGAATGAACGAGGTGGATGACGGCCACGAAGGAAGCATAAGAGACAAAAGGGGCAATCAATTGCAGTGTTTGATTAAATTTGGGCCTGGCCAAATAATCATATTAATTTTGGCCCAGCCTACGATTTGGTTATTTCAAATAATCATATTAATTTTGGTGTACAGGATAGGGGGGGCCAAATGATTTTCAAAGCATTAAGGATTGCGGCCCAGTTCTTAATAATGGCCCAAATGTGTTTTGTTGTTTTAAGGAAAAGGGCCTAGGTTTTATGGAAGATTTTAGGGCTTCTGATTCCAACTCGATGGAGGTTTCGGGGGCTGGGTTTAGGTAGGAAGGACAACCCGATTCTTTTGGCCTCATGGGTTAAAGATTCTCAGTCAATCGATGTCTAAGGGCCTCGCAGAGCTTCAGCGACTGAGGAGAGGGGTAGAATCCCCTTTTTTGATGCATCAGAACCAGTCGATTGTGCTCATCCTAGGCAGTCGATCATTTAAGTCCTTAGCACAGAGGAAGCATAGCTAGAGTTGACCAATATTGTGGATAGATCATGTTGGGATTTTCAGAGATTAACTGCGGTAGCTAAGGACTTGATGGAGATTAATTTGGCTTCAGAAAAACTGGTTCAGGACTTGGAAGAGGGTCGTTTTGAACTGCATGAGGTATTGCAAGCTCTGGATGAGAATGGATCATCCGACAGTTCAAATTCACAATCTGAAGGGAAAAGTATAGAGGATGAGCCAGCTGACCAGGATTGGGATCTCAATAATCTTTTCAATGCTAATTGTACTGCTGATGGTGAGGATATCGAGAAGGTTTCCGACCCTCTGAATCAGGTTAGTCCTTCATTTAATCAAGTTTTATCATCTTTATCTTCGCTTCAGAGGGTACAAGTCATTCCAGATTCTTCTATTTCTGGGGAAGGGGCTTCGGATGGGGTTTCATTGTTTCATTCTTCTAGACTGATTTGTTTTGTTCCTCCGATTTCATCAGGTGATCTTCATGAACAAGGGGTTACCTTTGATATCTCAAGGGCCATTGTGAATAACACTACTGTTGTGTCTGAGTCATTACAAGCTAATATTACTCAAGGTCAAGTAGATGACAATCAGGGAGGGATCTCAAGTAGTCATGTTGACAAGGGGGGACATATTTCTAGTAACGGGGTTGAAGAAACGGAGAGTTGGTTGAAGGAATTAAGTAAATATGAGACTTACCCAATTGAGGGGGAGGAGGAGGTGCCTCATTTTTTGCAGTTACTTCAAGTTATGGGATTGTCACTAGTTAAAATCAAGGGGACTTCTAGAACACTTAGTCAGAATATTAGGTTCATAAGGGAGAAAGATGGTAGAAAGTTTGGAGAGAGTAACAAAAAAGGGGTAAGGGAACTTAGGAATTTAGCAAGTTCAGTTAATTATGAGAGGCGTCAGGAGGTATTTAGGGGTGAACGGGTTTCCCAATGAAGATTATTAGTTGGAATGTGAGGGGGTTAGGCACTAGGAGAAAGAGGGGTGTTATTAAGGATTTGCTAAGGAGTCATCAATCGGACATAGTTGTTTTTCAGGAATCTAAAGTAGAAGTGTGTGATAGGAAGTTCATGAAGAGTCTTTGGGGAGTTAGACATAGGAGTTGGGCTTGCTTGCCTTCAGTTGGTAGATCGGAGGGCATTTTGGTGATGTGGGATGAGAGAGTTGTTTGTTAGTGTGAAACTATAGTGGGGGAGTTTTCACTATCAGTTAGGTTTAGAAATCTTGACAATTTAGAGTGGTGGCTGACTAGGGTTTATGGTCCTAACAGACCGTCTAGGAGGCAGGATTTGTGGGAGGAGCTATATGGGTTATCTGGGCTATGTTCTCCTAATTGGTGTTTAGGGGGAGATTTTAATGTGGTTAGGAGGAGCTCAGAGAAACTTAACGGAATTAGAACTACTAGGGGCATGAGGGACTTTGATTCGTTTATCACAAATTGTGAGTTGGTGGATCCTCCTTTGCGCAATACTCAATTTACGTGGTCTAATTTGCAAGAAAATTTGGTGTATTGTAGACTGGATAGATTTTTGTACGCCTTAGGGTGGGAAGGTTTTTCCCCTAATTTAAGGCAGGAGTCTCTATCGAGATTCACGTCAGATCATTGTCCTATTATGATCGAAAGTTGCCCATTAAAGTGGGGCCTGATGCCTTTTAGATTCGAAAACATGTGGTTGGAGCACCCATCTTTTAAAAGAAAGTTTGAGGAATGGTGGGCCAATGCTAGTTATGGATGGGAGGGTTTTAAGTTTATGAAAAAGTTGAAGGTGGTCAAGGAGAATGTGAAGTGTTGGAATAGGGAGGTTTTTGGGAACTTGGAGCTTTCAAAGAAGGAGGTGACGCGCAGAATCGAAGAGTTAGATGCATTGGAGGTGCAGGGGGGTTTAGCTGAGACCTTTAGGAGGGAGCGATCTCAGTTGAGATTAAAATTGGAAGAGTTGGTTTTTAGGGAGCGAATTTCTTGGTCTCAAAAAGCAAAGGTTAAATGGTTGAAGGAAGGGGATGTGAATTCAAAATTTTTTCATAGGGTGGTAGATGGGAAAAGAAAGAAGTTCATCAAGAGATTAGAAGTTTGCCCAGTAGTGGTGGAACGGGAGATTTAGATTGTCACTAGAATTTATGACTTTTATTCGAAGCTTTATTTGAAGGAGGAGGTGAATAGACCGGGGATTGAAGGACTTGAATGGGGACCTATTGATCAAGCAGTTGCATCATGGCTTGGAAGGCCATTTGATGAAACGGAAATTCGGGAGGTAGTTTTCGATTGTGAATTTGTGAGAGAGACAAAGCTCCAGGTCCGGATGGTTTTTCCATGGCCGTCTTTCAAGATTGTTGAGAGGTGGTGAAAAAGGATTTGTTGGGAGTTTTCTTGGAATTTCATGAGCCGGGGGTTGTTAATTTGAGCTCAAATGCCACATTCATTTGTTTAATTCCTAAGAGAGTGAATGCGGTAAGAATTGGAGATTTTAGACCCATCAATTTGTTCACTTCACTTTATAAGATTTTGGGGAAGGATTTATCAAAGAGGCTAAGAATTTCATTGGGGGAAACTGTGTCGATGGCGCAAGGGGCTTTTGTGAAAGTAAGACAAATCCTAGATGTGGCCTTAGTGGCAAATGAAGTAGTGGAGGAATATAGAAGTCTAGGGAAGGAGGGAATTATTTTTAAGGGGGACTTCGAGAAGGCATATGATCACGTGGATTGACAATTTTTGGATTTTGTAATGGACAAGAAAGGTTATGGTGTGCGGTGGAGATCTTGGATTAGGGGATGTTTCTCGACGTGCAATATGTCTGTGTTAGTTAATGGTAGACCAGGGGAGTGTTTTAGGGTTTTGCGAGGATTATGACAAGGGGACCCACTTTCTCATTTTCTCTTTATTTTGGTGGCAGATGTACTGGGAAGGATGGTTGATCGAGCTAGAGAAGTAGGTCTTTTTGCGGGATTGGAGGTTGAGAGGGGATAGAGTTAGTGTCACACATTTACAGTATGCGGATGATACCATATTTTTCTCAACAGGAAATGAGAGTCAGATAGTTAATCTTTATTCAATTTTGTGACTTTTCGGGGTAATCTCTGGGCTTAAGGTTAATTTGGAGAAAAGTAGTGTGGTGGGCATTAATATGCAGCAAGACTTGCTTTAGAATAGGGTGGCTCTCTTAGGATGTGGTATAGAGGCACTCCCGTTTAAGTATTTAGGTCTTCCATTGGGGGGTAATCCTAGATGTGAAGCTTTTTGGAATCCAGTTGTGAAAAAGATTGGTAAGAGATTAGAAGAATGGAGTAAGGCTTTATTGTCACGTGGGGGTAGATACACCTTGGTTAAGTCGGTTTTGAGTGGTATTCCCTGTTTATTTCTTGTCTTTGTTCAAGATACCGGTTAAGGTGGCAAAAATATTAGAAAAGTTGATGAGGGATTTTCTTTGGGAGGGCAAGGATGAGGGAAAGAAGGATCACCTGGTGAGTTGGGATTTAGTTTTGTTGCCTAAGGAAAAGGGGGGTTTGGCTATTGGTAACATTTTGGCTAGGAACATGGCCCTTCTTGGCAAATAGTTATAGAGATTTCCACTTGAGAGTGATTCACTATGGCATTTGGTTATTAGAAGCAAGTGTGGGACTCAACACAGTGGTAGGGATTCACGGGTGGTTCTGAGGGGTAATTGTCGTGCTCTTTGGAAATCCATTTCGCATATCTACACGTGTTGGTCTCATTATCTTTCTGTAAGGGTGGGCAATGGGAAACTTGTTCGTTTTTGGGAGGATGCTTGGTTGGTCTAATCTTCTTTTGCTTTTGATTTTCCGCATCTCTATAGAGTGGCTTGGTCTCATAACTCTTTTATAGCTTCCATGGCTTGTTCACATTTGGCTCTAATTTCCTGGAATTTTGATTTTTCTAGAAATCTTAATGATAGGGTGGCATCACAGTTGGCATCTTTGTTGTCCAGAATTGATAATTTCTCTTTGGCTCCTCTTTTAGAGGATGAGGGTTTGGGCTCTCCATTCATCTGGGATATTTTCTTGTAAGTCTTTTTTGATAAACTCATCGATACTCCACATGTTTCTCGATTTCCTTTTTGCAAAAGAATATGGAAGGCTTGTGCTCCTCTTAAGGTGAAGGTGTTCATGTGGGTCTAGGTTCATGGAGGCATTTTGACAAATGATACATTGCAGAAATAGAGACCTAATAGCTTTCTAAATCCTCAGTGGTGCATTATGTGTTGTAAGAATAGGAAATCCGTGGATCATTTATTTCTGCATTGCTCAGTTGCTTTGCCTCTATGTCACAAATTGTTTTTGTTGGGGAATGTTAAGTGGGTAGCTCCGCAAAGGAGTGCGATTATGCTCCAAGTTGACTTTTGCGCTTTCAGAGGATCGAAGAGAGCCAAAGTGCTATGGTCTTGTGCGATCTTTACAACTTTTTGGGTTCTGTGGCTGGAAAGAAATGCGAGGGTGTTTAAAGATCAGTCCCAACAAATGAGCCCTCCTTTTTTTGTTAGCTAGAGATTGGTTGGCAGTGTGTGATATATAGGCTTTTGCTTTGAGAGTTTCTTGCTACGCTTGTGTTTTGTGTTTTCCCTTTTCTTTTGTAAGAGGACACCTTATCCTCGCTTACTTTTTGATTTATCAATAAAATTCTTCGTTGTTGATTAAAAAAAAAAAAAAAAAAAAAGAGGAGGAAATGGATCAATATGAATCAATTCATCTTTGGCAATTGGAACAGGGGTGGAAAGTATAGTGTAGTAGGGTAGTTTTTTCCGAAAAGGTAACATGCCTAGACACATAGAGCTTTTTGGTCACAAGATCATAACATCGATAATCTTTTTGATGAATGCCATGCCCTAAGAACACGCATAGGACACAACAGGAATTAAGCTAAGAGCAATCTTGTCATGGAAGAAGAACAAAGCATGCAGAGCCAAAAACATGAAGAGAATAATTTGGAATAGTACCCATAAGACGTTCATATGGAGAGGAACCTGAGAAAAGAGGAGTAGGCATCTGATTAAGTTTATTGAGTTCTTAGCTAGACATGGTACCATTCATAAATCCTCTTGTTCTAATAATCCTTTACAAAATGGTCGAGCTAAAAGAAAATATCGTCATCTCCATGACACCGCTCGATCCCTTCTTATCTCCTTGTCTGTTCCTTTCGACTTTTGGGGGAAATATGTACCTATTGCTGTCTATCTTCTTAATCACATGCCTACCAATTTTCTCTCAAGTGCTTCTCTGTATGAGCGTCTCTTTGGTGAGATTCCTAATTATTCACTTCGTCATATATTTGGTTCTACCTGTTCTGTTCTTCCCAAATGGGACCGTTCCAAGTTTAGCTCTTACTGTGTCTTATGTGTTTTCTTGGTATATGGTATTCATCAAAAGGGTTATTGTTGTTATGATTGTGTGACCAAAAAGCTCTACGTGTCTCGACATGTCACCTTTCTAGAGAAATTACCTTCACCCTTCTTTCAACTCCTGCTCCGATTGCCAAGGATGAATTGGTTCATATTGATCCATTTCCTCCTAATGTACCCCAGATGAGTTTGTTTCTAGCCTTGAGGTTTCCACTTTGCCTCTTACCAGTGCTGTAGATCCTTCGCCTGCTCCTCTCCTTGTTTACAAGCATTGCAAAGAACCTCCGAGCTCCCCTTTCTCTAGCTCTACTGCTCTCCCGTTGTCTTTCTGGATCCCGCTCCTCCTACGTCTTGCTATCCCACTCGGGACAGTTGTCCTCTTGTAAGACTTGCTTTTACTAATACATGTTTCTCTTCCTCCTATCAATCTTTTATTTCTTGTCTGTATGCCTATTATGAGCCCAGGTCCTATAAAGATGCTTGTCATGAACCGAATTGGGTTACTTCCATGAATGAGTTAACTGCTCTAGCTAAAACTCGGACTAAGGACTTGGTTTCATTGCTTGCTAGCAAGAATCTTGTAGGTCACAAATGGATCTACAAGGTCAACACTCTTTTTGATGGCTCTTTGGAATGTTACAAAGCCCATTTGGTTGCAAAGGAGTTTTACCAAGCGTATGGGATAGATTACGAAAAATCTTTTGCTCATGTTGCCAAGATGACTACAGTTTGTACTCTTATTTCCGTTACTACTGCCCATTAATGGCCTTGTTTCCGTTAGATGTCAAGAATGCTTTTCTTAATGGACATCTTGCAAAGGAAGTGTATGTACGACCTCCACCTGGCCTTTCTCATCCTCTAGATCTTGTTTGCCATCTTCGTTGTGCACTCTATGGTCTTAAGTAGTCTCCACCGGTATGATATGAGCGGTTGCAATCTGTTGTTCTCCAGATTGGTTTTTGTCCTAGTCTACATGATTCTGCTCTTTTTTTTCATCGTACTTCAACTGGTCTTGTTCTTCACCTCCTACGTGTGGATGATATGATCATCACTGGGTTTGACGATAGTACTATTTAGGAGGTCAAGCAACAATTTCTTGAGGAATTTGAGATGAAGGATTTGGGGTTTCTTTGGTAGTGAGGTTGCCTCTTCTTCTATTAGATATCTTTTGTATCATACTCAATATGCTAGCGATATCCTTCTCTTGCCAATCTCACTGATGCCAAGACAGTGGATACTCCTATTGAATTGTATGCTAAGTTTTATGCTTTTGATGGGGTTCTTCTTGAGGATCCTATAGTATTTCGTGAGTTGGTTGGTTGTCTTGTTTACCTTACTGTGACCCGCCCCTCTTTTATACTGTGCACATTTTTAGCCAGTTTGTCTCTGCTCCTCGTTCCACCTACTGAGCTGCCTTGTTACATGCTTTTCGATACATTCGGCATACCTTGTTGCAATGCTTATTATTGTTTTTCTCTTCGGATTTGACTCTTCATGCCTACGCTGATGCTAATTGGGCTGGTGATATCTCTGATCATAAGTGTACCTCTGGTCTTTATATTTTTCTTGGAGATTCTTTCATTTCTTGTAAAAGTAAGAAACATTTTGTGGTTGCTCGCTCCACCGCTGAAGTTGAATATCGTGCCATGGCTCATGCTACTTCTGAAGTGGTTTGGCTTTGTTGGCTTCTTTCAGATATGGGAGTTTCTTTGTCTTCCTCAACTTCTTTATATTGTGACAACCAAAGTGTTGTTCAGATTGTCCATAATTCGGTTTTTCATGAGCATACGAAGCACATTGAGATAGATTGTCATTTTGTTCGGCTGCATCTTCAATTTGGCACTTTTGCTCTCCCTTTTGTTCCCTCCTCTCTCCAGTTATTTGATTTCTTTAAGAAGACTCACACTACTGCGTGCTTTCATTTTCTTCTGAGCAAACTTTTGACGCTCTCGGCCCTCTAATTCTCAGTTTGAGGGGCGCTTTGAAATATGTTTATGTTTGTGGTCTTGTTATTTAGTTTAGTGATGAAGTGTAGTTTAGTCTTATTATATGTAATTAGGCTTTTAGGGTTTTGGCTATTTTCCTATTTATATTGTACTTCAATTTTGGTTATTATTCATTCAATACATACATATATTTTGCTCTCTTCTTTGTATCATGGTTCACCTTCCATATTCATCACTCGATAGTCAACCTATATGCCAAATCTAGATACTTGGCACATGTTTGTCTACGGAAATCACCAACACACTAAATCCTGTAGCATCTATGGGTTAATCTGACAAAGTCTTTAATGTTATTTATTTATTTTTTCTTTTTTCTTGTGTGTGTGTGTGTGTGTGTGTGTGGGGTAGGTTACTTAATGTTAAACTTATTTTGCAGGTCTTGGATGAATGTCTTCGTGCAATATCTGGATTTAAAGGAACTGAAGATCTTTTTGATGATAAATTGTTTGATACCCCATTTACATCCGATTACACTAGGATAAAGAAAATTTCGTCAGCTCCATCATATGGATCAGAGACCCTAGCTGTTACCAAGGATGAACCGGAAGGATATAGATTGGGGAGTGAGCAGTGGTCTGAGGCAATTGAGAAGCATATGCCTCTGGTTCTGCGGCATTCTTCTGCCATGGTTTGTTAAAGCAACTGAAAATTAGTAGTATCTTTGTTCTTGAAAGTAATGTTTTTATCATATTGAATGCCCAAGTTTCTCCCAGTCAATATTTTTTGTTCTCTTGCTCACTTTTTTTCTTTGTCATAATATGTTCATAAACAATTGAAAGCATTTACTTGCAGTTCATATATATCTGTCTCTGAATTGCTTGTTCCCTTTGAGCAATAGGAAGTATCTCGACCAATTCAGTATGCCATAGTTACTAGTATGCTCCTCTTTCTAGTTCAGTATTATGTTTGTCTATCGTAAAGCTATAGAATCTTTTTGTTGCAAAGAAATATGATCGATAGAAATTATCCCTCTGGGTTGAAATGGATGCTGTCAATTTTTTTTTGAAAGTATGCGAAAGAAGTTTCGCAATTGTTGGTTTCATCTAATTCAGATAACCAAGATGATATCAGAATGAGTAGAGTTAGGTAAAGATAATGTTGCGCATCACATATTTCATATTTGCAATAGCGTTTGCCTGAGTGTGCATCAGCTGCATACAACTGTCCTCCCTCATTTCCCTACTTTTTCTTTAAGTTATTTATTTATTTTTGATAAGTATCCCTACTCCTTATCCTCAGTTGAATCTAAACACTAACTATAATCTGGTCCCTGTGTAGTGTGAATCTGAGCATTTCATTTCAAGTCAGTGTTCTGAAAATAGAAACCTTCTGACCTTTTTTGGGCATGGCTGTGACATCCACACTGGTGTGGAAGAAAGCTCCAGGATTGAAAACTACCTTGTTTGGCTTTGGCTTCGTTGTTTGATTAGTCAATAATTCTATAGATGCTTGATAGGGTGTTTTGCTATTTGATCTATTTAGCAATTGGTGTAGTTTCAATATATAAGTGAGTTTTTCTCTGTTGCAGTAGTTGGTTGATCAGCAACACACTCTATGTAGCTTCTTTTCTGCATGGTGAACCTTCTGGTTTTGCTTGGTATATTTGTGAAGGGTGGAAATTATGATGAAATGTTTAGATGACACTTTTTTTTCCCCTTCCTCGGCCTGCCTTTTTCTCTCGTGTGAATTAGAATGGTTTTACAGTAGTGTTGGTTTCTACAATGTTTGTATGCTGGTTTGTACAGATTATCTTGACCAGTTTTCTTTCTTATTGCTTCTAATCCCGAGGTGCAACATTTTATATTGCTCCAAATGTGAATTTCAACTCTCACCTTTAGGTTCATGACAGCTTAAGATTAAGCTTTTCAGTGAAAGTTCCTTCCCCTTGCAAATAGAACATTTATCTGTTGTTCTATGTTTAGATAATCCCTTCAATATTGGGATTCTCATATAGATTTATTTCATGTTCCCTGGCTAAGGGTTCATTTGTGGGCTTGAATTATGGAAACTACAAATCAATGTCATGTAATTTGAGGATTTTTAGTTTCTATGGTTGGTATTTTGTTTTTGTGCCCACGTCACTCATCTTGCTGTGCATGTTAAAACTTGATCAGGCGTTGGTACTTATTTTATTGGTTTATCATTACTGCAGAGTGGGTTCCTTAGCTAGTTTCTTAGTTTTCCAGCAAGGATTATCCAAAATTTGATCAGACATCATTCTGCTTAGTTCTCTGGTTTTATTTATCGAATTGGTTTACTTCTTCCAGAGGCTGCATAGTTGACTTGATTTGTGTGATGAATGAACATTGGCTATTTCAGTAAGTTTCTTTGCTAGCTGCTGCCACATGCATTTACTGGTTGTCTAGCAGCAATCATGCTTCTTCTATTATCAAACCATCTGTTTGTCAAATGATGCCTAAAATTATTCAATGCTCATATGAAAGCTTCCATTACATGACCTAAACTCGTTGTTTATTTTCTTTGGAAGGCGAGGGCTGCATCAGTTACTTGTTTTGCGGGAATAACTTCTTCAGTTTTCTCTTCACTACCAAAGGAGAAGCAGGACTTCATTCTTACTTCCTCTGTAAGTCTTCCAAAAAACAAAAAAAAGTAATATTGTCAGTAAAACAAAGATAACTTCATTTATTCATTTGTCCATTTTACCTGCAACACCTTTGTAGGTCAATGCTGCTCTGAATGATGAGGTTTCTTCAGTCAGATCTGCTGCTTGTCGTGCCATTGGTGTCATCACATGTTTTCCACAAATTGCTCAGAGGTAATACCAACATATTGTAAACTGTTGAAATCCGTTTGGTATTTACTGAATAGACAGAAATTTACGAGGAATTTAAATCATATAGTGCAGAGATCCTTGGTAAATTTATCCATGCTGCTGATATTAACACTCGCGACCCATTGGTCTTGGTAATATTTCTGGTTTCATCTGTATGTGTGTGCAAATGTGAAATTTACCATTCCTGCGCATTTTGAGATTTGTATCTTATGCATGTAAATAATTCCTGTTAATAGGTGCGTATTACAGCGTCTTGGGCTTTAGCAAATATATGTGACTCTCTCCATCATTGTATTAATGCTGTTACCTCCAAAAGGTGTTCAGTGGGTGAGCTTAGGCTTTATTAGTGTGATTTATCATATATTTCTTTCGTAGAATTGGATTAAGTTATTTGACTATATATTTCTTTGATGTGTTAGATTTGAAGGTGGCCTCCCATTTAATTGTACTCTTAATTGAGTGTTCCTTGCGACTGACAAAGGACGGTGACAAGGTAAGCACATTAAGTTACCATTTATTTTCTCTCTTCACATTCAGGCATAATGCTTTGCCACCACAAACCAGAATCGTTTATGAAGTACAATTTGGTTTTACTTTCTATTTCTCTCTCTAGCATGCACCTGAATGAATTCCATATAGTGGTCTTCTTTTAGATTTTTAACTTTAAATGTTGTCTCTGATGGTGGTTCAGATAGATGAAAAAATCTCTGTTTTTGTCTTTTTTTATTGAAATTATCTGTTCAAGCTATTGTAGAAAGGGGAGCTGCGGCAGCGTCACTTTAACTACCAAGAAACATGCTGAAATTCGTTGACCTATCACATGTGGCCAACAAATTGGCTCCACCATCATGAGGATGCACCTCGCCCACTTTGGTGTTCACTCCATCAGCTCTTCGCTATGCACCTCGCCTTCTTGGTGGTTCACTCACCTCATTGAGGTTCAGCTTGATTCCAGATCGCACCCAGAGCTATATAGGCTGCCTAAATTTGAAGGAGGAGCAAGGGACTCCTAGGGGCCGGTGTGATGAAGAATGGCTATTAAGAAATTCGTGTCAACAATGAGATTGATTCTAAAACCGTAATGTATGAAGAATTGATCCAAAGAGAGATCAAAAATCAAGAAGAATAAGAATTGTGAAAGAACCAAGGGTCGAAACTCTAATCTCATAAAACGGCCACAACCTTGTAACTCTTTCAATATTATTAATTCAAAGCTAACTAAAACTATTACAGAAAAGCCATATATATAGGCAATGTAAAAAACCCTAATTACTGGTTACCTAAAATAGAACACTAACCTAATAAAACTCTAAATTAGATTATATATCATAAATAAATAAAATATGAAATCTCTAATTTCTCCTTTATCCCATGCTTTTCTGTTCCCCATCATTTCTGCCCGTTATGAAGATAAAAGTACTCCATAATATAAAGCTTGTGCTGGAGAAAACGCATATAACATGTGAACGATGAAGTACTTCCTCAAGCCAAATAATAATACTAGAAATCTACAATCTAAGGAAGATGCAGTGATGAGCAACAAACTGATGTCCACAAAATGTCTGGGGTCGGAGAAATAAAAGACCCTGTGCTGGCGGTGGAACAAGGATTGCTCCTGTACAAGTATGAAAAAACATAGCAAGAGCTCTAAGGTGCCCCGCTAAGATAACATATCATCCGGTTGGAAAATTGGACCAATATTAATATTCAATGATAAACCAGTGAAACATGCATTTGGTTGAGATACAAGAAAGGCTAGAGCATGTTCATGAAATGTTAATGTGTAACAATATGTGGCTGGAGGAGCTTGAGACAGAGGAGAAACAACGATCCCTTGACTATGAAAATATTCAATAAAATTCATAAGAGAACTTGTGATAATAGGAAGAGAGTCATGGAAAGACTTAGAATTAACAGATGGAGGAGAGGAATGATCAACAAGACTAAGTGTATTCTCTACATTACACAAAGACTTAGGAGTGACTGACTCAGGAGAAGCAAACTCTACAGTTGGACTGTTGAGTGCATGCAGAGTTGTTTGAGGCAAAGTAGAGTCCAAAGGAGAAGGTTTAACATTTGGCTCAGGTTCTTTATTCACTTTATGATGTTGAAAAGACGAATAAAAAATATGGCTATCATTCAAGTAGTTATGATATTTATAAATAGATTTAATGTGTTGATCACTAGATGAAGTGCCCACATTTTTCTAGGATTCACTCACTTTGGCTCAAAGGGGACAGATGTGGATCACCCAGGATAGGAGAGGAAGACCTAACAGTTCCCTTTTTGGAGGGATCTCACATTTATTAGGTTCTAAAGTTGAGGGTTTGCATTTAGGTCTTATATGTTTTGCAGTAGGTTTAGCTGATGACAACTTTAGTTTCTAGTGATGATCCTTAAAATATAGGTGTTCTTCCTAACAAAGTACCGGGCATCTACATCATAAATCCAAGGATGACCGAGGAGCACGTGACCTAAATTCATGGGTAGGACATTGCACACAATTTATGCTGAAAAACACCCAATTGAATGGGCACTAGACAATACCAAAAAACAAGCAAATATGTTTTGTTTATCCATGCAATCTTATATGGCTGAGGATGAGGTTCGGGCTTAAGTTTGAACCTAGTGATGGTGGACTTGGATACTACATTAATGGAACTAACTCCATCAATGAGAAGCTAACAAATTTTATCGTCACACTTAATAAAAGTATGAAAGGTATTTGGACGTTGTGAAGCCTCAATATCAGAAGGGGTGGGGATAGTATATCACATCACATTAATGCAAGCATAAGGAATCTCAACATTTTCCTCAAAACTCTAGGAGACTCATGGTGGTAGACATTCAAATGGACTCGAGTTTAATCAAATAATGGACCTCTTACAAATTTTACAAACTTCCAATCAATAAAAATATTAAAAACAATTTTCTAACGGAAGTATGCATACCTTTTTCGAAGTCCAAGTTGCCATTTGATGCTCCAAGATATGTGCAATGGGTATTTATTATTTAAAATAAAAATTCATAGTCTCCAATTGGTTCCCAAGTTTATTTATTTATTTATTTTTATTTTTTTTTGGATGAGTGAGAATTGGTTCACAACAAAGTTGTTAATCCCGTACTGGGCAAGGTACCGTTTTCCCATTGGTACGGTATGTACTAGTACCGGTATGTTTCCAGATACCATTTTGGATTTAGCGCAAAAATATATATATATATATATATATTTATAATAAGTATTATCTATTACCAAATAATTTAAGCATACAATATCATGAAACACAAATTTATATACTTCAAAGCATTTCCATGTCTACTACATCAACAACACAAGTTTAAAAAAAATCAGAACGTTGAATTTTAGGTTAAAAGAATAATTATACAATTTCAAAGAAGTTTTGTTTTGTACAATGCATCTTGACAATTAACCCAATAATGAATTTCAATATATAAAGTCCAAAGAAATGCTATAACCCTCCGACGTTTGTTAATAGCATCATTAACTCATCCAAGATAAAACAAAATATAAAGCAAAAAATATTTACAACAATGTTTGTTTAAGGCATTTTATCAAATATCTAGTAGACATAATGACAAGTTAAAGAAGTCCAAGAAACAAATTCCAAACAAACAGTCAGAGATCCAAAGGGCAATTTATATAGAACATTCATAGTCAAACCTAGAAAGAAAGAATCAAAGTATATTCATATCATAGCCGAACTGAACGCACAGATATATATATATAGAGAGAGAACCCTGTGTGGTTTATGAATGTTCAGAGAACAGAAACGAGAACAGTGAGCAAACAACAATCACTCAATTTCAAATCTAAGAAAGCAGTGAGCAAGCAACAGTCTTCAATGGACCTTCCCTGGAGAACTGAAAACGTAAGTCTAGGGCACAGTCACTCTTTAGACAGTAGTTGAAAGAGTAAAGGGTAAAGAAAATAAGGTTTCTTAATTCTAGTACCGGCAAATTTATTCTTTCTGGCTGAAATTTTCCGGAATGGCTGAACTGGCAGGAACTGGGCAGTAACTTCGGCGGTACGGAAATATGCCATACAGTTCCCCTTTTTTGATTGCTATGGTAAGTACTGGATGATACCGGCCGGTATGGTACGGTATTAACGACTCTGGTTCACAATTGTGGGGCTACACTGAAAATAGTTGGGTCATTAAAGGGTCAAGTTACTGTGACAATAGGCTGAACAGGTTTGAGCTTTGGCTACTGAGTTGGTTAGTTGGGTAATTAATGAGGGGTTTAATTGGGTTAGTTGGTTATGGGCTTGGGCTGGTATTGGGTATGGATCCAGGAAGCTGGGTCTGCTGGAATTTATAAGGATTGGTTGGGTTTAGATTTGGGCCTAGTTTTTTTGTTTTGTTTTGTTTTGTTTTTGGGAGGGCTGGCCAGACCTGGGTTAAGGGTTTAGATATGCTAGATTGGGTCAATTTGGAGTGGGTCTTGGACTGTTATGGGTGTAGCTTATAAAGCACGGACACGGACATGTGACATGACACGGACACGCGGACACATAAATTTTCAAAAAATGGAGGACATGACTAGGGACATGTTCAATATATATAATTAAATTTATTTATTAATGGCATAAAATTATATTAAAAAAAAAAAACAAAACATTTCATTGATTTAACATCATATATATCATTCACAAATAACATAAAAATTGCATTTCATCAATACATAACATGTCATTCCAAGCTACCAACCATCAGTTGTTACAAAATGCATGAAAACCAAACCACAAAATGTAAAATTATCCAATGTACCAACAACCATAATCTATTACAAAATCCATGAACATCAGAAAATGTAAACCTAAGTAGAGGAAACTAGTACAACATCTTTACCATCGCCTCCATCTTCTCCTTCATCTGTAAATAGGACCGTCTCCATGGCCGGTTCATCAAGTGAGAGGTTAGCTATGCCAAGCATTCCAATATCATCAAGTGTGTCAAAGTTATCTCCTGCAATGTCCCACATTTTTGTCTCTCCTTACAAGTATTGGGAGCTCCTCCTTGATAAAACACAGATTGCTATGAATGAACACCAAGTCCTCCACTTGTTGAGGGACCATTTTGTTCTTCCTCACTGAGTGAATAAAGGAGTAAGTACTCCAATTTCTCTCACAACAAGATGAAGAGGTGGGCTGCACAAGTAGTCTCAATGTTAGTTTTTGAAGAGTTGGTGCATACGCATCATATGCACACCAAGTATAAGGATCCATGTGCCACCTATTATGAATGGAATCATATTTTCGGAGAATGCTTCAACATAACTGGAAAATTTTCCAAACTTTGTTATCACCTTGGTTCACTCTGTGATATCTTCAACATACCTCTTAAAATATGTGTTCCTCTCACGTGTCACCTCTTCATCCCTATGTGGAGGAACTCTATTTTGATCCTCATGGAGCCACTCATCACTATAGTACCTACAATACAAATAGAAAAAATAATTATTTCAAGAAAGACTAGACAAGTCCATTAAAATAAAATATCTAAAACAAATTTAAATGTGGTATCTACTTTGGATTCAATGAATGTGCCATACAATGGAGAGGAGTATTGTTCTTATTCCAACAATGAGAATTCGATGCACCACATTGTAAAATGTAGATTCCTCATCTAGTCTTTTCCCTTCATGTATATATTATCATCTTCACTTTCTCTATCATTGTGTCCCACATATCATATACCAAGTGAAGCAAGGCTTGTCTGTATCACAAGCCCTAAGCATGTCATATATAGGACCTGTGAAGGAAAGAATATAATCAATGTAGTCCCGCCACACATCATCCAAAATCTTTTCTTTTACAAATTTTTCCTTCCCAACATCATCCTCTCTATAACAATTCCACTTGTCACTAATCACTATTGCTTGAAGATCATGTTTTATAAGCTTCAACCTCTTGAGCATAACAATTGTGGAGGAAAATCGTGTTTCGGCAACCAAAAGCAACTTCAACTGCACAAATTCACTGTATATAGCCAATCGTATTCAGTGATTAGAGATAAAATTCTTAATCATCAAACCATCTTCGGCAATATCACTAATCCAACTGCACTCTTCATATGTCACTTCATTGCTCTCAATATTCTTTGCAGCACATATTTTTCAAAGCTAGATTTAGGGTTGGTTTGGGATGTTCTAAAAAAGTGCACTTTTTGACTTATTGGCTTATATGGGTTGGGTTTGATGTGATGTGTTAGAGAGGTGATGTGATTTAAATAAGATGATGTGACTTAAATAGGATAGTGACTTTTTGACTTTTTGTATTATTTAGGTCATGTCAAACTTGGCCTAAGTCCATAGAATATGAGGGAATTGAGCTTCAATGAGTTGTCCAACTACCTTACAATTAGGAGCGTTATCCGTGATGACTTGAACAACATTACTTGCCCCAACCTCATTAATCACTTCTTTCATCAAATTTGCAATGAAATATTTGTTTTTAGTTTCTCCAGAACAATCAACTGCCTTAATGAACATAGGCTCACTTTCACTCACTGCCATAAAATTAATCAAAGGCCTTCTTTGAGAATCACTCCAACCATCAGTAACAATGCTCAACCCTTTTTCCTTCCATGTGCCCCTAATTGGTTGCAACAATCTATCAATATTTGCCCTCTCCTTTTGAAGCAATGTGGTTCTTAACAAATTATAACCGGGAGGCAAATATCCAGAAATATTATAGCAAATGAGTAAGAGCTAACATAGTAAGGATTCCTAGCAATTTCAAAATGCAATTGCTCTCTATCCTTCATGTTGAATGCTTTCTCAATAGAAGTCCCACTTCAGTTCTAGGCTCACTCCCACTCCCACTCCCACTCCCACTCCCACTCCCACTCCTACATGTTCTCCTATTCTTTGATTCATAAGCATAACTATTACCCACTGATACACTAGGAGGAAATGGTACATTCTTGGGATGAGCATTTTTAATTCTCAGTTCAGCAACATCATTCTCATTTTTCATTTGTGAAAGTTTTTGACGTGTAACTTTCTTACAAGCACCAACTCTCTTTCCTGGGAGTTTTAACAGGTGTGCCCTTACTCTTGTATATGAACCTTTGAAAGTATTATTACAAAAATTTCATTGTAATTGATAATTTTCTTATCCTTCTCTAGGTTTTGCTAATTTAGTTATATACTTCCACAATAGTTTATTTTCATCAAAATCATCATTAGGTATGTCATTAGAACTACCACCCGTAGTAGCCATTGTTTCAGAATTAAAAATTGGTTCCTATAATAAAATTAATAAACACATATCATTAAAATTAACAAAACTAATTAGCAAAAAAAAAATATATATACTTAAATAAAAGAGGGAGAGAGAGAGAGAGAGAGAAGAAAAAAAATAAAATAAAATCGAAGAAAAAAAAAATAGAAGAGATAGAAAGGTGTAACAATCAGCATATAAAAGGGAAAAAAAAAAAAACAAAAAAGAAAAGAAAAGTTGAATTGTGGAAAAGAAGAGAGAGAGAGAGAGCGACTGAGAGAGAAGATTGAAGAAGAAGAAGAAGATCAAAGTTGTACCTTGGATAACAGCAAGATCAACGAGCAACAAGCAGCGACGAGCGACCAGTAATGAGCGACCAGGTGTACCTGACGAGCCTTTCTCTCAGTCTCTTCTCTTCTCTTTGTTCGATATCTAGGTTAGAACTTGATCTGTTGGCTTTAATTTTTGTTTTTTACAAATTGACCTCCACTTCAGGAAAAAAGTAGGGAATGAGTTGTATCAAGAAGATTTCTGCTCAGCTCGACCATTCTGAGCTGGAGTGTTAGAACAAGAGAACTAATGAATAGTAACCAAGGAGACCGAGTACTCAGTAAATTTAGTTTTGAAATATTCCCCGCCCAAATCATATCGAAAGATCTTAATATTAGTAGACAATTGGGTGGTAACCATGGATTCAAGGTGCTTTAAATGGAGAAGAAATTAGACGTATAGGTTATGAGATAGACCCAGGTAGACTGGGTGTAATCATCAACAAAAGAAACATAGTAGACAAAACCTATGTTACCGGGAATGTGGATCGTTCCGGCATGTGGAATGGGAATGGGAACGTGGTACGCCATATGCTCTAAAATGTGGTATGATAGGGTTTGACTTGTATATATTATAATTAAGAATTTAAGATACTTCTAGAGTAATTTTTTTTTAAACTATTAGATATCTAATAAAATGTAATATTTTCTATGAGCAGTATGACCCATTTTTTGATTTTTTGTCTTGTCAAAACTAAACTCACCTTAAATTTTAGTTCATTATATTTGAATTTTTTTCTCCTAAGGTAACATTTGAGGACATATATTGCAAAACAACTTTTGGGATCGCTTTGGAGTCTAAATTTACCGTTTTGGAATGTAAGTGTACCATGTTTCGGAACGTGCGTACCAATACGTAATTCGCTAGGGTATTAGCATTACTGGGTAACATAGGACAAAACCACCTTTGATGGCAATGGGGAAAGGGCTCCACAGATCAATATGCACAAGAGAAAAAGGGGTAGAAGTAATTGAGGTAGTTTATTAAACGATAAAGCATACATATTAGCACGTTTACAACCACTACACCCAAAGATATCACTACAGGCTACTTTACCCAACACCCTAGATTGAGCTAATGATTTTGAACGCTCACCAAACAAATAACCTAACCTAGCATGCCAAAGAAAAAAAAAGACTTGAATTGTGATCTGAACAAAATGAAGAGAGAGCCGCTAAAGATGAGAAAATAGGGATATGAAGACTTACCACCACATAGAGATCTCCAACTCTACGCTTGATTCCAATTTTCTTCTTGGATGTCCTATCTTGAATAACACAAGCATAGTAGGAGAAAATAACATCAAAGGCAAATCAACAATTGACTAATATAGAGTAAGCTAATGGACAATCGAGGAACATAAAAAATGTGGTAAAGATAAATGTCATCAGGGTCTGCAAATAATGTAACTACTTACGCATAGACTATATATCAGATGGAGGAGGGGGAGCAGATGCAGAAGTAGCAAAGGTAGTAGGAGGACGAAAACTACTCTGAGCTGGTGGACGAGACACTAACTGAGGAGGTTGAGCAGGCTGATGACCCTTCTCTAGACATTGATTCTTTCAGTGACCTTTATGATGGCAAAAGGCGCACTTATCTCTAGCAAGACGAGACTTCCAATGACCTGGATGAGGTGTGTAGAGGGAGTAGGCAATAGTGGAGATTGCTGAGAAGCAGCAAAAATAGATAGAGAAGCAATATCATTATGAGCAACCTTAAAGCGAACTAATGGCAAAGGTGAACGATAAAGGATTGCACCACGAAGAGACTCAAACTGATCATGAAGTGCCATAAAAAACTAAATAAGCCTTTGGACACTTCTAAGAAAGTGACGTATCCATGTCAGATGCCGACACTCTTTGGATACTTTCTCGACACGTGTTCGATACTCTTCAAAACGTGTCCTATTTTTTAATTTTTTTTAAGGACTCGGACACTCTTTGGACAATTTGAGGACACGTGCCTATTGCTTAAATACATGTGTATCGATTAGACACATGTGAAAATAATTTTCAGTTCGAATAAAACAACTAAAGATACAATAATAAAACAAAAACCATATAAATTTATAGGAATTATTGTCATATTGCATTTTTTATTATATTTGAATGATATTCATATATATAACATATAATAAATATATGAAATTATATATTTCAGGCGTGTCCCTCACATGTCGTGTTTTGCATTTTTTGAGAATTGGCATGTCGGTGTGTTCGTGTCGTATCCGTGTCGCATGTCTGTGTCCGTACATCTTAGCATAAGACCTAGTTTATCCTAATACCGTGTTATCT